>OY282558.1:600000-1167233 GCA_958295665.1 Tipula vernalis
ACCTAAAAGCGCTAATGTGAAGATAAATTTTGACATTCCATTATTTGGGGTTCTTGTTCCTTTTTCAATCGTTTAAATTTTTAAAATAAATTTGCAACTTGAAGTCATCTAATCTAAAATTTTGCGAAAATCGACAAACTAATTTTTGCTTAATTTTTCTTTTATTTAAAGACCATTTTTAGTTTCATTTCATTTGTACTGTGTACTAAGCTTAAAAGCCTCCCTAGACTAGACGCACAATTAATTTTATCAATTTTATTGTGTAACATTGTGCAATGCCAGTTTTAGTGAGCATCAGGGGTTATTATTGACTGTACGTACTACGTATACACAGTTACGTTGCGCAATGATTTTATAAAGTTTGTTCAATGTTTCTACGTCTAGTTTGTATGACAAATTCATTTTAACTCAGCAGCATATTTTGTAACCGTCGCTTCATCAATCTTGTATAGATCAATGCATTTTTATCGCTCATTGAGCTTCTTTTTGTAGGTACATGAAAACCCTCTAAAACGGAAACCATTATTATGGAAAATTTACTAAGCCGGAAAAAAAGTTCCGGTCATTCTATTTCATATGAAATACATCTCTCTGAAGACGGAACTCCTAAGAATGGACCGGAATTTAATATTTTAGTACACTTTCATACAAAAAAAACTCCTTAAAACGAAATTTTTTTATTTGCTTTATTAAATAAGAAGACAAATTTTTATTTCGAATTCTACCTAGCGTAACGGATACAACTATTGGCACTCTTAAGCAATCCTCATATAGAAATCGTTATTAGTTGTTTATTATGTAACAGGTTATCCAGTTTACTTGAAAGTGGAAATTCTCAATTTTCAAAATAAAAATTAAAAATATGTTTAATTTACTAAAATATGAAGGTGTTCCAAAAACTATATCTATTGGCATGGTCGTATATTAATTGGCACCTTTTCTTTGGCATGCCTATACCACAATTGGCATACCAAAAATTTACGTTTATTGGCACACTGATAATTTCTAACGATTATTCTAAAATAAAACATTCAACTTTATAAATAAAATATAACAAAAATGTATTTCAAAATAAAATTACATGTTGTTAATAAACAGCTATTAATAATTATAATAAAAATAAATAGTCCTACTATTATAAGTTCTCGTTAATTCAATAAAAAGCTAGTGTAATTATCACAATCAATTTTCGTATATTAATCACAATATTTTGCATCCATTGCAAATAAGTCTTGGATTGTACTGTATTTTTAGTTTTTTAAGACATTTAAGATGAAATTGCCTCGTACAACTTTGGCACTTTATGCCGAAATTCTCAGAACCAGAATTTCCCGTAAAGGCATAAGTGCAATGATAGCACATCTTTCTAGCTGCTGGTGAATTATGTATCTCCAATGTCCAGTACCACATCAGTACAAAAAAGTTTACGAACATGATGATCTTTTGGTGGCTCACTAATAATCGACACTCTGTTCGATGTCGAAAGTAGATGTTTGGAGCCCGTTCCATCTTCTTTACGTATTTCTTTGTTTTTTAGGAACGGTTTGACAATGGTTTCATGAGGTATCATTTTACCTAGAAATTCATTTTGATCGTTTTTGATGCTTTGTAGTTTCTGTATCTGCTCAAACTTTTGCAGAGTGTCTTTGATTGGATCCACGTTGCTTGACGTCGTCGTATTCGTAGTAGATTGATAACTTCCGGAAGATTCATCCATTTCATTGAGTTTGATAATTGGTTCTACAATGGGTTCATTAAAATCGGGAGTCTCAACTAGAAAACTTTTGTTATTGCTATGACAATTTAACTGTTCGCAGATTCGCATATCTCTATTTCCTTCAATACTGATCTGCCCTGTATTTGCAAATCATATAAAATTACGAAATCTTCGTTGAAGCTATCTTTTTGAAGTTCACCTCGGTCGATGCTTTCGAATAGTTGAATTTTGTTATCACCAATTGCTTCACACAGCGTTTGAAATCCATCGTCCGGTAATTTGGGATTTAGTCGACTACCATATGTAGATTTAGACGATGATCTTCCTAAGCATTTCGATAAATTAATTGCAAATTTGTTTAATGGAAAGAGGCCACATGCCTTGAAGCCCTTCTGAATATTCTCCTTACACACAGTACTTTCCACAACATCATATAATAATGGTGCAAATTTTTCTTTAGTTAAAGAGGCACTAGTATTATTACGTCGCCATTCTAAAACTTTCCGATTCCAAGACATTTTCAACGGTTTGAATGCTGCCACATCAGCGGGCTGTAATATTCTAGTAGCATTTGGATATAATGCTACTAAAATAATTTGCAGTTTCACACACAGCTCACTAACAGGTAACTTAGATGGGTTGAGTGCCCGTCAACAAAATATATAACGGGAAATCTAGTGCCCAGCTGCACTAAATACGGATGCAAAACCTTTGATATATACTCGTAAAACACTTGTTTTGTCATCCACCCGTTGTCACTAATTCCAATTCCCCATCCTTTAGGCAACGATTTACGAATTTCTTCCGGTATTCTTTTATATGGGTAGATTATCATGGGAGGGGTTAACACTCCGGCAGCAGAAAAGGTAAACATGACCGTTAAATTTGCTTTGGCCAATCCTTTGTCGATTTCGCATACATTTTGAGAGCCTTTCGCTGCTAAAACGTTTTTAGTTTTAGGACATAAAAGAAAATTCGTCTCGTCTCCGTTAAAAATTCGTGTTGGATCTTCTAATATATCATAGTAGTCGAAATCTTTTAAAAAATTTTTTATTGTATCGAACCATGATTTATTCATCTGAAGCAGCAACTGTAGCACTTGCTGCCGAAACAGGATCAGTAGCTCGAAGCGATAGAGACGGATGTCGTTTTAAAAAAAGACTTAAACCAACCCTTTCCTGGAATTTTGTTCTCACCAAATGGATGAGGTCTATCAGTATCTTCTAAAAATTTCTTTTACTGCTGTAACAACATCCTCGTTTCGCTTCGGGAATCCTTTTTGTTGGGAAATTTTTATCCATTCAACAATGCGTTGCTTTTCTTCTTCGGTTAGGATTGTTGGGGTGGGCCTGGTCGAGCTTTAGAAAAATGCGACCCTAATCGAAATTTAAGCGTTGATCTAGACACAATATATTTTTTGGCTGCCGCCTTTTTACTAATTTGGCCGTTTCTAATTTCACCTAATGCCTTTTGAACCTGGTCTTCATCAAATGTGTCTCTTTTTCGTGGCATTTTTAAATTACAGAATTAAAAATCTACGAGTATAATAACAAAAAAGGAAAATTACAATTATTGGCACATGCGATGATAAAGGTATAATAATTGGCACGTGCCAATAATTGTAGTTTCTTATTAACCAATTATTGGCATCCTAGTGTCAATAATTAAAATTTGACTTTATTGGAACTAGTTATTGGCACACTATTTTTTTAATGTTTAACATAAACAAATAATGAAAAACAACTCATTTTAATTAATTTTATCATATTTAAGAATATTAATTGTATAAAAAAGTTCAATTACACTGCTGTATCTTTATAAAACTAGTACATACTTACATTTCTGGCCTCCTTAACGAAATACGCTATTTTTTTACTAGTCGTGACGTTTCTGCGCTTGATGTTTTCGCAATGAAATGTTAGAGGAAACTAAACCTATTAACTATTTTTTTTGTTTGACAATACAGAAAAAATGAACTAATTTATACTAACACATTGATAAAACATAATTAGGACTTATTAACCTTTATGTTTACAACCGCATACCCGGGTATGTTTTTCAATTTTAATGACCAACATTTTATTGGGTTAGTTACCTAATCGACATGAATCCTTCAGTAGCTTAACAATTACGTGTTCTGAATTAAATGAAATTAATAGAAATCGTACATTCTTACCCGGGTATGTTGGTTGTAAAGACAAAGATAAAAATTCGGTTGTAAACACAAGGGTTAAAAGAGAGGAAAATGCTATGGTAGGTAGTCGGTAGTGCCAATAACTACATCGAAATTATACAGTGCCAATAGTTGTAGGCGTTACGCTAGTACGTTTTTGTATTTTCTTAACATACGTAATTCGCGTAAATACCTCTGTTTGGAATTTGGAAACACCTTGTTCACACGAAATTTGTCGACGGGACAACGAAGAGAGAGAAATCAAAAAAGCAACGCCAAAGAGCAAAATAAAAACAAAATTAAATGTTATTTTTGAGATCACGCATTAACTCAGGAAAATGTTGGGACAAGTTCAACGTCAAATTTGATGCGAGCGGCTTAGAAAAAATAGATTTTTTTTTAATTTATAACATACGATAATAGTTTGACGTTTACAAAATCTCCTATAGCTTCATAAAAAATTAACTCGTTAGTTAAAAAAGTAATAACAAGTGCAATAAAGTTACTAAAATTTTATTTAAATTCGTTTTTTGTGATAAATGTGTGTAAAACTTGCTACATACATACGTACCATTTGGGTTCATACTCGTACAGTTATTTTAGTCGTGTAAATAAAATGCCAGCAAACAAAAATATTAATTTGTCGTTGGGACAAAAAAAACAGCTGATTCAAATGCGTCTAAAAGAAAAAAAACCGTATAGAAAATATGCGCTCATTTTAAATGTGAGAAAACTATGGTTTATGATTGTTTGTCAAAACAAGTCGAAATTTTGCAAAAATCGGTTACACGTGACATTGATAAAAGGTTCAGAAAATCTAATTTTGAAAGTGTAAATGAAGTTTTGTTTCATTGGTTTTGTGTTGCGCGATCAAAAAATTTTCCACTCTCCGGACCGATACTTCAAGCAGAAGCAATTAAAATAGCTTCAAAAATGAATATTCTAAATTTTAAGGCATCGAATGGGTGGCTGAGAAGTTTTAAGGCCGGTACACATTGAGAACGAGTAACGAGAATGATATTCACTTTTATACCAAATTATGTAAGAAAATTATTAAAACAGTTAAAACTGTACAATTTTAAGTAACGATAGTTAAAATATCGTGCATTTACTAAAAATGAAATTTAAAATTTTAACAGTTTTAATACAACCTTCAATTTATCGTCGTAAATTAAAAATTATCGACGATAAATTGAAATTTTGAATTAAAACTGTTAAAATTTTAAATTTTACCTTTAATAGTAAATGCACGATATTTTAACTATCGTTACTTAAAATTGTACAGTTTTAACTGTTTTAATAATTTTCTTACATAATTTGGTATAAAAGTGAATATCGTTCTCGTTACTCGTTCTCAATGTATACCGGCCTTTGGAAAACAATTTCACATTAGCTTTAATACGGTTTGTGGTGAAAGTAAGGACGTCGATGAAACCGTTATGGCTGAATGGTTCAGAAAATTAATTGATATTTGCAATGGATACGAGCCAAAGAACATAGGAAATTGCGATGAAACTGCGCTTTTCTACCGGATGCTCCCTTCTAAAAGTTTAAATGTAAGGGGCGAAAATTGTTCAGGAGATTAATTATCAAAAGAACGAATGACGTTGTTATTAACTATATTTGGGGATGGCGTCATTGAAAAGTCCCTTGTAATTGGTAAAGCCGACCACGATGTTTTAAGAAATTAAATATCGAAAATATAGGTGTCGATTACTACTATTCCAATAAAAAAGCATGGATGACGGGCATAATTTTTAAACAGTATTTAAGCAAATTAAATACCAAAATGAAAATTGCAAATCGGCAAATCCTGCTTTTCTTAGATAATGCCGCTTCTCATTCGAATTGGAAATTCTCAAATAGCCAACTAGAATATTTACCACCTAATACAACCTCTAAACTTCAACCGCTCGATTCTGGTGTAATTGTCAACATGAAGGTACACTATAGAAAGTTCATGTTACAGAATTTACTTGTAGAAATGGAAAGTTGCGGCAGTGCTTCCGCCCTGGCAAACAAAATCACAGTTCTTGATGCAATTCAAATTCTAAAAATTGCGTGATAATAAATATCGCCCAACACCATGATAAAATGTTTGCGAAACTGCGGTTTTATCTTTGAAAATCAAAATCCAATATCAGAGACTGAAGATTTGTCATCAACCGGAATCATAGAGATTCAGAATTTAATTCAATCTGCGTTTGGGTCATCAATTTGCAGTGCTACAGAATACGTTACTGTGGATGATGAGGCCACAACCGAAGTAAATTCTGTTGATTTAGATGAAATTATCTCTGCGACTGTTGATTTTGGAATTGAAAATGTGGTAGACATGAGCAACGATGAAAGAGATGAGAACGAGAAGGTTGGAAGCAGCGAAGTTATGATGGCTTTTAAAACCCTTGAAAATTATGGGCGAGAGGCCGGGGAAAGGAGACTTTTATGACACAATTTCAAAATTGAAGGTGTCATATGTACAAAACAATCTTTTTGAACGGAAGGAAAAGCAAACTTGTATATAGTATTACAATATCTGAATTGCAACTTGTGTACTTAAGAACACTTAAGTTATTGATATTACCTAAAAGTACGTGTATATTTTTATTTATGCTGGAATTTTATTTAAATAAAACTTGTGATATCTGTTAAAATATTTATTTAATTTTCGTTTTACAAAAAAAAAAAAAAAACTTATAATTCGGAAAATTCGTTAACTCGGAAAATTTTTTGGAACCGTCGGATTCCGTTTTAAAGGATTTTTACGTATACGAATGTTAAATTTCAACCTTTTTTTGCAATAGTGTGCTTTAACTAGATCCATTATACTTACATGCCCCTAAACGTAAAATTTTTTTTCTTTATATAATTCGAAAACAGCATTCTATTTAAATATCTCTGTTTTTGCGAAGCCTATTTCAGACTTTAGAAAAATTCGAAAAATATATATAGCCTATATCACAATTATGTGAATTACGCGATTTTAAACTTCTTATTACACACGCCGAACTACTACAAAATACATAAACTATATCCGTTTAAAGAGCAAAGTAAGCAAAACCAAAATAGCAAGAGCAATGAATTGATTCGGATGAACTCCACTCAATCGGCCAATAAGAAAGCGCAAGCATTATTTTTTGATTGCACAAATATTGTTCGACAAGCAATTCTTTGGCATCTAAATATCCACCATATTTAGTGTAAAGAATGATATTTATAAAACTATTTTTTTTTTTTTTTTTTTTGGCTCAGTTAATCGCAATATGTTATAATTTTCTTAATTTTTCACGCGAAATATTTTCAACATTGTTTGTCTCGATGGTTATTTATATTTTTCACACTCTATCAACTGAGTATACACATACATATAGAGGAGTAGATGTGTTGTGAAGAAAAGTTTGCCATTAACTTTGTATTTATTTTTTGTCGTCTATATGTAAAAATTTGGCAATTAGTGTAATTGCGCGGTGTAATAACAAGAAATAAATTACACTAAAAATATGAATGAGTATTTTTTTTACCGACGAGTATAATTTCGCCCGGACTGATAAGACATCCGTTAATTTCAATTTCGAAACTGACTAAAGTTTGATTGGCAAGTTTATTTATAGAATGACAATCTTTAACCGGAAATCAATACAAATGTATGATTTTAACTATTTTCAAATACAATTGTCAGTGCAGGTGTTAATTTTTATTTTTTCGTTTTTTTGTTTTTTTGTTTTTTTTTTTTTTTTTGCATAATCACTCTGTGCCGTGTGATCTTATCTTAATCGTAAAATTATCACGACATTTAACGAAAATATTACAAAAAAAAAAAAAAATATTTTGCTCGTAAACTGACATTAGAGTTTAGACGAGTACACAGGCTTGTTAAAACAGTTCGCCATTTGATGTGCGCGGTATACCTGGTTACCCATTTAATTTCGCGTTTTTTTGTTTTTTTTTTTTACGGTGGTAAACATTTTATTTGCGCGGCTCGACTGATAAGATAACGAAAGTGATTGGTGAAAAAAATAAAAAAATAAATTTAGAAGTGTTGATATATCAAAAAAAATTATTTCAATTTTGGAAAATAGTTTTTGAAAGCTTTTAGTGTCAGTGAAGAGTGTATTATTGTAGTGCTACCATTTTCTAGTGTATTCAAATGTAACGGTGAAAATTGTACTGTGCCACTCTTAAACAGATATTTAAACTGGGTACCTCAAGCAACAGTGATACGGGGCTGAAAAAGCCTTTGTGGCAGGTGTCTATAATACCTGATAAAATAGGGGACGCAGTTGGTTCACTTGCCCGCTATGCATTCGAAACTTTTAACATATTTTTTTGCCCATCGTAAGTTTTGCTGGTTAAAACCTACTGTATATGTATATATTATATATAAAATAATAGTTTATTGTTAGTTTATTATTGATCGTATATTTATTTTGTGGTACCGGAAATTGAATATCTTATATACATACGAGTCGAGTACATTTATATAATATTCTGTCTAATAAACAACAAAATCTTGATGATTGCGTCATGTCAAATTGAAAACTGTATAAAAAAATCTAAACTAATGAAATTGTATGTTTATAAACTTAGAAATTGTGAAACGAAAATATTGATCTCGAGACGCAGATATGTAACGTCGCTTCATGTCGCCAATTTTCAATTAAAATTGTAATTTAATTATACTAAGTAAATATACATTCTAATATATCTGGATAAATCTAGTCTCGATTTTTATAAATGCTTATACCAGCATAAAATAATATATTGCATACAACTAATCCATATACTAAATCAATCAGTTTGTGTTATCTATGTTTAAGGTAACTGGTATACGTAGTCGCAACCGAAATAGATAAACCGCGGCCCTAAAACATATGTATTATTGTGAATCACACACATATTGCCAAATAAAATAATAAACAGTCGTGAATTGGAAGTTTTTTGAACACGTTATATTTATAGTGTTGCTGTTATAAATAAATGTATGTTTGTATAATAATCATCGGAAATCAGTGTGCGCGATAAATTCAAGTATGGTTATTTTGTAGCCGGAAAATATTGTGTGCGATAGCACGATTTGATTAAATTACAATTCTAAATCTAAATTCATTTTACTAAATAGGGTTTAGAACGATAAAAAAAAATGTGGCGATGAAGTTTAAATATGATTGTGATTCGGTTACAGATCACGTTCCTCTTAATTTGATCACAATACGATCACTAATTTGCCATTATTGATTTATATGTGACGACCTATAAACTCTAAACATCGTCGGATTAAAATTAGTTTTATTTACTTTGAATTAAGACTACAAAGACCGTATTCTTGAAATTCGGCCGAAAAAAGTTGCTTTTTACTAAAATCACCAAATTTCAAGAATACGGGCGTTCTAAAAAATCGCTTGTCATTTATTTAATTACGTAAAGGTTTATCATTTTACGAGTCTAACAAGGAGATGATTGATTTTCATCGTTTGATTTAATGTATGTAATAAAAGAAGATATCAAATCAGTAAAACAATTTATAAATTGTGAAAGATCTCGCGCATAAATAAATGTGGCGGAAACGCATTCGTTTACGTTGTTGGTCGTTTAACACAAAAAATCGTCTATTTTGTATACAACTTTTGTGTTTTCCTCAAATTAATTCAAATGTGTATAATTTTAATTTAAACAGATCACTAACACTTGAAGAATTGATTGCTAGCTACTTCGATAATTTATTAATTCATTATTTTCCTAAATTTTTTACTATTTTCAATTTTCACACGACATTTTAGAAATTTTACATAAGATCAATTTTTTCAGTTTTAGGACAGTATTTCCGCGCGAAACAGAAAAATGATAAATGATGATCATTAAAGTTTTCAAAGAACTACTCGTATTACTCCTCCAAAGTTGATTTTTCAAGTCTCATATGTGTTTTTGAACACAAATTAGTATTCAATTATAATCCACAGTTTTTTTTTTCGAATAGGATGAACGTAGCTAGAGAGTAATTTAGTTCCATAGTCGAATTAACCCATTTTTGTAAGACAATTTTCGTTTTGTTTCGTTTCTCTTACATTTTACATTTCATGAAATCGAATTAATGGTCAGATCGACATCCACTTTCATCAAGTGGAATAAAGCCCGGTTAATAAAGGAACATGTCGAAATTAATGTAATGTTGTGAAATTGTACGTCTTTCAACAAAATTTATTTGTAAAAAATTACATCGAATTATATTCTATAGTTGCACAATATTACTGAAATTCACATACCAGTCATATTTGTGGTTAAAAAAAACATTTTTCTGAAGAGAAACGAGAAAAATGTCTTGCCAAAGACCCGCAGGGGTCAGTTTGTTATAATATACATTAGGAAGAAACAACAACAAAAATTGCAAAGTGGGATAAGTAAAATTGTGTAACCTGTCATAACCAACATTATGATGTTCCGCATTTTGAAGCAAACTTTGGCGTTGTCAAAATACTGTTTAAAAATATTTTTATTATTGTCAAAAAATAGTTTTCAACACAACTAATCGGCGTTTTTTTTTTTTTTTGTTTTTCGCCCTTACTCCAAACAAAATAAAATACGGATCACTGCGGAATGTAATCTACTAATATATAATTCACAGTGTGCGGCCGTAACGCTTTTCTTATATTTTCAATTTAGATGCTTGAATTTTATAACTGAGTAGTCCGAGTGATTGATATAGGTGGTGACTTTTTAACAAGGAACTTCGAATAGAAAATGTTTCGGGTTCGATGCTCATCGAAGTACTTATTAATTTTAATAATTTTTTTGCCTATAACGGTATTTCATTTTTTCAATACGAATTGAAAAACATAAAATTTTATATTGTAAGACAATGATTATAATGTAATATGTAATGTACATTTAGGCTGGTACCGAAAATTATTTTTCGATATTCAATTTTTTCCAATAAGCTTTCGGGTTCGATCCTCACCAAGAACGTTTTGCATTATTTTTTTTTTTCATTTTATAACGGTATTTCATTACAACATAACGAATTGAAAACTATATCCTCTTTATTTATTATTAAATAATATACCCAGTGTGGGGGCGAGACGCTATATGTATAATTATACACCCCACACACTAACACTACTACAAACTAAATGCACCAACACCTCATTGTACCATTATTTCGCGTATAATACGGCCCGCTGTAAATTTCAGCTAAGTGAGCCAATTCGTGGAGCCCTTTAAATACGATCGCGAGTGCTTTTATTTGAGACTGCTATTACAACACATTCGTGGAGCTCAAAGTTTTACCTATCTTAAGACTCAAATGTTGTTCCCAGAGGAAAAAATGCTGATATCATCGAAATGTGCGTGAAAAATTCTCTTTTGTGGCGGCATGTAAAGCAGCGAACTCTCATCACCAACATGCGAGCATTTGGACAACGAGAGTTCAACGAATGGGTTTTGCAATTGGGCGATGGCAGATTGCGAAATGATCTGGAAGAAGCCGATCCCGATTTAGTCGAAATTCCTGAGGAAATGATAGAGCGTGAAAACATCATTCGATCAATTTTTGGAGTTGAAATTCGAACATAACTGCTGATGAAATCGCCGATGTCGCCAACAAGATCATTCTCGTAGTCCAAAAAATGTTCATGTCACAAAGCTAAACAATGCCATTCTCGATCTTTTACCGGGAGATGCAACAACCTTCCTGAGCATTGACTCAATGATCTCCGACGACCCGAACGATGCAATCGATTTTCCAGTCGAATTTTTGAATTCTCAGACCCCTTCTGGCATGCCTCCTCATTCACTGAAATTGAAAGTTGGTGCGTTCATCATGTTGCTAAGGAATTTGGATCCAAAGAAGAGACTTCTGAATGGAACTCGATTGATCGTGAAAAAGCTGTTCAGGAATTGTATCAAGGCGGAAATAATCGCAGGCAGCAATAAGGGAGCGGAAGTTTGCATCCCCCGAATCGACATGGAACCAAGCGAGAGCAGCTTAGGATTTCAAATGAAGCGAGGACAATTTCCCATCATTTTGGCTTTTGCAATGACGATTAACAAGGCTCAGGGACAATCATTCGATAAGGTTGGGGTGTTTTTACCAGAACCTGTTTTTGCTCATAGCCAGCTTTATGTAGCTTTAACGCGAGTACGAAATCATGAAAACCTTAGAGTGCTGATCAACAATTTCTCATACCAAGGCGCAATAATAAATGATAACTGTACATTTACAAGAAACGTTGTGATAAAAGAATTATTGAATTAATATTAAATTGTCTTATTTCGTATTATTTTAGGAAAAAAAAAATTTACTTTTCAGCCTATGGGGCCATATTACGTAACGCTTCATGGGGGTGGCTTCATGATTTGTTACGATTTGTTAAAGATAGGGAGGAGTGAACATAGATCATATCATTGATAGCCCGTTTTCTTAATTGCAAAATTCACTTTCACGTGATTAAAATAATTTAAAAATGTGAATACTTTTATGTTACGCCTGGGAGAGGGAGGGGTTTTGAAATATGTTGCGATCTTTTAGGAAGGGGAAGTAAGGGGTATAAAAAGCAAATAAATATGTGAACTACTATATATTGAGTTTTCAGAAACTTCCGTCAGTTTTGACGGGTAATTACTAGTATGTTAAATAGTTATGACAAAATTTTATTATCAAAAGCGAATTAGAATTGCAGCGTAGAGTATGCGGCAGTATGATATGATGGGCTCGCTTCCAAAACTGCCTATTCGCAGCTGAGCTCTTTGTTGGTAAATCGAAAATTTCATAAATCCAATTTTATTTTGCGTTTATGTTTATTCTCTGTTAATTGAGTGTTGATGAACAATACAAGCAAATTTGGCTCATGGAATGTTTTTAGTTTAATTTTGAAACCTTTGATTAAAATGGACAGTTTTGAAAACAAATGATTGGTTAAATAGTTTTGGAACAGCACAAATCGTTTTTGTTGTTATTTTTATCGAAACATTTAGGGAGTTTTGGAATAAAACTTAATCGTTGAAATCGGTGTGTTATAGAATATGGAGAGTTTTGAAACAAATAGATAGTTTTGGAAGACACAATATGAAGAATTTGGAGAGTTTTGGAAAATTTCACGATTTTTTTTTACTGATTGTATGATTGAAAAGATTCTTTCGGAATATTATTTTAAGTTCTACGTTGTTGCTTTCATCGAGACCTTTCATTTGATATAACATAAAAGATTTTTAAAAAAATTCGTTTTAGGCAGTTATCATATATCGGGAAGGAATGGGTTAACCATAACTCTATAGAGCAATCACTTTAATGAAAATAAGTTTAATTTCGAATCGATTTGATTCAGAAATTATTAACGAACACAAATAAATGAGGTTCTCTAAAAACTTCTGGCGGAAATTCAAAAAAAAAAATTAAAAGTAAAACGTCACAAAAAGAAAATTCTTTTTACTAGAATCGCTCACTTTTCTGCCAGAAAATATATTTAGCTAAATTTTTGATGCATTCATTTCCTTTTTTCATACAATCCATACAATCACAACAAGCAATAAAAACGAGTAAAGCCGGTATTATGAAAATTTGACTGATAGTAAAATATGCTGGAAAAACGGCAAAATAGACATAAAACTATCAAAGTGTGTGAGAAGTTTTTCTCATTAAAAATGATAATTATTGTTTGGAATAAATTTTAGTATTAAATTTATTTTTTTTTATTTTTCTATCATTTTAAATTTTTTTAACGATGACAAATAAAAATACGTCAAAAAAGCGATGTTGAGCCACAGAAAAACCCACTTGACTATTAACCTTTGTGGAGACTAATAGGCCTAACCAGCCCTTTTTCAAATTTCTGCTATTGGTTGCACACTTTGCAAACAGCAATGGTCATCATATTCCGTTACATCATTCACACATCGTTCTTAAACAAATTTCTGAACAGAAGGAATTAAACATCTTTTTAGGGAATTTTTAAAATCTAGCCATATTGGTTACCAAAGGGTCCAGCCAGACCCCATATATTATTAATAGGAAAATGTACTGATTTTGTTTGTTCTTGAGATGAAATGCACTAATTCTTTTATTTATAAATATTTTTATCTTTATTGTAAATGAGTACCGTTATTTATTTCGTTTTCAAAAATATCGTGCCATTATTTGTACACGTGTCATATCGAAAGCAAGTGTTGCAGCAAGTGTAATAAATTTATGTGTTTTGATAGTTTTTCGAGTTTATGTGTGCAGTTAGTAGTTAGTTTACATAATTTAGTTTATAATCAGTGAGTGATATTCCATTTTTTGATTCAATGAAAAGTGTTTATGATGGAGGATTATGATGAGGACCCTTTCGCAGTTGACGACGATGAAGACGAAGATGAAGATTATTTGCCAAATGAGGACGATGCATCAGACATTGAATCAGAGCAAGAATTCGAGGTACAACTGGAGTATGATAGCGATGATGAAGAGAACGAAGTGCAATCGACTTTTGGAATGCAGCCAGTAGTCGAACTACAGCCGGCAAATGAAAATCAATCAGAAATGCAAGAAGTATTGACCGATTTGAATACACAATATTTTGTCGGAAAAGACGGAACCAAATGGAACAAATCACCACCACCAACTCGACGTACACGCCTTCATAACATTTTACGGTTTACCGGAGGCCCTGTTCAGAACAATTCTGTGCCCATCAAAGTATTCAAAAAGGTGTTTATGCCAAATATCGTGTTTATTATCGTGAATGAAACAAATCGATATGCTAATAGCAAAATACACCAATGGAATACAAATAATCCAGGCAAAAAGCAAAAAGTGTGGAAGGCGTTAACGAAGGTTGAACTGAATGCATTCAATGGTATCTTTGTAGCGGATGGTGTAAGTCATAACAATCTTCAACACGCATCTGTTCTCTGGAAAGCAATGAGCTTACCAATTTTTAGAGCTACAATGTCATACAAGCGATTTGTTTCTTAATCACGATTTTTGCGGTTTGATGATTACCGTACTCGCGAATTTCGTGCAAAATCGGATAAAGCTGCACCTATTCGAGATATCTGGAACTTTCTAGATGAAAATTTAGAAAAAAATTATCGTCCCCATATCGATATCACCATTGATGAACAGCTGTTTCCATATCGTGGCAGGACCAAGTTCACTCAATATATCCCATCAAAACCTGCGCGACATGCGACGCTAAAACACATTATCCATTGCACGGAAACATTTATACTCGTAAAGATCTAAATGCAGGTCGGGCTGTAGACCAAGGAGAAACTGAGTTGATGCGTTTGGCTTTCAAATATGCAAATTCGGCCAGAACGATCGTAGCTGATAATTTTTTCACAACACTACAAGGATGTAAACGGCTAATGGATATTGGACTAGGGTATGTTGGCACGCTTCGAAGTAATAAAAGATGTGTTCCGCCAGAAATTAAAAAAAACATCCCTCTCGCCCTATACATTTAACAGAATTTGGCTTTCACGAAAACAGAGTTGCAATAATATCTTGCGTGCCAAAAAAAAATAAAGCCGTGATTCTTCTATCGACATTGCACTACGATAAAAATGTAGTAGGTGAATTACAAAAGCCAGAAGCGATTTTGTACTATAATAAATCAAAAGGTGGAGTCGATGTTATGGACCAAATGCTCAGCCATTATAGTACCAAAAGGCGAACAAAAAGATGGTCTTTGGCCTTTTCTTATAATATGGTTGATGTAATGGCCCTGGCCAAACAACAATGGTTCACACAAGGGTTAACAAAAGGCGCTGCTTAGTCTAAAAAACGGGCGTTTGTCCGCACTGGGAATGATACTGATTGCACCCGCAGAATACAATTGGAATCACAATTATTTTATTTTGTTAAATAAAAATGTCTTTCTTTGCTAGGCTTTCGAGCATTTCACCTTAGTGGTAATCTAAGGAAAAAGGAATAAAAGAGGGCGTCCTAATTGAAAGATGCAAATAAATAATATACACTTAATAAAGCAATGTTCACGCTACTTGAACATCAATTCATATTTCATGAAACGGCAAAGAAATGCAAAACAAATTTCACTACATTACTTTCAATGATTGCATTCAGGTAACCCAACAAGTTGGCATCAAAAAATTACCGATGGACAAAATAAAATTTAAACTGTCACATATGGCCCTGAAATTTTGAATGTATCATGTGCGTTCAGGTTTGAATGTGTTGATTTTATCCAACACGTTGCCAACTGTTGTCTTATTTTTATGTGTTATAGTGAACAACAAACGACCCAAACACCCATTTAATTTGTTGTGTATAAACTCTCCAAAATGTTTAAAACCGATCCGAACCCGCAAAGAACTCAGGCGGATACCTCCGCTTTAACTTAAACACGTTTAATAACTGTCCGATGCAGGAATTTATACTTCGAACAGTGGAGATATGCTTTACTTTAGAGTTTAGCACTGCAGCTTAAATTTTGAAAATTTGCGATTCTAATGAATTAGTTTTAATTATGAATTAATTTGCAATAAAAAACCTGTTATTTGTTTAATTTATTTGTACTGAATAGTTTGATAATAATACACTATAAATCAATTAAATTCATTTCAATCTTTTATAATTCAATAAGTTGTTTACTTTTTCATGAAGGTGTAAAAACGTATTTGTGACATTTCAAGACATTACAATCATTTCACTCTCGACGCCGATATTTGTATTTCAATCTGCTAATTTTTGTGGCAGAATAAATTCATATTTATCGGCAGAGTTAAATTCATTTGGAAAATTAATTAATTTCGCGGAAAAATTTGAATTTATTCCTCCGATAATTATGAATTTATTCCGCCCAGATTTTTTTTTTTCAGTTGGAATTAAATCCGCGACATTTAATTTGTAAAAACTTAACTAATTCCGCGCGAAATTAATTTATTTTAAAAAAATTATGTATGTACCTACAGCCTTGGCCAAAAATATAAAGCACCCCTATCTATTAGCATTATATATTAATATTATGTCTTTCTAAACAATGGGTGTTAACGAACGAGTCATCCCACCGAATGCGACCCTTAATTATTGAAAATCACCAATTTTTGTTTTGTTTTAGGTTCTTAACAAGAAGTTGTAGCGTCGTAAAATTTTTTTATTTTAGTTTTGTATTTGATCGTGTGCAGTCTTCACATAAAGAGTTTTAAATCAAAAAGAGTTTTCGTAAGTTTTTTGAGAAAAAAAGTGTGTTTGTGATAATTATGCCTAAAGCGTGCCAACTCAGTGAAGGAATAAGGGCACAAATTGTGTTGTTGGATTCCCAGGGTGTAAGCCAAATTAAAATATTCCAAAAATTAAAATGCTCTCGTGGAGCAGTTCAATCTACATTGAAAAGGGTTAAAGAGACCGGGGACTATGCCTATAAACTACGCTCAGGCAGAAATCGTATCACTTCTGTAAGAGACGATCGACAAATTGTGCGAAAATCTCTCAAAAACCGAAGAAAAACATCTGCTGAGATAGCTGCAGAGCATTTAACAGAACAAGAAGTTCACATTTCGGCACGGACAGTTAGAAGAAGGCTCCTGCAAGCTGGATTGAAAGGTTGTAAAGCAAGAAAAAAACCTTTGCTCTCACTTACCAACATAAAAAGTCGCTTGAGATGGGCTCGAGAACACAAACATTGGAATGACGTGGATTGGGCGAGAGTTGTTTGGTCAGATGAATCTACTTTTGAGGTAAATATAAAAAATAAATATTAAAAAATAATTAGTCAAAAAAAAAATAAAAAATTGTGCTATGTATTTTAAAAGAATTAATAGAGAAATTTATGTTAAATTTGATGGAATTCTTATAGATTTTTGGAACTCCTGGCGCAACCATCGTAAGAAGAAGAGTCGGGGAAGCATACAATCCTGATTGTATAGTGCGTACCGTAAAGCATGGAGGGGGTAAACTAATGGTGTGGGGTTGTATGGCATCATCAGGGGTGGGAAAACTGTTGTTTTGTGAGGGTCCGATGAACAATACCAACTATGTTACCGTCCTCGAGGCTGCATTGAATGCCTCAATTCGGCAAATCTTTGGGGAAACGGATAGTTCTTCGATAATTTATCAACAGGATAATGCCCCCTGCCATACTTCCCGCGTTACGATGAGTTGGTTTCGAAAAAAACAAATTCGAGTCATGGACTGGCCCGCCCAGTCACCAGACCTAAATCCCATTGAAAATTTGTGGTCAATTTTAAAAAAAAAAATCAAGGATCGCAGTATGACTTCAAAGGAAGACCTCAAACGTGCGCTGACAGAGGAATGGAAAAATATATCGAGAAATACCTGCGAAAAATTAGTACGGTCGATGAATAAAAGAGTCCTGGCTGTCATCAAAGCCAAAGGAGGACCTACAAAATACTAAAATTAATAAAATATAAAAAGTATTTCCTAAAAATATTGAGTTTTAATTTTTGTCTTCATTCGTTTTGTAGATACTGCAATTTGGGAGGGGTGCTTTATAATTTTGGCCAAGGCTGTATATTACAACAAAACCAAGGGTGGCTAGACATATTAGATCAGGTGTCACATACTTATTCAATGAATATGAAACGCAAAACATAGCATTGTCCACTACTATTTTTGTTCAACCTCATCGATTTAAATAATAGCATCTTTTATTATGTACACATCGGTGAGAATATTTATGTTTATGTATTTTGAAACACAAAAACTTATATAGAAAACAAATTACGCCTTTATATGTACCCGACCTTTATCGTATCGAGAATTAAATAATCTCCCTCATAAAGTTATTTTTGATATTGCTATTGAATATATACAAATCTAATTAACATTTACACAACACATAAAATAAATTAGAAGCACCTGTTATCACCGTATTGTTTGCAAACCGAGATTAATTAACGATTTGTGAGTCTTCTCAGAAAATATAGATAAAAAAAAAAATTGATTCCACCAGCGAAAGCAATATATGATAAACCGAAAAAAATAAATATTCGCCAAAAATAATCTGTAAACTAAACAAAGAATTTTCAACATTGTTCTACTTCCTTGAGTTGAAGCCATAAATTATTAATAAAATACTTAAGGTACTAATTATCGCACAAACACCTGTCATAGTAACACTTAAGATCCGTAAACACCTAAACAGTAAATATTTGTCTAATACTGTAAATTATAATCTAATCGTAAAAAAGAGCTTTAATTTGACGTCATCCAGATTAAGGCGTTCCCTCAACCAAAAACACGGATGATATTTTGTATTCGTATATATAAAATAATCATCAGATTTAGGCCTTATCAGAAGTAGAAAATTATTTTAGCAATACGTACAATATAAAAAAAAAAATATTCTGGTCTCCGGTTTTATCAACACACAGCTGTCAGAAATTGCATTTGATAATTTTTTTTTTCTTTTTCATTTGCCATCGCTGATAATAAAAGAAAAGCGCGCAGAGAACAAAAAAAATGCAGCATATCAGACTGGATTTTATATTTCACATATGCAGCAATGTATAATGTATGTGCTACATACATTATTCATGTAATTGATAATTATAATGCAAGATAAGAAGATTTTGTTGTTTTCATTATATAAAGTGAGGCAATGACAAACATTAATGGTGTAAGGTCAGAAGTTTCGCGTCATATTAGCTCAAAGCATGGACAGTACTGTAGTAATTTGACCTTTAGAATTAACTTTTTTTTGTCGATAAGTGATTTGACGATAGTACGTATATTTCTAAGTTTATGGCTGTAATGTGCTTATCTTGCATGAATTCGTTAAGCTAAAACTGGGTCAACCTACAGGCACCAATTTAGGCCGGACAAACTACTAAATAGTTATGCCTATAATAAAACTAACATTTATATCGATTTTGTCCCCAAAAAATATTATTATTTTTCAGCCGTCGCCTGTCTGTCTGTTCGCTTGTAAACAATATCCCTGGGAATTTGAAAATATTCCGAGTTTTGGATTTTTTTTTGTGATTGGATTTTTTTATAAAGAGCTTGGTCAACAATTATTAAGAGAAAACCAAATTTAAGGTTTAGGAAAATCAATTTTTCTAATTGTTCTTGACAGAAAATTGCCTGAACATTTTGAAAAATGCTGCACCGAGAAAAGACCACTTTTCTCAATTAGCTGCTATGGCGAATATTGATGATACAACAAGCTCTTTAGTACCGCTGCTCGGAAAATTTTGAAAGAAGGCCTGCATTTTAACCAAGATTTAGTTGTCTTGGCTCGATCTGGCATCTCAGTAGTTTTGTACACAAACATGGTATACTGGGAAGGAATTCTTTAAAAGTAATAAAAATTGTCATCAAAAGGGAATTGTAAAACCACAGGGTGATTCATAATACAAGGCAACAAATGAATTGGCATAATTATATTGTACATTTACATATCGCACCTGACATACAAAAGTGGCATAACTCAAAAAATTGAGTTTTTGAGATAATTCGTCAAAAAGATGTACAATGATGGATTTCATAACCTGACATAGTGGCGTTTAAAGCGAGATGGCTTAATTTTCTCATCTTCCTTTTTTTGTCGACCATAGAGAATAGTGTAGTAAAATCGAAATTAGCATTTTTCTTTTGCTCTCCTGAGAAATTTGAAATTTTGAGTTGTGTCACTATTCTTTGTCACGTGCGATATGTAAGGGTGGAACGAAAAAGAATAAATAAATTTTGTGATGTCAAATGAGTGATAGTCGAACCACCTACGCTTAGAATTAAAAGCAGGGTTGGCTCCCCACTGGGTAACCCAAAAAAACCCACCCGGGTTTTTTGGGTAATACTTTAAAAAAAACCTGGGTGGGTTTTTTTGGGGGTAATAATACTTCTCTTCGTTTAATTTTTTTTTTTTCTAATGAACAAATTCAATTACAATTTTTAACTTATGATTTTATAAAATTCATTCTTTAGAACATAAAGAGGATAGGTGTTTCAAAAATTCATTTATTAAATTGTATACTTAATAATAAGGTAACTATAATAAATGTATAAGGAACAAATACATATCACAGATATGAAGAATTAAAAACAAAATTGATCAGTACAATATAAATAATTCACTAAATAATAAAAAAAAATAAATAAATTCAAATTAATAACTTTGCAATTTACCAATCTTGTGGTTCAGATCTTAAGTGCCGATAAATTTTGACTAGAGATAACGCCTTTTGGAAACCAAGTCGGTTTCTCAGTTTATTCCAAATTAAACCGTAGGTTGAGAAAATTCTTTCAATTGAAGCCGAGCTTGCTGGGCAGTTCATTAGTGACACAAAAAAATTGTAAAAATTTTCAGGCAACTTTGAAGATTTTTCGTTTTTGACGTGTAATATTTTCCACCATTTTTTTTCGCTTAATTTTTCGAGCACCTTCGGTTTGAACATAGATTCTGGGAAGTATTCTCCATCGTTAATTTTAAATGCCAAACAGTGTGCCAAAAAGGTAGGGTGTTTTTGGCTTATCCAATCTTCTGCTGCGCTCTCTGCTTCTTCATTAAGCAGTTTGCCCATATATTTTGGATGCATCATTTTGGCTAAATAGTGAGCCGGAGTGAGTACATCGTTTTTCAATTAAAGGCCTTTTTGTTAATAAGATCTCGTTATTCAGCAAATTATACCAGATTTCGACAGCTGTGGCAATTGAAGTGGAATCAATCATCTTGTAGACCATCTAATGCTATTTTTATTTGAGATAACATTTGTTGAAGATTTAAGGCCTCGTTGTACAATTGTACATTATTTAACATTTTGTGGATATCGTTATAAAATTCAATTAAATGCTCTGATCTTATTTGTGAATAGAGGTGAAAATTAGCAATAAATGTTGTTAAGCAATTATCATAAGAATTCCACCTTACATCATTTGGTAGTTGAGGCATAACTCCGTGTTTTCCTTTTAACCATCCATTTGGCTGGTGGTGATTTCTAAAGTATTTCTGTACACTTATTATTTGTTTGGTAACTTCTACTGGAATTATATCTTTGTATAGAAGATTGATCATGTGTGCTGAGCACCCATAAGAAAAAATCCCATGGCGTTCCTCTAAAATAAATAATTTGGTTTTTTGGTTCTTCTGCTGATGACTACTAGTGGCAGTAAGAGACGTATTTCCAATTGAAATGTCAGTATCAGTATCCATATCACTATCGCATGTTATAACTTTTTTGTTACAATTTAATAAATGTGCTCTTATGCGCTCTACTTTGTTGCTAATTTCACGATCACAATTCTTACACTTTACTTTTGTAGAATTTTCGATATGGACTACGTTATTCCACTCAGCAGCATTTTTACGTCCACTTCCTCGAGGCATTCTATATTTCTATGGGGAATATTTCAAAATTCAATCCTGTATTTCACTACTAAATATTTATTTGTTTTAATAAGATGTACATACTTACATTAGTTTTACTTAGTTTTAAAATACATATACGATTCAATAAACTCACAACATTCCTCACTAAAATTCACTTTAATAATGATTGGAGTATGTATTTTCCTTTTCAAAACACGATTAAACGTGATTTCTAAAAAATTCAACTAACACTAGGAAACGGAAGGAGCATATTTATAAATGAAACACACATAGTTTTTTCTCTACCATAGCTTATAAGCCAGAAACAAGAAGATGATGTAAATTTTAACTACATACTGTGTGAACAGGCACAAAGTAAAATATGATCGAGAAGCAAATATTGTTTCGATATTCAAAATATTCCTGATTCCTGTGCAATCGTGTTTTATCGTGCAAAATCAAACTGAAAATTTTTATAATTTGATTAATAAACTTGTTTCTGATTAATTACATATTGGTTTCTTCTTGCATAGCCATCTTATTATATCACAGCCGTAAAGTAAAAATACAAGCTTTCTACAAGAGAGGTGAACATTTTTCTGTTTCCCATAAGAACCAATGTAAAATTGGTAGTTTTGATTTATAAGTTTAATAATGAAAATTCAATTTAATGTAATAAAATTTTTGTTAATTTGCATGTTTAATATCTTTCATAGATTTAGTTTTAAAATCATAGAAGAAAATATCTCTAGATTTTAAAATAAATTGAAAAAAGAAAACATTTCCATTTTCAACAACTACATACAAACCATTAAATCCTAATATATAAAAACGCAAACAAATAGAATCATCCTTGTCTTTTCAATATAAAACCAACATATAAATGGGTGAATAAAAGTTAATTTTGTAATTGAATTCTAACACTTGAATAAAAAACCCCAAAAAACCCACCGGGTCGGTTTTTTTAAAAAAAAACCCGGGTTTTTTCCAACCCTGATTAAAAGGTTATTTTTTATTAAAATGCTTAAGTCAATCAATGACCATCCAGAATAGCTCAAACACACATATCATTAGCGAAAGCAACTATTTGACCAATCAAATTCACTTTAAATATGGAATTAACATATTATATGAAAAACAATAAGAGCTCCAAAACAGAACCTTGAGGAACACAACGGTTGCGTCCGAAATGGAAAATGTGCATTTAGCGAAGACACATTTAAAAAAACTACACGCGATGTAGTTTTTATGTGCATTTTTAATGCATCTGTTTGATGTCAATGTACATTTTGTTTAACCATATTTATCGATTTATTAATTTAATTTGGTCCAATTTTAATTAATTAGTTTATTTTTATGAAAATGCACATTTTAAAAAAATGTGCATTTAAATTCGCATTTCGGACACACCCATAATATCGCTTCGATAGGTATGATCTAAACCAATTATTGATATTATTCCTAGAAGTAATTTTATGAAGCTTATGGAGAAGTAAATTGTGGTCTACCATATCAAAACCTGTTTGTCCCACATCGGATTCATTGGAAAATTTACTTTTACAACCATGCAGACAACTACTAATACTAAAATGTTTCCTCTAGAACCGCGTCCTTTCCTTGTTTTTTTGTAACTGCAGAAGTTAATTTGATATGAATTAATTCACTATGAACTCATTATGAACTTGTTTCCTGTAGGCACAATCGATATCGTCAACACTCAAATTCACGTTCAGACACCTGCTGTACAAATTTAGTTTCAATACATTTTTTCAACTAAATTGATGTTTAACGTTTCAAAATCCGCACATAACTTTTTTTTTTTTTATATATAGTGGAGTGAGCTATTACTAACCCTGTGCACCGCGACCATTAAGGTCTATTGTGCATCCCCAGATGGTTTTAGATAAAGTGGAGGTTCAAGTCCTTGATAAACGCAATCATCTCATGCATATCCAACGGGCCGGCGTTAGGCCACTGTATTGTGTATGCATGGAGGAATTTAAGTCTTTTATGGATTATAGCATCACAGGTAAATAGTAGATGTTCGGATGTTTCCCTTTCCAGGTTGCAGAATCTACAACGGTCTGTAGAGGACTTTCCGATTTTCTCCAGATGTCCATTAAAAGGGCCATGTCCTGTTAAATACCAAATGAGGGACTTCAAAGACTGTCTGTCCATCTTGTTTGCCTGATCTAGACGTCTAATATCATAGCTTAGTAGTTTCTTGGTCTGTCTCATTCCAGTGGAGGACTCCCAGTATATCTTCATTTGTCTCAGTTTCCAATTCCTTATGCCATTTGCCAGATGGTTCTTGGAGTAACCAATACTAGGCTCGGGGCCAAGGAAAGAGCACTCCGATGCCTCCTTTGCACAGCGGTCTGCCGCCTCGTTTCCTATATCAGAATGGCCAGGGGACCACAAAAGGGTTACTTTATTCTCCCTGCTGAGTTCTAGAAGGTTGCGATAGCAACTCCAGATAATCTTTGAGTAGAAGACAGATGCTCCTATGGCAATCAATGTCGCCTGGCTGTCCGAGATCACGTAAATCTCGGTTTTCCTATATTTTTTTTGTGAGACATCGAAGCACACATACCTCGATCGCAAAAATCTCTGCTTGGAAAGCTGTGGGGGTTTTACCCAATGGAATACAGAGTTCGAGACCCGGCCCGATTATACCCGCACCTGTACCCACCCCTGATTTCGAACCGTCAGTGTACCATATGGAGGCGTGACGGGGTAAGGAGGAGATGATACTCCTCGCTTGTTCTCTGTCGGGTATCTCTATCGTGAAATTCCTCCGGCAGTCAATAGTTTTAACCATCACGTCTGATAGTTGAATTATTTCCTCGTTCAAATCCAATTTCTGTAGGATACTATTATGTCCTGGTTTAATGGTTTTAATTTGAGACGTTATTTTTAGATTGACTGCTCTTGAACCAGCTACTTTTTTAAGGTGCAAGTGTAGTGGTGAGAGCCCTAGTAGCTTCTCAAGAGCAGCTGTAGGGCAGGTTTTCATTGCTCCCGTTACACTTAAATAAACTAATATCTGAATCCTATCCAATATAGATCAGGCACCACTTTGCTCTGTCTTAGGCCACCACACAAACGCCGCATAAGAGATTATTGGTCTTACGATGGTTGAGTATAACCAAAGCGCCATTTGGGGATTCAGACCCCACGTTTTGCCAATCATCCTTTGGCAAGAGAAATGCGCCCTATTTGCCTTGTTTGTGAGATATTTTAAAAACAGGTTCCATGTCAGTTTCTGATCAAGTATCACTCCCAGGTACTTAACCTCTGTCGCCACCTGGAGAATTTCCCCATTTAGAGACAGAGGTGGGAGAATTGTTTTCCTCCGATTTGTAAAGTGCAAATAATTTTGCTGGGGTTCACTCTAAGGCCCGTCGTAATACACCAGTCGCTTGCCAACTCGAGGGCATATTGCATACGTTCCGCTATTGTACTCTCGAATTTCCCCCCGACCATTAAGACTAAATCGTCCGCATAGGTGATATTCGAGAAGTGAGAGTTTCTTAATCTTCTAAGTAGTTCATCCATCACGAGTAGCCACAAAAGGGGTGAGAGAACTCCCCCCCCCCTGGGGACAGCCCCTAGTAGCCGCAATCGTGATGGTTTTATTACCGAAGGAGGCCGTTATCCTCCTGTTCCTAAGCATATTAATTATCCACCCTATGGTGGAGGAGTCTATTCCCCTTGCCTGTGCTTGTTCTTGAATCATTTCGAACCTGGTATTGTCAAAAGCCCCTTGAATATCAATGAAGGAGCATAACAAGACCTCTTTATTCCGAAGTGTATCTTCGATATTTGTTGTTAGCTCGTGAAGCGCTGTTTCTGTCGATCTCCCAGTCTGATATGCATGTTGGCTGGGGTCTAAGGGATGCCTTAGGAGGGCATTGGATCTAATATGTAGGCCCAGTATCTTCTCCATGGTTTTCAGAATAAATGATGTGAGGCTAATGGGTCTATATGGGTCGTCCTCTGCAGATCTTCTTCCAGTTTTCGGGATAAAAATCACCCGCACCTCCATCCAGCTTCTTGGAACATATTGCAAGCTGTAGCTGGCTCTAAGGAGTCTAATTAAATAAGGCAACAAAATTTCTAGGCCTTGCTGTAAGAATGCAGGATATATAAAATCCCCTGGATGTGGTTGTCTCTCCATTCGATTTCCTTACGGATCCCAACGGATTTCTGTGGTCCAAGGAGAGTGCCTTCTGGAGTCGACAAGCCGCAGGCAGCCTATCTATTTTCCCACAAAAGTCTCTCCAGCTCGACCTCTTGCTTTTCCTAAGAGCAACATTATACTGGGTAAGAGACATTCGATAGGTTGTCCAATCGTTTGTCCTCTTAGCCCTGTTGAAGAGTTTTCGAACCTCACGTCTTTTGGTTTCCAGGGTATGGTTCCACCAAGGAACGTCCCTTGTCCCCCTGATACGAACCAGGGGTGAACTTGAGTGGTAGGCATCAATGATTGCCTCGGTTACATTGCTTGAAACTCTATCAAGATCCTCAATAGAGTTGATATTGGTATGTAGACCGATTAAGTTATCACAAAGTCTTTCATTGTAGACTGGCCAATTAGTACGTTTTGGTATTCTTACCACCGACTCGTTTTTTGAAGGGGTTTTAATATCAAACCTGATATACATGTGATCCGAGAAGGATGCTTCCTTTGATAAATGCCAATCCAGAATTGTACCAGAGGTACCCATGTCAGACAGGGTAAGATCTAGCACCTCCTTCCTGACTGCATTCACAAAGGTCGCGTCGTTCCCTTTATTATTAATGATAATATTATTTGTTAAACAAAATTCAAAAAGTTGCTCACGCACATAACTTACTCAGCTTATCATTTAACTCTTGCCTTTCACGGAAAATATCCTCTTTGTATTGTGCTTGTGAAGAAGTTTTCTTGGTTTTCTTATTTCCATATGTAATAAAGCTTGTGATAAATATTGATAAATTTTAATGTGTTACCATTCCGCTCAGAAGATTTTAAAATTTTACACCCACGAATTAAATAAGCAGTTTCAAAATATCAAGGTGGTTTTAATAATGAAAATAACATCCGATTGCCTGCGTTAGAAAAAGTGAACTCAAATTTGTCGAAAAATTTGTGTAAAATAATTTATTATTTAATTAATAATTACAGCTGCGGCCAAAAAAATAGCAGTGGTGTTACTAAGAGTATATACTTCCGATTGCCGAAGACAAATTTACAAATATTCTAAAACGAATTGAAATAACAAAAAGACAATTACCGTTTCAAATTCTTTGTTTATTTCTTGACAATAAAGATAACATTTTATTTAATTCCTTTCACTGTAGAGTATTTACTAACTGCATTTATATAAAGCATTTAGGATGCAGAAAAATAGCAGCATCACCAATTTTCACTATTTCAAAATAATTTTCGTATCAAAACATTATAAAAATAAAATTTTTCTAAAAATATCTAAATTTCAATATTCCTGATCATCTTTAATATTTTGTGGCATATCCCTTGTTGCTAATAACTGCTTGACAACGGTTCCTCATAGAACGCACAAGTGATTGGCACCGTTCTGTAGGTATTGAATACCATGCTTGTTCAACCACCTCCCATAGCTGATTTTTGTTAGCAGGATTTGCTTTCGAAAGAGCTGCTTTAATAACAGCCCATAAATTCTCAATCGGGTTGAGATCAGGGGACTGCGCAGGCCAACTCATAACCAGAATTTTGTTTTCGTCAAACCATTTTCTCGCCGTTTGGCTGGTATGTTTCGGATCATTATCCTGTTGAAACATGAAGCGCAGTGGCATTTCCTCTTGTGCATAAGGCAACATTACCGTTTGTAGGATATTGACATAAGCGTTTGCATCCATATTTTGTTTAATCCAGAATATTGGTCCTACTTCGTAATATGAGAAACAGTCCCATATCATTATATTGCATCCACCGTGTTTTACGGTTGCAAGTGTGTTTCTGGGATGAAATTCAGTGTTAGGTGGTCGTCTGACGTATCTTCTTGATCCAGAATTACCGTATAATACAGTTTTGCTCTCATCCAACCATAAGATATTGTACCATTTTTCGATTGGCCATTCCTTGTGTTGCAAAGCAAAGTTTTTACGTTTCCTTTTCTTTAAAAATGGCACTTTTCTGGGACTACGGGCATTTAAATTATTGTTTTTAAGATATCTTCTAATAGTACGAATACTAGCGGGTACTTCTAGAGCTTTTTTAATGACCGTTAAGGGTGCAAAGGGATCGCTTAAGAGTATCGTACTATTCGGCTTACCCATTTAGGGGACAATACATTTTTTCGGCCTCGACTTTCGGGCTTTTCTTTGTACGCTTTAGCATTCGAAATCATTTTAGCAGAGCACCCGACGATATTTTGAATAACGGCATATGTTTGTCCTTGACCAAGCAGTCTAAAGCCTGATTTCCATTATGAAATATTTACTGACAGTATAAACAAAATGGGATAAAAATATATATTCGCGTGCTGTGTGAGAGAAAAAAAAACTATTTCAGTTTTACAGTACTGAAAAAATTATTATAGTTTACTGACAAAATTTACTGAAAAATATATGAAGCGAAGTATATTTTGTCAGTACTGGAAAAATATTTCAATTTTTCAATGCAATTTTTAAAAAAAAGTTAAAAACAAAGAATGATCTGTGTCAATTCAATGAAATTTTCGATGATTATGTTTTTATTCAGTAAAAAGTACTGTCAGTAAAAGTTTCATAATGGAAACCATACTAAGTATTAGATTGCGTTTCTCCGTAGTACAATGCTTACCACGGCCTACTATTTTACTAATGACAAAATTTTTTGTATTACTAACAAAAATTAATGAAAAGCCAATCTAATACTCACTGATTTACCAAAAAATATTTTTGAAATACACTAATTAAATAATTTAAATAAATATTTTTCACTCACTGCTATTATTATGGCCACTTAAATATTGACATTTTTCCTTTGTATTTTTCAATTTACTCTACTAACCGAAAAAAGTATAAAATGAAATACGATATATAAATTAGGCGTAATAACAAATGCTTAGCGAAAACCAAAAACAGATTGAATGCAACAGTATGCAAGGAATATGAGTATGTTTTTCTGTTTAAAGTGTACTGCTATTTTTTTGGCCGCAACTGTATTAATGGCTACACCATGTACAATTCCACACTGACTCGACTGTAACGTCCTTTCTTACATTTAGCGGAGATTTGAATAACTAATGTCCCCCTTTTCCACCGATGTGAAGTTAGCACGTAAAGTTAGCACGAAAAATTTCAAAATGTATGCACGGCAATACTTTTAATCAAAGACTTAAACCAGTTTTTTTTTTGATACGGATAGTTCTAAAAACAGCCTTACAAAATTTAAAAATAAAAAAATGTACAATAACTTTTTGTAATAACCGAAAACTAATAACTGAAACGCTCAGAATATAATTGAAACATTTGGGTTTTCATCACAAATCGTGTGGCGATTGAGAAATCGTTGTGCAATGAAATTACAACACGATTTGTGCAAAGCATCCTTTTCTTATATAATTTAATTTCAAAAATCATCAACGAAAGCTTAGGTTACTTCATTTTGGTAGAAAAATATATTTTCCTACAATCGCCGTGAAAAGCAGGCTTTTTTTCTCTGTTTTCAAAGCCCAAAGTGTCTGTTTTTTTGACAGTTAATAAACAAATTACTTTGTCACACGTTTCTCTTAGAAACGTGTGACAAAACTTGAAACCGCACTAATGTTTGTATAAAACATCAAACCAAATTTATGTTTTTCTTTATGAAAAATAAAAAAAATCTTTGACTACTCGATTGAACAAAATGTCGGTCCTAAAATAAAATCGTATTGTCAGTATAGTAAATTTTACTACAAAATTATCTTTTTATTATATTTTTCAAAATGATTGTAGGAAAAATAAAGTGTGAAACACGTCCGCAAAGTTGTTTGTCACACTCGAAAGGTTGCTGGCCTCCGTCCCGTCGGCCAGCAATTTCCTTTCTCGCGTGACAAACTGGCACTTTGCGCTCTTGATACACAAATAACTATTAATTGGCTGATAAAATGAAAATTTGATTGTTTTCATTCGAAAAAATTATTTGGCACAGAAAAAATTAAATTTTTATTTTCTCAGCCAATTAAATAAGATTTTAAATGAAATAATGGAATATATTCAGGATTATAGAGAAACAACTAAATATAGTTTTTATGACAAAAAAAATGGTTTAAGTAATGGGTAGAGTGAAAACGTTTTCTTCCTAATGTATGTGTCTGATAGATTAAAAATGCAGTTTGGTTTTTCAAAAAATTGAAATTAGCTACATACATATTTGTTTTGTATTCCTAACATTTGTCGGACATGATTTTAATTTTCAATTAAAGTAGAATCATTAACGAGTTAGTTGCGTAAATTTTGTATGGTTAGGAAGAGAGTACTACTTTGTCGTGTCCGACAAATGTGAGGAAGGGTCCAGCACGGAGGTTAGTACTCTCTTCCTAACCATACAAAATTTACTCAAATAACTCGTTAATGATTCTACTTTAATTGAAAATTAAATTCGTGTCCGACAAACGTGAGGAAAGGTCCAGCACGGACCGTTAGTACTCTCATCCTAACCATACAAAATTTACAAAATTTACTCGAATAACTCGTTAATGATTCTACTTTAATTGAAAATTAAATTCATGTCCGACAAATGTGAGGAAGGGTCCAGCACAGACCGTTAGTACTCTCTTCCTAACCATACAAAATTTACAAAATTTACTCAAATAACTCGTTAATGATTCTACTTTAATGTAAAATTAAATTCGTGTCCGACAAATGTGAGGAAGAGTCCAGCACGGACCGTTAGTACTCTCTTTCTAACCATACAAAATTTACTCGAATAACTCGTTAATGATTCTTCTTTAATTGAAAATTAAATTCATGTCCGACAAATGTGAGGAGGGAACCAGCACGGACCGTTAGTACTTCCTTCCTATCTTGTACTTGAATCATATTTCGTGCTGTGTTTCTTAAATATTTTATTTGTATTTAAGAATATAAATTTGTCTTAATTACTGACAAAATAAATTCAGGTTTGGAATAAATTTTAAATTGTGAAAATAAATTTATTCCGGTTAGTTTTCGGTATTGTTTTTATTTTTATTTAAACATCGCGATTTATTATAATTATCGGTACAAGAAAACAAAAGAGCTGGTTTTAATATTTTTCGTGCTAACTTTCCTTGATTTCAACTATTTATATAAATATGAATATTCTAACTGCATTTTTGTTATTCTTTGGTTTTCTCTTTTTTCGTGCTAACTTTATTCCGGACTATCGAATATTACATATTTCGTGCTAACTTTTTAGTACAAATGTGTCTTTGATTTGTTTGTACTAAAAGTGTTGCCATTGCTTTTTACGTGCTAACTTTTCGTGCCAGCTTCACAGACATCCTTTTCCGGAATATTTTTAAAGAATTTATCCATAAAAAAGTCTTTTTATAAACTATTTTAGCATAGATTCAAACCAGTTTTCTAAATTGTACCAAAAATTATGGGAATATATTGATTGTCTCAGTATATTCCTATAATCTCTGATTGTACCAATAAGTACTAATTTTATTCATATTAATCTAACTTTATTCAATATCCTGAGACCTATTTCTAGCCCAACAGAAACAAAACGCCAAATAAAATAAATGTAGAACCAATCGTGCAGATCAATACATTTATTTAATATTTTGAGCTAGCTCTGCTAGAAATAGCTTTTTTCTGAATATCTGTGGTCACAAGGCATAACCGCTTAAGTCGACTTAAGACAAAAATAATTTTCAGTGTGTAACGTTTTCTAGCTCTTTTCTACCTTCACTAAATGATTGACTTAAGTGGTAAAGCCTTGTGGCCAAATGCTGTGGTCGCAAGCCGTAGTAGCTTTAGTCGGCATAAACGAAAATGAATTTAATATTCAACTTTTTCTACGTCTCTAGAAAAATTATCAAATTTGACTTAAGCGGTTACGCCTTGTGACCACAGATATTTTATGAAAATGAATTATTTAGTACAAAATTAAACTTTTTTTTAAGAATTTAATTTGTCTGTCTGTAATAAGTTGATTTTTCGGCATTTTTTATAGACAAATATATTAATTGTTCATGGCAATCCCAATATTTTCGATTTGGTAAATCAGAAAAATACAGAGGCCAATCGCTCATAATATATCTACTGAAAAAAAAGTAGAAATATCTTCCCCCTCCCCGTAATTTTGGCTGATGGGCCAAAGAGTTATACCAATAACGTACTACCTACAGTTTACGTTAACAGTGCTTAGTTATTATTATTAGCAAATATTATAATTATGAAACCAGAAAATATCGCAAAAGTAATCGCTTTGAGTGAGGATGGCCGTAGCGTGCGTTATATTGCTACCCACCTAAATTTCCCTCGAAGTACAGTTCAAGGCGCTATTAAACGATATCGTGAAACTGGTCAGTATGAGCGAACGGTTGGATCAGGTCGTAAAAGAACAACAAACGAGCGGGACGATCGGTTTATGGTATCAATGGTACTGCGAGATCGTTTCCAAACAGCTAGAATCGTCGCTGGTCGATTGGCACAGGTACGTGGTGTCAATATTTCAGTTAGCACAGCATCGCGAAGATTAAATGAACATGGATTGCAGTCCAGGAGGGCTGCTACAGGGCCAGAGCTTCTCCCAGCAGAAGAAACCGTTTGACAGTTGGACTACGGACGACTGGAAGTCCGTGTTGTTCACTGATGAATCAAGATTCAGTCTACGATCACCGGATGGACGGGAAAGAGTATGGCGGAGATCCGGAGAGCGATATTCACAATGTGCTATATCCCCAAGAGTCCCATTTCATGGCCGCTCACTAATGGTGTGGGCAGGCATTTCTATAGACGCCCGTACGGACCTTGTATTTCTACGCGGCTATTTCTACGCGGCGGCACTATAACTACCCAAAGGTATATCGTGGAATGTCTAGAAGAATTTGTGGTTCCATACGCCCCATTTATTGGACAGCAATTTAAACTAATGCATGATAACGCCAGGCCCTACGTTGCAAACGTGGTCAACAATTATTTGGATGAGGTGGGAATTGATCGAATTGTTTGGCCCGCTCGCAGCCCTGACCTTAATCCCATTGAGCACATGTGGGATATGCTAGGGCGTCGTTTAAGGCAAAGGGAAGTCGTTCCAGAAACCTTGGATCATCTTCAATCAGCTCTGCAGGAAGAATGGGAAATGATACCTCAGGAGTACGTTGCAAACCTTGTGCACAGTATGCCAAAAAGAATGCTAGATGTGATCAGAGCTCGTGGCGGAAATACTCGATACTAGAGTACCGACCACTTAGATTGATTGTTGGTTTTTATTTAAATAAAGATGAAGATATATCAATATCCGTTTTTCGGTAATTTTGTTATTTCAAATGTTTTGATCCTGTGGTTACTTTTATTAAACGAAAACTTGATCCGTTAGTGCCTTTTGGCGCACATTATATTATTTCGTACAACCATAAACGAATAATGCGAATAGTTACCAACACAAATATTTACTGAAAAAATGTAGTGTCCGGGTTTTTTTGACGAGCAGTGTAGTTTTTTGTGGCTGCGCCTTAAAAATGTTTAAGGCGCGATTCAATAAGTCCCGACAAAATTCGACTAGTGGTGTGGTGAAAATTTAGTTACGTTGGATGTCATAACAATATCTACCCGCAGATGATACTGCTCGTGCGAAGGTTAATCGAAAACTTTGAAAATCATAACTGGCCAAATTCTCGAAATGTATCAAGTTTCCATAAAAGAATCAGAATTTTGAAATATTGCTCAGACTTTTTCGGAAAATTTAGTTCTTTTGTACCTCAAGGGCGTATTTCTAGGTCATCCCTATTCCACAGATATTTCTTATAATTTTCACGCCACAATTTTTTGGCTCTATTCGATTTCTGCCCCATTTATCTAATAATCTACGTCTTGTTTATTTTATACAAACGAAATAGTAAATAGAGAATTCAAATTTTTTAATTGAAACCATACAAAATATTAAGTAAGGGGATATGTTTAAGTAAACATCCGAAACTCTCAGCAGTTAAAATTGGCTAGTTCGACGTTAGATAAACTATTGCCTAGTGCAATAAACGCGCAAATATAAATAAACGTCGATTTAAATCATAAATCCGATAATTTGGAATGGATAAAAATGTAAAAATACATTTTTTGTTTTCTATAAAATTCTGATAAATCGATAAAAAAAAAAACCAAATGTATAATTTAAGCCTTAATTTTATTGTGTGTGTGTACCTCTTTATTTACAGAAAAGCCCGTCGAAAAGAACGTGATGGTGAACAAACAAATAATGATACAAAATTATATTTGGAGGAGAATGTCTTAGAAAGAAAATTACCTGATGCCGATTTAAAAGCTTTAGTAGATTTACCAGCTGGTTTAGATTATAACGAATGGTTGGCCTCACATAGTAAGTATTTATTCCTTAATCAAAAACTTGTCATAGATTTTAATTAATTTTTTGTTTTCTTTTAATCTTTAGCATTAGCGCTTTTCGAACATGTTAATTTAGTGTACGGGACAATTAGTGAATTTTGCACAACAACTGGATGTCCGGATATGACAGGACCTGGTTCAAGGTAATCTAAACAAAACAATTTTTTGTTTTGTTTGCACATTTTTCGCATATAATTAATTAAATTAAAATTGATTAACGAACGATATATATAATATGCGGTTATGAGAATTACGTCAATAAATTTTTTTATACACACTAGTGTTACTTTCTTACATTTTTTTTTGCTTCGTTTTCTTCTTATTCGTCTTCATACATTTCTTATTGACGTAAGACTGTGCGCTCGCTGTTTATGTTTATTTATTGTTATTCTGTACACATTGCTATAGTTTTTATTTTTGTGAAATATGAAAATGTTCATAATTTTTGTAAAAAAAAAAAAATGATTATGTCACCTTTTAGCAGACAATTCTAGACTGACTGTGTTTCATTGAATTATGATTATTATGATGTGTTGTCTTGGCTATAAAAATAGACTATGTAGTTTTCAATTTTTTCTTGTCTCCTCCATATAAATCATTGTCCACTACAAATAGATTTTAAGTGCGATTTAACTATGTCATCACTACAAATAAAAAAATTAATTTGTTTTCGGATGAGCTGAAGAGCTCAACAAAATAAATTAAAATTTAGAAAGTTCAGTCCAATTTAAAAGAAAATTGTGCAGGTAATTTAATTGTCTCAGTTGAATTCACTACAAAAATATAAATCTGGATATTTATGCGATTTAATGTACAGTCCTAACCAAAATTATTTGTACCTACTAAATTTTTCATGCAACGTAAAACAAACAAATTTAAAAATTATATAAATAATAAACTTTTTGAAAACGTTAATTTCAAGAAATTTAATTACCTGCTTTACTTTTCAATCAAAAAATTTTTTAAAATTTAGTTCTAGGAGAAGTTACATCATTGCCACGAAAGTATGCAAAAATCTTGGACACAATTATTTGACTCGGCCAGGGTAGGGTTTCGATTTAAAATTGCGGAGGTTTAAGTTGAAGTGGAAGGCATTCATGATCTAACAAAACCAAAAATTTGTAGCAGGTTGCCAAGAAAATCGTGTTGGTTAAATTCTAGGTGATGCTAACAACAAATTTTTTATCCGAGACTAAACAAAAACTGACCATATACATACAACACATTAGTGACTATATCATTATTTAATTAACCAAAAATAATCTTAAACTTAATTGATTTTCTATTTTATTATGATTTTTTTCATATTACACAAATAACGAAATTAACTGTAATTTCTCCTAGAACTAAATTTTAAAAAAAAATTTTGATTGAAAAGTAAGTAAAGCAGGATAATTAAATTTCTTGAATTATAATTAACGTTTTCAAAAAGTTTATTATTTGTATAATTTTTAAAGTTGTTTGTTTTACGTTACATGAAAAATTTAGTAGGTACAACAAATTTTGATAGTGTAACCAACAACTTAAATTTGTTGGCTTTTTTTGAATTGCTGATATTTATGTAATTTTGGTAAAATGATTTATAAATGTGAAATCGTAATATGTTTTTCTTTTGTGAAACTGCGTACATGCTATACATTTCTGGTGAAAAAATGTACACCACGAAGTTAGCTGTATGAGTTGAATTATTTCCAACTAGAATAAAAAGTTCACCAGGGTAACCAATTTTAACAAAGAATTTTACTATTTTGCTAACTTCGTGGTGTACATTTTTTCACCAGAATTGGATCATGTACGCACCTTGAATCAAACAAAGGCTAAAATTCGAATTAATCGGTTTGGAGCTAATACCGTCTCGTGAATATTCTAGAGATTCCCATGAGCATACCATTGTGGAAATATTTGCTCGCACAAATAAATTAAGATCAAGATTTTTATCGTGTACAATCACACTTAGAGAAGACAAGGTCATTGAGAGACTGACCGCATTCCGGTCCAAAATATCCTTTCCTTGGATGTAAAGTTCTTAATGTTAACCGAACGTTTGAAATAAATGAAAGAAAAAGAAAAACATTGTAAAGATTTTTGATAGTTTCAATTTAATGCCAATAAACATGAATCTCAGAGGTTTTCTCTTATAGTAACTTATTTCTCTTATACAACACCAAAATTATATAATTAAATTAAAATTTAAATATTAATTTAGAACCAGACGACTATCGTTTGTACTTCAATAAAAGTCTCATATTTCTGGAAGACTGCTATTCTCCAGCTATTTCCTTAACCAAAAATCGATCTCTATACAGAATTTTATCTATAACATACGACTCCCACTGTACTTACAGATTAACTTGAGACTAGCTCCCGTAGAGGCTAGGTTTCACCTGACCATTGTAATGTGACCAATTTCTGATAGTTATGAAAATCAGCCTCTAAAATTTTACCAGGTTCCCTATTTACCTCAATTATTACCACACATGTTAATGGATGGCCTTTCAGTCCAATTGTCGCATAACGAAAACTTACATTGGCTGGTGTAGTTTTCATGCTACTCCACTATGCGTTGCATCTTTTACCACAAAATCATCTCCTATCCGATGTGGTCTACCGTAGCTACACATAAACTATAAAAACGAGTTGGTAGTCGCCATTGATACAGTCGTTCTAACGGCTTTCAGCCAGATGAACTTTGAATATTCGTCAAAAATACTAAGTACAGCCTTCCTTTGATCTTCAGTGCAAACTAATGGTTCTAAATGACCTACATGTATTGTAATAAATAAGGCATCACCTTTGTCAAGTGGATGTAAATCTCTTGCTGTCTACCAGACGGAACTTAATAAAAACAATTGATACACCTTTTAATAAATGCGAACACTTGTTCTCTTTTAATTTCGTCAATGTTTTATTTCAATTGCGTTCTGGAATATAAAGCTTCCAGCGATCCTTTGTTATTTTTGTATATTTATTTTTCAAATGTTCGTTTTATATTACTCCTGTAACTCCTAAAACTACATTTTAAAACTATATCTTCCTCATATGCGGGATACCGAGAAAGGGCATCTGCTACTTTATTTACTGAGCCTTTCTGATATTCGACGCTGTGATCGAACTTGACTAATTTTATAAACCACTTCGTCGCTCTTGAATTTAAATCGTTTCGACTCCATCAATTACTATTGCAATAACAAATAAACTCGAAATTTATCTACTTGGAGCACTTGCAATAGTCAAGGCCTCTAGCTCAATGCTACGATGCTTTCATACAAAAAAAAAAAATTAAATCGTCTAAAATAACTTGCCGGACGACCTACACAACTGCGAACGCTCGCTTGGCCCATCGCTATTGGAAATGTACTGAAACTTTCCACTTTAGCCTGATAAGGCTGAATACCTTCTACACTTCTGTGCTCACAAATCGTAGTGGCTTAAATGTCAATGTTGCATTTTTCAGGAAAACGTTTTTAAAATTGGGAGTCGTTCAAAACCATATGAGTTTTTTTTTTGAATTCTTGCTTTTATAAATGATTGTTACGGTTGTTTGTAGTTAACGGAATATTACAAAAAATTGATACGATATGAAATCGAATTTGAGATAATACGTAAAAGGGGGGGGGGCTTATCTCACCTTAAGCCATTCTGATTTGTGATCACAGACTTATTTCGGACCCTAAGTATTCAATCTTCCTCATCAAAAATCTACACTTAAGCATTCCTTAAATCTTTTTGGTTAATTTGTGAAACAGCTGGTGAATTACATAACCCAAAAGGCATGCGATTAAATTGAAAGTGGCCACCTGGTGTTACAAATGCTGTCTTGTCTCAACTTACACCAAAACTGGTATCTGATATTACCCCCCCCCATACTACCTTGATCAACAAGTTCTCGGAATAACCACCGTGTGGCGCTCCCATCGTTCCGATTTGAGTTCTGTTTTTTTTTGTTAAGTTGGTACATCTGTTGTTGATATTCCCTCTAAATCTTAGCGTCATAGCTTGACATTTGCAAAAGTTACATAGTCAAGAGTACATCTATCTCTGTGTGTGTTGGCGATTATTTACAATTTTAGACATGATTTGCGAGGCTGAATCCGATCCCACATTCATCAAAAGGATCATTACTGGAGACGAGACGTGGGTTTATGAGTACGACACGCAATCCAGACATCAAGCAAGTGAATGGCGTTCACCAAAAAAAAAACACGTCGTTTTCAGTCAAAAAGAAGGCAATGCTCACGGTTTTCATGGATTACAACGGTGTAGTGCATCATGAATTTTTGCCGGAAGGTCAGACCGTAAACAAAGAGTATTATTTGGGCGTTATGAGACGTTTGCGTGAAGCAATTCGCCGAAAGAGACCAGAATTGTGGGCAGAAAACTCGTGGATTTTGCACCATGATAACGCACCGTCGCACAGTGCCATCATTATTCGTAATTTTTTGACGAAAAATGCAACAAATACCATCCAACAGCCACCGAATTCACCTGATTTGGCTCCCTGTGACTTCTTTCTGTTCAATCGAGTTAAAAAACCATTACGAGGAACGCGTTTCAGCAGCCGAGAGGAAATAATGGAAAAATCGCCAACACACACAGAGTAGATGTACTCTTGACTACGTAACTTTTGCAAATGTCAAGCTATGACGCTAAGATTTAGAGGGAATATCAACAACAGATATACCAACTTAACAAAAAAAACAGAACTCAAATCGGAACGATGGGAGCGCCACACGGTGGTTATTCCGGGAACTTGTTGATCAAGGTAGTATGTAAGTCCAGATTCAATACAAATATTTCGCTAAAATTTCACCTATTTGTGACAAAGGTAACCCCGACAGGCTGAACTGTTTCATCTCTGTGGTTAGGTTTCCACCTCCGTGGTCCGTTGTGATATCCCAGGATTTTATTTTCCTTTCACCCTTGTTGGAACCATTCCGAACCACTTATGTAGCATGAAATATCTTGCACTTTAATGTTTTCGTGATTCGAGAAGTTTTCTATTTTGTACTTACCAAGTCATTTGCTTTCAGACCCAGCCTTTTCTCATGTTATCCTAAAAAGCAGCGTGAATATCTCTACGGCCGTTTTTAATCCACGTCTGGGGAGGTTAATGTATTGGAGCGCTTCAAGTCCAGTTTTGGCCAAACTTGTCTTGCTTAAGCGCTGTGATAGGCCTCCTTAGACTTGTCCTTTCCATCTTTTGACGCCAGAGAAACTGATTCTAACGACTTGATTGCTGCTTGACTGACCAATGAGATTTCAATATCACTCGAGGATACTACATTATGCCTCAACCAAGCCAAGACCTACTCAACCGCTATCATCTTAGTCTAGCACACGTTTCAGTAATTAGGGAGGAAAACCGAAATATCCCCTCAGCGCCCCACTTATAAGCATATAGACCGTTCTTTGCACCTTTTCTGTGATATTCACATATATTACATTTTCAAGAGCTGGTCACCATACTTTCGCTCCGAACATAAGTGCAGGTGTTACTACGTCGGTTTCAGATCCCATCTATTACCAATCGCATTCCTGCAAGAGGACACAGCTACAGTAGCCTTATTTACCTTATTCCAAAATGTTAACATTCCGACTAAGCTTCCTGTCCAAAATAATACCCAGATCAGAGACAGCTATCGCCTCATCATCTGTATAAGCAATCACTTCTATAGCCTCCCTCTACTGTTCTAGAATATATCACTAAGTTCCAGAGAAGAGGGGATAGGACGCCTCTCTGCGGGTTCCTCTGACTACCCGCTTCCTTAAGGTGAATTCGCCCAGCTCAGAGTTAACAATCCTCTTACAAGCATCTGATTAATTAACCTGTTTGCAGGGTAGTCAGCCCCCAGGCATGGCACTCCTCTTATTGCCTTCGTTTTCACGTTATTAAAGGTGTCCTCCATATGGAAAAATAGTACATAATAGAACTCTTGCGAGTAAATTAATTTTTCAATTCTATATACAGGGCATGCAGAGCTATGCCCACAGATTTCCTTTTCCAGCAAGCATGTTGAAACAGTACTCACTTACTGGGTATTATTTTTGGTCGAACAGAAACATCTCACACTCTTTCCACGTTTTCAATAGAAAGGATAATACTTATAGGTCTTAGGTCCTTTGGCTAGACATGTAAGCCCGGTTTCGGGACGAACACCGCTTTGACCTTCATCCATTTTCTAGGAATATAGATCACATAAAGAGCACATATAAACACCCCTTAAAGATTACCTCCAAATACGGAAGATAATCATCGAGTTGTTTTGATCTCCGCTGGTATGAACTGATCCGGGATGGCCGATTTATAAGGCTTGAAACCTTTTAGCACCCATAGGATCCGCTTTTTTACTTTCTTTTACTCTAGTAAAATAAAGTATAGTAATCATGAAAATTTTGGACCTTGAGATTTTTACAGATTTATTTGTTTTGAGGTCCCCTGAGTCCGAAAAATGGGGTTTCGAAATGGTGTCTGTCTGTCAGTCTGTCTGTCTGTCTGTGTCCTCTCTACAGCCCAGATGGTTTAACCAATCGAACTGAAACTTCAGATTTAAGCTTTTTTGATAAATTGGGAGGTCCCAGTGAATTTTACTCCAAATCGGCTAACGGAAGTGGCCACTCCCTTGGTCCAGAAAATTTATTTTGCAAATATCTTAAAAAGTATAAGGTTTACAAAAAACTACTTTATACAAAATGTTTCCAAAAATTAAAAACAAATAAAAATAAAAAATTAAAAAAAAAATTAAATTTCTCAAAATTCTCTGTTCGTAAAAGAAAGTCGTGTGTTGGCCACGCCTCCATTTTTTATGAGTACTAAGGCCCGTTAATTCGTCAAATCTAGCCTATGCTTTACCATCGCAAAAGAAGCTTTCCTTGTAGCAGGGTGCATATCGAGACTACAACTTACATGAAAGAAATTGTAGAAAAAGAGTCTTCCTTCCCCATCATCCATTCCCTAACAATATGAAAAATATTGTCTGGGGTGAAGGTCAGATCTAGAACCTCCTGCTTATTTCTAGTTCCACCTATGTCGGTCCTACCACCTAAATTGTCATTTTCATAAAAAGTTGCACTAATTTGGTACAGCGGTTCCTTAAAACAGCATAGCATTATTCTCCTGAACGTGGAATAAGTTCCACTTCTCTTCTAGTGATTTAAATTATCCTCTTTACCGTATTTAAAATAAATTGTGTTCTTCACTGCATTAGATGTATTTGTTGCCTCGGTTCGTATTGTTGAGCTATTGACGATTGGAAATATAGAGAAAACACTACCTATCGGAATAAATTAAAGCTGTAGCGACCGCCAAAAATTAGCATCAGCCCTCGCAGAACGACTAAAATCAAATATTTTGTCTAAAATCACGGCTCCAATCGTCAATTTTTAACAAACATATTGCGCTGCTGTTTATTTTTAAGGATACATTGATATGTTTTTCTCTTTCTAATAAAATTATGGCTTCTTTAAAATCAATTAACAGTTACGCAAACTTACGAAGCTGCGATAATGACCACATGCAGACCTTTAACGATCAGTTGAATTATCTCATCATTTCCCAAACACGCTTTACTGCACAGTGATAATTTATGGAAAAAATAATATAAAATACCTCCCTATTTTTCTGCCACATGAATGCGCGTTTCATGATACAAAACAAGCACGAGGAATAAATCAAATTTTCGTTTGTCTATTCTACTCGACTATTCGATTCGACAGCAATCAAAATGTTTCTTTTTATAGTAGGTATAAATATCAGTTTACAAGTTGTGCAATTTTGTATAAGGTACATACATTTCATACACCAACTTAATTTCGGCATTTTTTATAGACAAATATATTAATTGTTCATGGCAATCCCAATATTTTCGATTTGGTAAATCAGAAAAATATAGAGGCCAATCGCTCTCAATATATCTACTGAAAAAAGTAGAAATATCTTCCCCCCTCCCCGTAATTTTAGTTTTGGCTGAAGGCCCAGAGTTATACCAATGTATAACTCTGCAAAAATGAGAACCCTCCATGAGTTCTGTTGGTAGTTTGGTTTCGTACTGAAAAGTATGGTCTACTCATCAGGCAGCTACGACCAAACTACAAAAATTTCCACTCTAACCACATACATTAAGTATCTGGCCAGAACGTACTGACATAGCGAATTATTATTCAACTACATCAAATATAAAAACCCATGGAGAAACCTCATTTGTGTGTGTATTATGCCCACACGTATATTTGTTAAGAATTTAATTTGTCTGTCTGTAATAAAGTTGATTTTTCGGCTTTTTTATAGACAAATATATTAATTGTTGTACCAAACTACCAACAGAACTCATGGAGGGTTCTCATTTTTGCAGAGTTATACATTGGTATAACTCTGGGCCTTCAGCCAAAATTAAAATTACGGGGAGGGGGGAAGATATTTCTACTTTTTTCAGTAGATATATTGAGAGCGATTGGCCTCTATATTTTTCTGATTTACCAAATCGAAAATATTGGGATTGCCATGAACAATTAATATATTTGTCTATAAAAAATGCCGAAAAATCAACTTTATTACAGACAGACAAATTAAATTCTTAACAACTTAATTTCATATGTGCTGATACGGGTCTGTTTGATAATTCGCACGGTGCGGTGCAGTGTACAATCTTTTCTTTATTTCACCATAGAAAATAAATCAAAGTAGACAAGGATAACAGTATGCACTGCACCGCATCGTGTGAATTATCAAACAGGCCCATATTCTTGAAATTCACCGAAAAAAGTCGCCGGTGACTTTAGTATGAAACAATTTAAATTTTTGACTGAAATGTCGTATTTCACTAGAAAATCACGTGCGACTTTTTTTGATTGAATTTCAAGAATAGCGACCCTGATGATATTTACAATAATAATTCCTCAATAGGAATTTGTCGAATTCCTTCAAATTGATGAAATTCAAAATCGAATTCCTCGTTTAGTTTGCCTAGTGACTGTGAAATTGATTATGTTCGGAGTGATCTACTCGATGCAATTGAACGACAACGCTTAGCGACATGTTGCAAAATTTGTCAAGGAAACTTCGGAGGCGCTTCAATGGGATGTCCTACCCCCAACTCAAGTGGTATTCACCAGACATTGCTCTTTCCGACTACCAACTTGTTCCGGTCGATAACTCATGCCCTGGTCAAGCAGCCCCCAATAATAAAACATCAAGATGCGCATACAAATTTCCACCCAATTAAATCTGGTGTACCACAGGGCAGTGTGCTGGTGCCGATATTATATTTGCTATATATCGCAGATATACCTCCAAGCAATATAGTAACCGTCGCAACATTTGCAGACGACACGGCAGTACTCTTATCACATGAAGACCTCAATAAATCTATAGAAGTTTTACAGGAGAATATTAACAGTATTCAAGCATGGATGAAAAAATGGCGACATGTCTACCAATACATACGAATAACCAGGATGTACCTGCTTCCGAAGAAGCCAAAAATTGGGTCGATTCTTGGACCGCCTCAAATGACGAGAAATTTTTTCTACGCGGAATCTGTATGCTGCCTGAAAGATGGGAAAAAGTCGTAGCTAACGAGAGAAAATATTTTGAATAAACTGCATTGTACCAATTTCTCTGAATAAAGCATTGAAGTTATAAAAAAACCTCAATACTTATTTGTACCCCCAATAATAAAACATCAAGATGCGCATACAAATTTCCACCCAATTAAATCTGGTGTACCACAGGGCAGTGTGCTGGTGCCGATATTATATTTCCTATATATCACAGATATACCTCCAAGCAATATAGTAACCGTCGCAATATTTGCAGACGACATGGCAGTACTCTTATCATATGAAGACCTCAATAAATCTATAGAAGTTTTACAGGAGAATATTAACAGTATTCAAGCATGGATGAAAAAATGGCGACATGTCTACCAATACATACGAATAACCAGGATGTACCTCAAACTGATGAAGTAAAATATTTAGGTATTCACCTCGACAAACGACAATTTGGATGAAAATACTGAAACATTCATTAGGGGAATATCACTAGCCATTGTGTCGATGCATTCAATTTACATATACAGTCGTTGTCAAAATTATTTCTCACGCAAAAATTGTATAATGTATTCCGCAAAAATTAAAACTTGGGCTAACCACTTAATAATATAACTAAATTTTTTTTGTATATTTATTGTTAATTATTGATGTTTCATTTAGTAACAAAAAAAAATTAAAAATCTTTATAATTCATTAAAATAAAATTAAAAAACAAATGGACAAAATTATTTGTGTCTCATATTTTTGGGACAAAATTATTTGTACCTACCTTTGAAAAATTCCTAGTAACGGGAACATTGATTTTGTTTAATTTTTTTTTTTTTTAAATGTTACCCGTGTTCATTTAGTCATAATTTTCGCCTCAACAAGACCAGTTTGTTTTAAAGAATGGGAAAAATTAAGGAGTTATCATTAGAAGTTCGAGTCTCGATTGTTGCCGGCTACGAGGCTGGTGTTTCAGTTAAAAATCTAGCCCAAAAGTACAACTGTCACAAAAATTCGGTGATGTACCAAATTCAGAAATCTAAAATCCAAAACTGCCTAAAAAATGTTAAAGGAAGAGGCCGTAAAAGAAAGACAACGCCTAAAGAAGACAGAAGGATCACTACGCTTGTGCAAAGAAACCCTCTGAATTTAGTAAAATCTGTTCAGTGTGACATAAATAGTGAAAGACATAATAAAATTAGCGTAAAAACTGTTCGCAGACGGCTTCGTGAAGCAAATGTTAAAGCTTATGTTGTGCAAAAGAAGCCATTTATAAGTGAGAAAAATAGAAAAAAACGGCTAAACTTTGCTCGGACCTATTTAGCGAAACCTGTCGAGTTCTGGCGCAATATATTATGGACCGATGAATCGTGCTTCTCTTTAGATGGAAGCTACGGTAAGAAATATTTTTATTTGACACCTCAACAAAGGAAGTTTCGTAACATCACAATGCCTACTCGGCACAGCGGAGGAGGCAAAGTAATGGTTTGGGGGTGTTTTTGTTATAATGGTGTAGGAGATCTCACAGTGCTACCGGGAAAAGTTACCTCTAGCGTATACTTAGAGGTCCTTAATGAATATGCAATGGTTTCCGGGTGTAAACTGTTAGGATCAGATTTCGTATTGCAACAAGATAATGCTCCAATACACAAAAGCAAACTAATAACTAAATTCCTTAAAGATTTGGGCCAAGAAACTATAGACTGGCCACCACAAAGCCCAGATCTTAATCCCATAGAGAATCTATGGCATTATATTAAACAAAAAATAATAACAACTATTGGAAGAACGCCCAAGGAAACGTTTGACGAAATAAAACGGATATGGGATCAAATACCTAAACAAATCCTGGAAAATCTGGTCCAATCCATGCCGCATCGCCTTCAAGAAGTGGTTAACAATAATGGTGGCAGTACGTCCTATTGAGTTTACGGGGCAAAGGGAATAAATTAGAATTAATTTAGTAATTTTTAGTCAACTTTGTGATGAGGTACAAATAATTTTGTCCCAAAAATATGAGACACAAATAATTTTGTCCATTTGTTTTTTAATTTTATTTTAATGAATTATAAAGATTTTTAATTTTTTTTTTTTTTACTAAATGAAACATCAATAATTAACAATAAATATACAAAAAAAAAATTTAGTTATATTATTAAGTGGTTAGCCCAAGTTTTAATTTTTGCGGAATACATTATACAATTTTTTCGTGACACAAATAATTTTGACAACGACTGTACATATACTTTTTTTAGCTTAATATTAATCTAGTAAAAAATTACTCCCGATTCTGCTTTAATTAGCACAGGGAATAATTTATTCGTCTTATTGGATTATATAAACAAATTTTTGTAAAAATGTATAAATTCGGTGCCAACAAATGATTGATTATTGTACAATAAAAATAATTATCAAAAGTTTTTATTGGTTTTATGGATATCGTCTATGTAGTGCGAAAACTCATTAACTAAATTTTTAATGAAAACGGGGTTTCTGCATCTATAACTTCTTAACATCTATCTATTCAACAAACCAACTTTACTCTAATTTTATTATTTACAAAGAAAAAAGAAACAAAAAATCATTAAGTACTACTTAAATAAAACTAGACCTTTTAAAATATGTTAAAGAAACAAGCAATATTAAATGACGATAATTGGGAATCAATTACAACCGAAATTGGTGGAGTGCATAAATCTACAAATAAACAAACAACAATTCTACAATTCTTTAAACGAGTAAATGAAGAACATGAATCTGACGAGAGATCTCCAACGCCATCGTGTTTTAGTGTGAGTGACTTCTGCGTTGATTCTGATGATGGTCAGTCTCACATTTCCACAAAAGCCTTGTATCGCTGGAAACGCTCTGAACCATCGAAGTGGAAAGTGAACATGACAAGAAAAGATCGTTCAAAATGTTTACCCTATCTGACCAGGTCGGGGTTGAAAAAATCAAAAGAGCATAAAAATGTTGATTGTCGGAAATGTCGCTTTAAATGCCATTTGCATTTTACAGAAGAAGATCGAAGAAAAATATGTAGCGTGTATTGGGCAATGAATGACTACAAAAGACAAAAAGATTTTATTTTGAAATGCGTTTCATTGACTGCCATAAAACGAAGAACTACTGCAGAAAGTCATAAATCTCGCAGCCATTCCAAATCATATTTTCTTTACAATGGTAAACGTAAATTATGGAGAGTGTGTGCAAAATTTTTTGAAAAAACGTTATGCATTTCAAATGGCCCTATAAATACAGCTATTTCTGAGTGTAATCTCGCTGGCTCTTTTGATGGGTGTGATAAACGTGGCAAGCAAAGTCCTATCAATAAAACTGATATCGATTCATTAAAGTTAGTAAAGCAACATATTGAATTGCTTTCCAACCGTGCCAGGCCATTATGTAAGACAGTCATCGCAAAAGAACTATTTGGACCCAACGCTCTCTATTCTAAAAAATGCATGAACTATATGAAGGTTATTGTGTGTCCTTAAATAAGAGCCCAGTGAAAATAAATGTCTACAGAAACATTTTTTGTACTAAGTACAATCTATCATTCTTTAGACCTAAAAAAGATCAGTGCACTACATGCACCCAATTTGATCTGGCAGACTCATCAAGAAAGGACGAGCTCAGAGATGAATACGATATGCACGTGAAACGAAAAGATGATTGCAATAAGGCTAAAGCATTGGATAAGGAACATTCACAAAATGTTGAACATTTCCAAATAGCAACTTTTGATCTCCAAAGTGTTTTACAGATCCCATCCTCTGCATCGTCTCCAATGTACTATAGTCGGAAACTAAATGTTTACAATCTGACTGTGTATGAAGGTGGTCACTGTTACATATTCTATATATATATATAATTTGAATAAAATGTTATGTTATAAGTATATTTATAATAATGAAATCTAGATGTCACTAGTAACTGGAATTTGTAATGCATACGTGATGTAACACTAAAAAATATATATTTTGTTAGCTGACGTACTTCCGGCATGTTGAATAAATGAACCAAACTGAATGAACGTGTTTTAATTAAAATACTTAAACATCCAATTAAATATAAATGGAAAATAATAACAGTCACGATAACAAAAGCATTATGTTACGCTTGGAACGAGTTAAATGGAAAGCGAGGAAGTTCTGAAATTGGTACCATATTATTTAATTATATTAAGTCACTTCCAGAAAAAATTACGGAACTATCTCTTTTCTCTGACACTTGTGGAGGACAAAATCGAAACCAACATGTTGCTGCAATTCTACTCTATGCTGTTCAAGTAACCCATATTCAAGTAATTGAGCAGAAATTCTTAGAATCCGGTCATTCCTACATGGAGTGTGATTCCATGCATTCGTCGATAGAGCAAGTGAAAAAACATAGATCGATGTATATGATGAATGATTGGCTCGAAATATTCAAGGCCGCAAGATCAAAAAGGGGCAAAAATAAAGGAAATGACCCTTACGAGGTCAAAGAATTAAAGTTTTCAGATTTTTTTGACCTTCATGCATTGTCAGCGATGTTAATTAAAAACCGAAATGTTGATGAGGATGGAAAAAAAGTATCCTGGTTGAATGTTAATTGCTTCCTATATGAAAAAAATCAACCAAGAGCTATTTTATTCAGGTATGACCATACGGGACCCTATAAAAAAATTAATACTAGACATCATGGAAGACCTCGCAAAAATGTAACGCTTCGTAAGGCTTACAAATCGATTATACCAATCAGCGAAGCAAAGAAGAAGGATTTAATAAAGTTATGCAATAGTGGTGTTATACCCAGTGAGATTCATCAATGGTACATGAACCTGCCAACTTCGAAAACAATCATAATGATAAAGAAGAAACTGATTGCGATTAAAAAACCTACAAAATTATTGACTATTATTCTATTTTTTTATCGTTGTTACTAGATACCTTTCTGTTATAGATTATTATCTACTATTATTATTATTAATTCAATAAAATCTATTAAAATTATGCAAAAATAAAATCATTAATTACAAGAGTTCAAAAATCAATGAGGAAAAATCATTAACTACAATTTACATATTTTCGTCCTCAAATATTTAATATTTAAAAAAAATTGTTTTTGTGAAAGGTCTTCTAAGACAATCTCATAACTAACCATAACCAAATGTTTGTATTTCCTGATTAGTAGATTTTTAATTATGAAAAGATAATAGAAACCCTAATATCTCAATACTTGATTTTTGTAGTTAATGAGTTTTCGTACTACATAGACGATATTTACTATTACCACAAACTAAATAAATTGTGATGTATGTAAAATCTAGTACTGTTGTATAGTCCAAATTCCAAGTACCAAATAAACACTAATTTACTTAAAATAATTCATCTTAGAGTTCATTTTACTGTAAAATATAATAAATTAGTTTGCTATCGACTATCATGATACTATCGCAAATATATAATAAAATTGTGTCTTGACTAAATTGAGTACAAATTTTAACTTTACAACAGCAATTTGATAAAAAAAAACTAATATTAGTAATTATTAATGTTTAATAAAATATTAAATTTTTATTTTTATTTATTTTCCAGGACATATTTATGGTTCGACGAAAAAGGAAAAAAAACTCGTGTAGCGGCTCCACAATATATTGATTATGTTATGACATTTACACAAAAAACGGTTAGCGATGAAACAATATTCCCCACAAAGTATGCAAATGAATTTCCCAGCTCGTTCGAAAGTATTGCACGAAAAATATTACGTTACCTATTTCATGTAATAGCACATTTGTATGCATCACATTTTCGTGAAATTGCATTGCTAGGTCTACACACACATTTAAATTTAACATTTGCACATTTAACAGCATTGCACAGGCGTTTCAATTTGATTGAACCAAAAGAAACGGATATATTACGTGATTTAGAAGTTGCATTACGTTTAACGGATGATCAAACAGCGGCAGCTGCTGCTGCTGCTGCTGCATCAGGAATAGGAGCAACACTTCCGGCAAGTAATAATAATAGTATAAATACAAGTAATAATTCTGAAACAACATCAGAACATGATTGTGATTCGCATACGGCGGCCTTGATTGATGGTGATGCCACAATTAAACCAATAGTAACCCAACCCGAATTTGGTACAAATCGGGGTGAACAATCGGATATTAATGATACTGGTGGTGGTGGTGGTGGTGGAGGAGGTTGTGGAGGCGGCGGTTGCGGTGGACACACAGGAAATGGTGATAGTAGTTATACAAATACCCAAACAACGGCATAGTGGATACGTTGGGGGGCTAGTGTGGTAGGTGCTGGAGCTGGTACCGTTTTACTCCTTGGTATGGGTGTTTGTTGTGGGGCCCTCCAGGCCAATCTTTGACCAATGTGATTTTTTTTCTTTTAATTAGTTTATTATGATTTTTTTTTTTTTTTTTAATTTTTATTATTTTTGTCTGCTGTTGCTGTTGTTATTAAATATATAATTAATATATAAATAAAGAAAAAATCACATGAAAAATAAAAAAAAAATAAATAGTTAATTATTAAAAAAAAAAATAATAATAAATAAGATTATTAAACAAAAAAAAATCATATTTAATTGTTAAAATATTGCCAAGTTTCGTGCACATTAAATAAAAAATCTACTACTCTCCAAAACTCTGCAAACGTAAAAGTTAATTATTAATTTTTAAGCCAAAATCGTTTTTTATTTTTATTTTTAAATCTGTGATTATTTTAAAATGAAAAATAATTTTTTTTATTACATATTTATTTTATTATTTATAGTTTTTTTTTTTGGCTTAATATAAATAAATAATTATTGATTAAAAAAAATAAAATGCACACAACACACGTTAGTTATATACATAATATAAACTAAAACAAAATAATTAAATAACAAAATTATAAATAATTAATTATTATGTAAAGATTAAAGAACACATACACACAATAGTTTCTTCCTTTCGGGTGTCCTTTGTTTATTTAACAAAAATGATTAAAAATTAAAAAAAAAGTAAATTATAGACAATATATTTATCAATTATTAAAAAAAAAAGTGATTTAATTAAATAAATAAATAATTATATTTATAAATCTTAATAAAAAAATTTTAATTAATTTCCTTTGACAACGAAATTAATTTTAATTTTTTTTTTCTATTCTATTAATTATTATACTATTATTATTATCATTACCAAATGCTCTAATTTATTTTATTATTTTTAATTTTATTAATAAAAAAAAGTAAATAAACAATTTAGGCTGATTATAAAAAAAGTGGCCTTTAGAAAATAAATAAAAAATAATAAATTAATATCTCTAAATCTATTTCCTGCCCCCCCCCCTCCTTGCTCCCTTCCCACCAAACCAACGCAAGGACGTTGCCCCAAACTAGTTCATTATATAATCCGATATATTGACCGTCTCTTCCTTTTAATGCACATCCTCCCCGGATACATAAACATTATTTAGGTTTTCGTTTTGGCGCGCTTTCTAATTTTTGGGTCTTTATTTTTGTGATAAATTTAAAAAATAAAAATTAAAATAAATTTCTATATTTTTTTATTAAAAATAAAAATAAAATGGCTGAAATTCTAAATAAAATTAAATTAAAATTTTGGTTACAAAAAGTAAATATATAAATAAATAAATAAAGAAAAAAAGAAACCGGCCTATTTGTAAAATTAAATAAAAAATATTTATATTAATATACATAAATAATATGAAGTCTCCAAAAAATATATAAAATATTTTATTTTTTTGTACTTAATACGATTTATAATTTTAAAACCCTAAAATTATTAATTACCTTTTGGGCTTTTTTATTTATTATACATACATACATACAAACAAATATAATTTTGAGCTTTACAAATTAAATAAATAACAAAGTCTCACATCACTATAAAAATAAATAAATAAAAATATATTATATTATATAAAAAAACATGTTCAATTAATTAAATTTAATTACTAATATTTAAAAAAAAAAAAATTATTGGAGAAAAATTAAAATAAATAAATAAATAAAAAATTATAGAAGTTATTATTTTTTTAGAAATTATTTTATTCAGAAACAGAAACAGAAAAATAGTTATTTTTAAATAGATTTTAGTAAATGAAAAACAAAAAAAAAAAATATATAAATCTAATAATATTATAAAAAATAATTATGTTTTTAATTAATTTAATTATTAGTATATTATTTTTAAGTAAACCAAAGATTATATTTTTTTTTTTTTATTATTTTTATTAAATATTTCATAAACACAGTTTTTTTAGTTTGTCCGTAAAAAATATTAATTAATTTATTTATTAATATATAAATATATATTATATGAATAATAGATGAAATGCTTATTAATTATTATTACTATTTTTTTTTTTTTGTGTTCCCCTCTAGTTTTATTATTATATATTATTTTATTTAGTTTTTGTTTTTAAAAATATTGCACTTTAAATTAAATAAAATGAAAATGAAAAATTATATAAAAACGATATATTTCTCTAAATCTATAAATATATCACGAAAAAAAAGAAAAATGAAAAATTATTTAAAAACAAAAAAAAAATTATAAAAAAATAAAATAAATGTTAATAAAATTAAAACTGTTTATTATTTGTTATAATAAATTTAAAAAAAAAAAAAAGAATAAAAAAAATGAAAATAAAAATATGAATTATTGGTGTTTTATTTTACAATTTAAAAAAAAAAAACGTTTGACTGCAATAAACCCTGCAGTTGTGGAAGGTTCCCTTCGACTGCTGAATGGATAAAGTTTTAATTTAGTAAGTATTCGATAATATCAGAAGTAAAAAACAACCGGAAATCGGAATCAATGAGAGTGTAATTATTAATTAGTAAAAAGGCAAAGTACACACAAGTACTTCTGACTGCACGCAGCTACTCTTGCTAAATTTTATGAATAGTTTGCTTTTGAATTTATGGCGACTTCGTTACCAGAATATTTAGTACAACTAATCCATATTATTTTAAAGCAATAATAATGTTACGTACATAATTAATTAATTATTTAAAAAATCGAGCCTCAGACATTTTTACAAAAGTAAAACACACGCCCTCTTTTAAGCAAAACCAAATATTTCAGCACTTAGCAGAAACACTGTATAGTAAATGTAGTATACATATGCCCTAACAGAGATGTCACCATATCGACATATTATAGACACATTTGTTTTGACTGCATAAAACAAATAAATGTGTATTAAATTGTATATGATGAGATAGCCGCGGTAGTAAGGTGATGGAGTGGGGTGAAGAAGGTCTGGAGTTCGAATCCCTAAGCAAAAGCGAACGAAAAAATTTGTTTTTAGAAGAAAAATTTTGAATTGGGGATAATCCGAGAAGATTAATCGGAATCAAGATCACTACAAAAAAAAATTTGGTAAAATTCGTGGAAATAAAAAAAAAAAAATTAAGCCGGAAGTTTGAAGAATCGAACTCCAAACCTTTCGCAGACCACTCCTTCATCTTACCACCCAACCACTCATCTCTATATAATTTCACCTCAGTTTTTTGTTTAAATACTGATAAATTCGGACTGGCGAAAAATCGCATACAAATTTTTGTTATTTTACCAGGCGAACAGAATTTAAAAAACAACATAATTGTCAGCAACGTGACATTATTTTGTATCAAAGCGTGCCACTTCAAGTTATGTGACACTTGAACATACAAAATAAAGTCATATTGCTGACAATTCTACCTTCTTTTAATTTCTGTTCGCCTGTTAAAATGACAAAATTTTTTTGCGATTTTTGATGAAAAAAAAAATGTTTTTTAAATTTCTGGTCACCTGGTAAATAAAAATTAACTTTTTTTAATTAAAAAGGCCATAGATAGTTCTAGCAACCACCCAAATAGAAAATGTGGAGCTTTTTATTACAAAAAACAAATCCTTCAGCGCGAGGATCGAACTCTTACTCGTATAGGGAAGAGAGCAGATTAAAACCGTAGAGGTCTCGAGTTCGATCCCCGCACCTGAAGGAATTTTCATTTGTAATAAAAAGCTCCAAATTTTCTATTTGGGTGGTTGCTAGACTGATCTATGCCTTTTTAATTAAAAAAAGTTAATTTTTATTTACCAGGGGGCCTATTCTCGAATTTCACATCCATTTTCCACATGTGGACATCTGTCAAAGTTATCAAAAAATGGTTCGAAAATTGTAATTCGTATATAAAACACATGTGGCATTGAAATTTTCCTATATGGGGAATTTTTCCACATGCTTATACCCATTCGGAAATATTCCCTTAGTACCGAAAAAATTCAATTTTTATGAGTTTTGACAGATGTCCACATGTGGAAAATGGATGTGGAATTCGAGAATAGGCCCCCAGGTGACCAGAAATTTAAAAAACATTTTTTTTTTTTTCATCAAAAATCGAAAAAAAAATTTGTCATTTTAACAGGCGAACAGAAATTAAAAGAAGGTAGAATTGTCAGCAATATGACTTTATTTTGTATGTTCAAGTGTCACATAACTTGAAGTGGCACGCTTTGATACAAAATAATGTCACGTTGCTGACAATTATGTTGTCCATTTTGGCTAAACCCGCCAAATGAAATTCAGCGCCAATTTTTTAAAAGCAGATTTTTTTTCAACTAAATGCGCACTTTTTTTTAAATTAGAATTTTTAAGAACTAAAAATAAAACAAAAAACAACGCTTTTTTTGTCAAATTGTTTATTTTCCAAACTAACAAATTAGTACCAAATATGAAAATTAGTACCAAAATGGAAAAAATTAGTACCAAATATAAATAAATTCGAGTCTATTTTTTTGTTTTATTTTTAGTTCGGTTTAATTTTGAATAAAAAAAATTAATTTATCCATTTTTGTTTTATGTTTATTTTTCAAGACAAACTGGAACTAATCATTTTTATATTGTTTTTATTTTAGTTGGACGAAGAAGTATCAATATTTCATCCGAATTTGTTTGGTGATGAGGCGGTGCGAATGGATATCAGAGAATTTAATTTATGACTGACTCGTCGTCTTCAACCGTTGCTTCAAAAGTCTCGATAAAATTTTTTCGGCATCCAACAATAGATCGAAACAACCTGTACCCATTTTTGGTAATTGTCCCATGATGATGTTTTCTGATACACCTCTCATAGGATCATTTTCAGCATGGGCAGCGGCATCCATTAGCACATCCACAGTTTCTTCGAAAGAAAATAACTGTAATACAGCATTCATTTCTTTTTCGTACGGCCTCAATACCCAATACCTAGAAAATTAAAAATGTTATATTTTCAACAAGAACACAACATTCCAATTATTTACCTGGAATATTTCACAAATGTCGTTACTGTATGTCCTCACTGGATCCACATCGCGTTCACTCAAAACTTTCATCATTGAGGTACCATCAGTTTCCAATAACCATTCACCAATAGCTTTAAATTCACCGGTCTCTGTAATAACAATGCTGTCAGTCTGAGGCAAATGCATATACACTTTTCCAATGGCCTCAATGCCCTGCAGTGTCATATCGGATAACATATTCGCTTCAATACAAAGAAGGAAATATCATCTTCCATTTTATCCATATTATTTTCCTCGTCATTATCTTGGAATTTATTATTTTCACCGTTCATAATTCTTCTACGTAAAACTAATTTCTCTGCATTATCATCATTATACAATTCAAGTCATCACCAAATCCAGCATTAATTTTTTCGGCAATTTGTTCCATCGTCAACTTTTTGTCAGTCATTCTCTTTCGGTCCAATTTAATACGTAGTAACCATGATGAAATTCGGGTAGGATCGAAATCTGGCATTTCATAGTAAACATTAACGAACTCTTGATCTTCAGCGATAAATGTTCTTTGTGGATCAGGATCATAATAAATTGCTGTATTTGCAGTAACTTTACGCAATGTTGTGTGTTCCAGGCGGCACAAAACATTTTTAGCTTTTTCAGCATCTCGAGCCGCACCACCCGTTAAAAATACCCAAGAGTTACGTTCTTTGATGATACACCAGCAAAATGGAAAGTATTCAGTCATCTGGGTAGCGGGCTCACCAAGTTATTGAGCAGCTAAAGCACCGACCATTTCTCCAGGATTACATTGTGCCTGTTGGAAGCGTTGGAAATTTTGAATTTTCATTGACAAATCAAAATTCCCTTTGTTATTATGAATTTGAAAAGTAGAGAATCATCGTTTTGTACAGTGTTGTCACCTGTTGACAGGGGCAATGACTTTATCTAAAAATCATACAACTTGTTAGACACTTTGATTTAATTGCATCAAAAACATACTTACAAAGGAACAAGTATAGATATTTTACGTCAAAGAAACGACATTGGCGCCAAATTGAATACAGCGGAAATGATGGCGAAACTATGCAAAATGGTTTGAGTAGTTGCTAAATTTTGACACAACTTGTACTAAAATGGTTTGTTTCTTTGGTTTATACATTTTTGAGACTTTGCTAATTAGTGCCACCTATTATATAATATTAGCAGTAATTTTTGGAAATTTTGACGTAACTTTTCGTGGACATAAATACATAATTAAAGAAAATGATAATTTCATAATTTTTCCTGAAAAATAGATCAAAAATAAAACAATAAATAATGCTCATTCCATTTTTTGATTGATATCCAGTTGATTGCTATCCAATGAGATGTGTCCAGTTGATTGATATCCAGTGAGATGTATCCAGTTGATTGATATCCAGTGATATGTATCTAGTTAAGCGCTATTTTGGATAATCTCATTTCATTTTGTTATTGACATCCAGTGATATATACAGTGTAAGCGCTTATTTTTTAATTTTTAAATTGATATCCAGTGAGATATTTCCAGTTTAAGCGCATATTTTGGAAAATGCGCATTTCATTTTTTTAATATATCCAGTTTAAGCGCTTATTTTGGAAAATGCGCATTTCATTTTTTTAATCCAGTGATACATTTCATTATTTTTCCTGGAAAATGAAATCAAAATAAATATCTGGAAAATGGAAATTTCGTTTAAGCGCATATTTTGGAAAATGCGCATTTCATTTTTTTAATATATCCAGTTTAAGCGCTTATTTTGGAAAATGCGCATTTCATTTTTTTAATCCAGTGATACATTTCATTATTTTTCCTGGAAAATAAAATAAAAATAAAACAAAATAAATATCTGGAGAATGGAGATTTCTTATTTTTCCCTAAAAATAAAATAAAAAATGTTGCATTATTATTTTGGTACTAATTTTCATACAAAAATTTACAAAAAATGTTTATAAGATGGATGACTCGTCATATTTGGTACTAATTTTGGTACTAATTTTTCATATTTGGTACTAATTTTGTAGTTTGGAAAACAAACAATTTTACAAAATAGCGTTTTTTTATTTATTATTCTTAGTTCATAAAAATTCTAATCTAAAAAAAAAGGCGTATTTAGTTTAAAAAAAATCTGCTTTTAAAAAATTGGCGCTGAAATTCATTTGGCGTCAAATAACTATACCGTAGCCTATATTTTCGACCTGTGAACCTGTGAATGCGATTTAAACTTATCCTCCTCTAAAACAACAATAATATTTATGATAAAATTCGATTACGGAAAAATGTTAGGTTAAAAACTTACCAATCATCACTACAGAACCTAGTGGAATGTCTCCGCCTAATACATGGTCATGATAAATGTTCCTTGTCACTTTCTCGAGACTTTTAAAGCAACGGTTGACCAATTTAATTAATTCATTTTATTTGTTCCAATTTAATTAAATACAAATCAATAAAACACTAAAAAAAAATTAAACAAAAAAACGCCATTTTGAATAACAAAAATCTACGTCACAATTTCAAAAATTAGTTCACATATTATATAAAAGATGGCATTCATTAGCAAATACCATAAATAAAAGGAATATAGCAAGATACATTAAGAATATAACTGGCGCTTAAAATAATCAGCGGTAAAAAATGTAAAATCGTTGATCGTCGCATGACATATACTACCATACATTTAAATTGTACAATACATATACCTAAATTTGAATTTGTGTGTATGTAGGTTTATGCATATAGAAACAAGAATGAAGAACATAGCCAGTAAATGGATAAAGAAAAATGAAAAAAAAAATACTTTATTGAAATGCCTTAGAAAAGAATAGAATCAAAACCAACAATCCATCCAATTTTTTTTTTATTTTTTATTTAATACGTCCACGTGCGCACACAAAGTGTTGTAGTTTTAATTATGTTCCTATCCTTGTTGTACATTATTGTGAAGGAAAACAAAGGAGATTCTTTCGTTTTTATACTATACAAGTATAGTAAACAAAACTTTATGAATGAACGAAACAATAAAAAACGCAACCATATGATTAAGTTTCACTAGTATGTGTATATATTAAGAAACGAACGATCGTTTCCATACCATACCATTCGCTTATAGATTTTTTTATTTTGAGAATTTTGTCAGTGTATCCTATTCTTATTTTTTGAATTATATTTTATTTTTGTGTGTACGCATTTAAAAATGCACATTATTTTAAAAAACCCAAATCTCTAAAATAAAGAAGGGAATAAAGATTTTTATTTTCCTACGACACGAAAGCAAAATCATATGGAATTTTAAAATTCATGATTTTGTGTTGTCTTTATTTTCAATTTAAATGAAAATTTTTATTTATGAATATAAATAATTTGAAATTAAATATATTGAATACAATTTTAATTGAAATTAATAAAATTTTAACTCACAATTTTGCATTTTAGTAAATTGATTTTTATTCTCAAACATGGTCAGGCTTCGTGTTTCTTTAAAATTTCATTTCGTACATAGATTACTATGTATGTATACGATTAGTTTTATTACTTTACGCAAATGAACATAAATTGTTTAAAGGAGCACGAAGCATGATGATGTTTTGAGAACAAAATAACTTTATAAAAATGTAAAATTTTAAATAATTATTAATTTCAATCAAAATTGTTCGCAAATTACATTTCGATATATTTAATATCAAATTATTTATTTATTATTTGTAAATAAAAATGTTGGTTTTTTTTTGTGCTGGGGAATTGATTTTATTGAAAAGATGTGAACAAGATGAAGGGGAAGAAGAAAAAGAAAAATTGTTTGAGCTAGGTGAGATCGGGGAGTTGAAATTTTGAGTTGATGAAGGGCAGAAGCAGTGAATTAAATTAAGATTAAATTAAAAATATTATGTCGGAGTTTTTTTTGTTGGTACATATTAAGACCATAATATAGTTTGTATCGAAGCTTTTAGTTGAAAAAGCTATTGTGATTTTTTTTTGTTGTTCGATAAAGTAAGAAGAAGTATTGAGAATCTAATTTTTTCTGTAATGAACAAATTCAAAGAGGTGTTTGACTGACTGACTGGTTGTACCTGATTGGCTGATAAACTATCGAAAATAGATCTACAGTTGAATTTATCAGTAATAAATAAGTTCAAAGACACGCTGATTCACTGGTAAACGATCGAAAGTAGATCTACAATTCAATTTATGTAATGAATAAATTCAAAGAGATGACTAACTTGTTGATTGTGACTGAATGGCTCGTAAACTATTGGAAATGAACCTACCGTTGAATTTATCAGTAATGAATTATTTCAAAGAAATGATTGACTGGCCCGTTATGAACGATTGGCTGGTAAACGATCTGAAGTAGATCTACAGTTGAGTTTATCACTAATAATAAATTTAAAGAGATGACTGACTGATAAACGATCGAAAGTGGATCTGCAATTCAATTGTATCTTTATCTATAATGAATAAATTCAAAGAGATGACTCGGTGGTTCTGCTTGTTTGACTGGTACTGATCGAAAGCAAATCTGCAATTGAATTTATCAGTAATAAGTAAATCCAAAGAGGCGCTGATGGACTGATAAACGATCGAAAGTGGATCTACAAATGAAAATATGTAATGAATAAATTCAAAAAAATGACTGACTTGCTGATTGTGACTGAATGACTCGTAAACTATTGGAAGTGAACCTACTGTTGAATTTATCAGTAATGAATAAAATCAAAGAGATGGCTGACATGCTCGTTTTGACTGGCTGACTGTTAAACGATCGGACTTATAACGTTCTTATTTAATATATTATGATTATTATTTATTTATTTATAAAATACAAACGTTTATTTTATTAGAACTTAATTATTTAAAGTAAAGTAAATACATTTCTTCTAAATACGCTCTCACGCCATTAATTATTTTTTAATAAAAACCAATTCGGTCGAAAAATTAAATTGAACTGGCTATATATTTTTTAAATATAATAGCATATACGTGTGTGTGTCGTCGTTGTACAAATTCACGACGATACCAAAAAGGGGAAATCTAAATATAATATAAATACCTATAACAAAATAAAAATCTTTTTCGCATTAATTTAGTAAACAAAGCTATAATAAGGGTTCGCACACGGTTGTGCAAAATGATAATAAACATGAAACATAGATTCCTCTCATTCAAACAAAAAAATTAAAATTCACAATATGAGTTGTGATTCTCGGTAGCGCGATTCATATAATATTTAAATTCGAAATTATAAATTTATAATTGAATTTAAATTGATTGAATCGAAGTCGCTACAGGACTCCCCTCCAAGTTGATATTCAATTGAAAAGAGAATATTAAATGACAAAGTTAACTGCTTTGAAATCTTGGGACAAAAAATTTTGTTCCACTGAACTAACAATTCCGAAAGCAGGCTTTAATCTATCGATCGAGATATTATGATTTTTATCCTTGATCGAAATAATGAAATGTTTCCGAAGACGTCTGATAACTCTAAACGGCCCTTCGTACGGAGGAGAAAGTCTAACTCGAACCTTATCTGTCCTTATGAAAACAAAATCACAGTTGTCCATTGTTTTTGGTACAAATATGCCCTCTTGTTTCGCTTTACGCGTAGGAGACGGTATACGATTCTTCATTGCATTCCGCAGTTGGTCGATGATCGTATTGTCAGGCAAGGGTGAAGGAGGATTATCGATAAAGAATTCACCAGGTAGCTTAATGGATTGACCTTAAACCATCTCAGCTGGTGAGCACTTAAGCTCTTCCTTCACTGTGGCTCGAATACCTAATAAAATAATGGGTATTTCGGAGCTCCAATTAACAGTATTGCCTCTGGCCATAAGAGCAGCTTTAAGCTGTCGATGGAAGCGTTCCACCATGCCATTCGCTTTAGGATTGTACGCTGTAGTACGAATCCTATGAGATCCAAGAAGTATTGTAAGTTCAGTAAATAGCTTAGACTCAAATTGAGAACCCTGGTCAGTTGTTATTTCTGCCGGGACACCAAAACGCTAGATGTAATTATTGACAAAAGTCGTGGCAATGGTATTAGCTGACATATTGCTCATGCAATACGCTTCAGGCCAACGTGTGAATCTATCAACACACGTTAAAATATATGAACAATTGTTGGAAACCGGTAATGGACCAACAATATCCAAATGGATATGTTCAAATCGACCAGGTGGAATATCGAAATGTCCATGTGGTGAGACTGTGTGCCTTTGCACTTTGGATATTTGGCAGGATAAACAAGAATTAGCCCATTGGGTCACGTCTTTGTTTATACTTGGCCAAAAATATCGAGCCGTGATCAGTTTGCGCGTTGCGCGGACTCCAAGATGTGACAAGTTGTGCATTGAGTCGAAAATAATTTTCGTTTTGTAATAAGGGGCTTTTATTTAAGTTAGTCGACGTTTCCGATAAAAGTTTCTGTTTTGAATTTGTAGGCTGGGGTAAACATAATTTTGGTACAGCTGTCCGTTTAAGCTTGCGTTTAAGAATACAGCTTGCCTCAAAATGGTTTGAACGAATAAATATTCTCTTTTTACTGAATGGTAATATGCCACAATTTTTTAGCCAAAGTTCGTGGTTCGAATAATGCTTTGAATATTTAAAAAGACGAGCAGCATCTTTTAATTTAGAAATACAGTGCAAAACTGCACATTTAACACCCGACGGTCTACTCATAATAACAACAATGATATTTCGATAATACGAGTTCAAATAATTACCTATAAATCGATTAAAATGCAAAATAAATATCGGCAATGAAAAATTATCTAAAAACAATAAGTTAAAGAATAATAAAAATAAATTCGGTAAAATCTAATAACGAAAATCAGATTGACGACAGCGAAATAAAAACACAATATTCCTCTATTGTAAATATGTACATACTATATATACGGCTCAATAATCCAAAATTCAATAAATAGTAAAAATTTGGTATGCAACTACGAACTACGAACTTAAAATGCATACAGATGTATTATGTATTTATGTATATGCAATATTATGTAATTGAATTCAAAATATTTTTTTTTGCACCTGTACTGCTAAATGTATCCTATTTGGTTATATAATTGTAATTTGTTTAAAATACGGATATTTCTTCAAACTGGCTAGGTATATTAAAAAAAAACCAAAACAACAAAAACACATTGAAAATTTCCTAATGTTTTTTTTTGTTATATACATATACATATGTATCTACAACCAGAACCGACTGTAAAAATATAGAAACGAAGTAAATAAATAGGGATATCTTCAATTTTATTATTTACATGATTTGGATTTGAAAACATTTGAATCCAATTCATTTTATAAAACAAAAACGGTTTTGTTTGCTACTCGTACATTAAAAACTAAAATAAAAAATTTTCTTTTACTCCTTTCTAGCTGCTTTTATTTAGTGTCTCGTTTTCGTGTGTAAGTTGAAACAAAAATAATTTCTATAAGTATACTAGTATGTGTTCAATATCAACACAATTTTACAATTGTTTATGTATTGTATTTTTTATGTTGTTAACTTGGTCGTCACTCGTCCGTATATAATAGCGACGATCATCGTAGTTCCAAAAATTGGAATATGTTGTGTGTCGCTACAAAAAAATTACCATTCAAGAAATACACCACTTGAATTATCTTATATATTCCTTTTATTTATGCAAATACATAATATTTGGCAACCAAAGAAATACACCAAATGAGGTAATGTTTAGTACAACTTGTGTCAACGCTTAGCAAAGACTCAACCCTATTTAGCAAATAATCGACCCTTTTGCCGAAGTTGCCTATGAAGCCTATGGATAGAGCTAATTGCTGCGTTCCATTTAATGTGGCAAAGTACACACAAGTACTTCTGACTGCACGCAGCTACTCTTGCTAAATTTTATGAGTAGTTTGCTTTCGAATTTATGGCGACTTCGTTACCAGAATATTTAGTACAACTAATCGGTAAGAAACGGCTGATCAGTTTTCAAATTAATAATTAATTTTCAAACTTTCCATGTTGCACGTAAATTTTTTTAAATTAAATTTTATTTTCGCAACTAATTTTCTGCGTTCCATTTACCATCTACACCTAAGTACTTATTTGTACTTTGCCACTTCAAATGGAACGCAGCAACTGACCAACGTAATCGGAGCAATTTATATTTTTGCCGTTCAAAATCTGTGGGCTATAGCACAGTTGATTTTCAATAAAATCGAATTTTCTACGAAATGGTTAGAAATATTCGAGCAATCCAAATGCAAGTTGGCAAAATAAATACAGATCCTGAAGCCTATGGATAGAGCTATTGACCAACGTAATCGGAGCAATTTATATTTTTGCCGTTCAAAATCTGTGGGCTATAGCACAGTTGATTTTCAATAAAATCGAATTTTCTACGAAATGGTTAGAAATATTCGAGCAATCCAAATGCAAGTTGGCAAAATAAATACAGATCCTGAAGCCTATGGATAGAGCTATTGACCAACGTAATCGGAGCAATTTATATTTTTGCCGTTCAAAATCTGTGGGCTATAGCACAGTTGATTTTCAATAAAATCGAATTTTCTACGAAATGGTTTTAAATATTCGAGCAATCCAAATGCAAGTTGGCAAAATAAATACAGATCCTGAAGCCTATGGATAGAGCTATTGACCAACGTAATCGGAGCAATTTATATTTTTGCCGTTCAAAATCTGTGGGCTATAGCACAGTTGATTTTCAATAAAATCGAATTTTCTACGAAATGGTTAGAAATATTCGAGCAATCCAAATGCAAGTTGGCAAAATAAATACAGATCCTGAAGCCTATGGATAGAGCTATTGATCAACGTAATCGGAGCAATTTATATTTTTGCCGTTCAAAATCTGTGGGCTATAGCACAGTTGATTTTCAATAAAATCGAATTTTCTACGAAATGGTTAGAAATATTCGAGCAATCCAAATGCAAGTTGGCAAAATAAATACAGATCCTGAAGCCTATGGATAGAGCTATTGACCAACGTAATCGGAGTAATTTATATTTTTGCCGTTCAAAATCTGTGGGCTATAGCACAGTTGATTTTCAATAAAATCGAATTTTCTACGAAATGGTTAGAAATATTCGAGCAATCCAAATGCAAGTTGGCAAAATAAATACAGATCCTGAAGCCTATGGATAGAGCTATTGGCAAAATAAATACAGATCCTGAAGCCTATAGATAGAGCTATTGACCAACGTAATCGGAGCAATTTATATTTTTGCCGTTCAAAATCTGTGGGCTATAGCACAGTTGATTTTCAATAAAATCGAATTTTTTACGAAATGGTTAGAAATATTCGAGCAATCCAAATGCAAGTTGGCAAAATAAATACAGATCCTGAAGCCTATGGATAGAGCTATTGACCAACGTAATCGGAGCAATTTATATTTTTGCCGTTCAAAATCTGTGGGCTATAGCACAGTTGATTTTCAATAAAATCGAATTTTTTACGAAATGGTTAGAAATATTCGAGCAATCCAAATGCAAGTTGGCAAAATAAATACAGATCCTGAAGCCTATGGATAGAGCTATTGACCAACGTAATCGGAGCAATTTATATTTTTGCCGTTCAAAATCTGTGGGCTATAGCACAGTTGATTTTCAATAAAATCGAATTTTCTACGAAATGGTTAGAAATATTCGAGCAATCCAAATGCAAGTTGGCAAAATAAATACAGATCCTGAAGCCTATGGATAGAGCTATTGACCAACGTAATCGGAGCAATTTATATTTTTGCCGTTCAAAATCTGTGGGCTATAGCACAGTTGATTTTCAATAAAATCGAATTTTCTACGAAATGGTTAGAAATATTCGAGCAATCCAAATGCAAGTTGGCAAAATAAATACAGATCCTGAAGCCTATGGATAGAGCTATTGATCAACTTAATCGGAGCAATTTATATTTTTGCCGTTCAAAATCTGTGGGCTATAGCACAGTTGATTTTCAATAAAATCGAATTTTCTACGAAATGGTTAGAAATATTCGAGCAATCCAAATGCAAGTTGGCAAAATAAATACAGATCCTGAAGCCTATGGATAGAGCTATTGACCAACGTAATCGGAGCAATTTATATTTTTGCCGTTCAAAATCTGTGGGCTATAGCACAATTGATTTTCAATAAAATCGAATTTTCTACGAAATGGTTAGAAATATTCGAGCAATCCAAATGCAAGTTGGCAAAATAAATACAGATCCTGAAGCCTATGGATAGAGATAGATTGACCAACGTAATCGGAGCAATTTATATTTTTGCCGTTCAAAATCTGTGGGCTATGGCACAGTTGATTTTCAATAAAATCGAATTTTCTACGAAATGGTTAGAAATATTCGAGCAATCCAAATGCAAGTTGGTAAAATAAATACAGATCCTGAAGCCTATGGATAGAGCTATTGACCAACGTAATCGGAGCAATTTATATTTTTGCCGTTCAAAATCTGTGGGCTATAGCACAGTTGATTTTCAATAAAATCGAATTTTCTACGAAATGGTTAGAAATATTCGAGCAATCCAAATGCAAGTTGGCAAAATAAATACAGATCCTGAAGCCTATGGATAGAGCTATTGACCAACGTAATCGGAGCAATTTATATTTTTGCCGTTCAAAATCTGTGGGCTATAGCACAGTTGATTTTCAATAAAATCGAATTTTCTACGAAATGGTTAGAAATATTCGAGCAATCCAAATGCAAGTTGGCAAAATAAATACAGATCCTGAAGCCTATGGATAGAGCTATTGACCAACGTAATCGGAGCAATTTATATTTTTGCCGTTCAAAATCTGTGGGCTATAGCACAGTTGATTTTCAATAAAATCGAATTTTCTACGAAATGGTTTTAAATATTCGAGCAATCCAAATGCAAGTTGGCAAAATAAATACAGATCCTGAAGCCTATGGATAGAGCTATTGACCAACGTAATCGGAGCAATTTATATTTTTGCCGTTCAAAATCTGTGGGCTATAGCACAGTTGATTTTCAATAAAATCGAATTTTCTACGAAATGGTTAGAAATATTCGAGCAATCCAAATGCAAGTTGGCAAAATAAATACAGATCCTGAAGCCTATGGATAGAGCTATTGATCAACTTAATCGGAGCAATTTATATTTTTGCCGTTCAAAATCTGTGGGCTATAGCACAGTTGATTTTCAATAAAATCGAATTTTCTACGAAATGGTTAGAAATATTCGAGCAATCCAAATGCAAGTTGGCAAAATAAATACAGATCCTGAAGCCTATGGATAGAGCTATTGACCAACGTAATCGGAGCAATTTATATTTTTGCCGTTCAAAATCTGTGGGCTATAGCACAGTTGATTTTCAATAAAATCGAATTTTCTACGAAATGGTTAGAAATATTCGAGCAATCCAAATGCAAGTTGGCAAAATAAATACAGATCCTGAAGCCTATGGATAGAGCTATTGACCAACATAATCGGAGCAATTTATATTTTTGCCGTTCAAAATCTGTGGGCTATAGCACAGTTGATTTTCAATAAAATCGAATTTTTTACGAAATGGTTAGAAATATTCGAGCAATCCAAATGCAAGTTGGCAAAATAAATACAGATCCTGAAGCCTATGGATAGAGCTATTGACCAACGTAATCGGAGCAATTTATATTTTTGCCGTTCAAAATCTGTGGGCTATAGCACAGTTGATTTTCAATAAAATCGAATTTTCTACGAAATGGTTTTAAATATTCGAGCAATCCAAATGCAAGTTGGCAAAATAAATACAGATCCTGAAGCCTATGGATAGAGCTATTGACCAACGTAATCGGAGCAATTTATATTTTTGCCGTTCAAAATCTGTGGGCTATAGCACAGTTGATTTTCAATAAAATCGAATTTTCTACGAAATGGTTAGAAATATTCGAGCAATCCAAATGCAAGTTGGCAAAATAAATACAGATCCTGAAGCCTATGGATAGAGCTATTGATCAACTTAATCGGAGCAATTTATATTTTTGCCGTTCAAAATCTGTGGGCTATAGCACAGTTGATTTTCAATAAAATCGAATTTTCTACGAAATGGTTAGAAATATTCGAGCAATCCAAATGCAAGTTGGCAAAATAAATACAGATCCTGAAGCCTATGGATAGAGCTATTGACCAACGTAATCGGAGCAATTTATATTTTTGCCGTTCAAAATCTGTGGGCTATAGCACAGTTGATTTTCAATAAAATCGAATTTTCTACGAAATGGTTAGAAATATTCGAGCAATCCAAATGCAAGTTGGCAAAATAAATACAGATCCTGAAGCCTATGGATAGAGCTATTGACCAACGTAATCGGAGCAATTTATATTTTTGCCGTTCAAAATCTGTGGGCTATATATAGCACAGTTGATTTTCAATAAAATCGAATTTTCTATGAAATGGTTAGAAATATTCGAGCAATCCAAATGCAAGTTTGCAAAATAAATACAGATCCTGAAGCCTATGGATAGAGCTATTGACCAACGTAATCGGAGCAATTTATATTTTTGCCGTTCAAAATCTGTGGGCTATAGCACAGTTGATTTTCAATAAAATCGAATTTTTTACGAAATGGTTAGAAATATTCGAGCAATCCAAATGCAAGTTGGCAAAATAAATACAGATCCTGAAGCCTATGGATAGAGCTATTGACCAACGTAATCGGAGCAATTTATATTTTTGCCGTTCAAAATCTGTGGGCTATAGCACAGTTGATTTTCAATAAAATCGAATTTTCTACGAAATGGTTAGAAATATTCGAGCAATCCAAATGCAAGTTGGCAAAATAAATACAGATCCTGAAGCCTATGGATAGAGCTATTGACCAACGTAATCGGAGCAATTTATATTTTTGCCGTTCAAAATCTGTGGGCTATAGCACAGTTGATTTTCAATAAAATCGAATTTTCTACGAAATGGTTTTAAATATTCGAGCAATCCAAATGCAAGTTGGCAAAATAAATACAGATCCTGAAGCCTATGGATAGAGCTATTGACCAACGTAATCGGAGCAATTTATATTTTTGCCGTTCAAAATCTGTGGGCTATAGCACAGTTGATTTTCAATAAAATCGAATTTTCTACGAAATGGTTAGAAATATTCGAGCAATCCAAATGCAAGTTGGCAAAATAAATACAGATCCTGAAGCCTATGGATAGAGCTATTGATCAACTTAATCGGAGCAATTTATATTTTTGCCGTTCAAAATCTGTGGGCTATAGCACAGTTGATTTTCAATAAAATCGAATTTTCTACGAAATGGTTAGAAATATTCGAGCAATCCAAATGCAAGTTGGCAAAATAAATACAGATCCTGAAGCCTATGGATAGAGCTATTGACCAACGTAATCGGAGCAATTTATATTTTTGCCGTTCAAAATCTGTGGGCTATAGCACAGTTGATTTTCAATAAAATCGAATTTTCTACGAAATGGTTAGAAATATTCGAGCAATCCAAATGCAAGTTGGCAAAATAAATACAGATCCTGAAGCCTATGGATAGAGCTATTGACCAACGTAATCGGAGCAATTTATATTTTTGCCGTTCAAAATCTGTGGGCTATAGCACAGTTGATTTTCAATAAAATCGAATTTTCTATGAAATGGTTAGAAATATTCGAGCAATCCAAATGCAAGTTGGCAAAATAAATACAGATCCTGAAGCCTATGGATAGAGCTATTGACCAACGTAATCGGAGCAATTTATATTTTTGCCGTTCAAAATCTGTGGGCTATAGCACAGTTGATTTTCAATAAAATCGAATTTTTTACGAAATGGTTAGAAATATTCGAGCAATCCAAATGCAAGTTGGCAAAATAAATACAGATCCTGAAGCCTATGGATAGAGCTATTGACCAACGTAATCGGAGCAATTTATATTTTTGCCGTTCAAAATCTGTGGGCTATAGCACAGTTGATTTTCAATAAAATCGAATTTTCTACGAAATGGTTAGAAATATTCGAGCAATCCAAATGCAAGTTGGCAAAATAAATACAGATCCTGAAGCCTATGGATAGAGCTATTGACCAACGTAATCGGAGCAATTTATATTTTTGCCGTTCAAAATCTGTGGGCTATAGCACAGTTGATTTTCAATAAAATCGAATTTTCTACGAAATGGTTTTAAATATTCGAGCAATCCAAATGCAAGTTGGCAAAATAAATACAGATCCTGAAGCCTATGGATAGAGCTATTGACCAACGTAATCGGAGCAATTTATATTTTTGCCGTTCAAAATCTGTGGGCTGTAGCACAGTTGATTTTCAATAAAATCGAATTTTCTACGAAATGGTTAGAAATATTCGAGCAATCCAAATGCAAGTTGGCAAAATAAATACAGATCCTGAAGCCTATGGATAGAGCTATTGATCAACTTAATCGGAGCAATTTATATTTTTGCCGTTCAAAATCTGTGGGCTATAGCACAGTTGATTTTCAATAAAATCGAATTTTTTACGAAATGGTTAGAAATATTCGAGCAATCCAAATGCAAGTTGGCAAAATAAATACAGATCCTGAAGCCTATGGATAGAGCTATTGACCAACGTAATCGGAGCAATTTATATTTTTGCCGTTCAAAATCTGTGGGCTATAGCACAGTTGATTTTCAATAAAATCGAATTTTCTACGAAATGGTTAGAAATATTCGAGCAATCCAAATGCAAGTTGGCAAAATAAATACAGATCCTGAAGCCTATGGATAGAGCTATTGACCAACGTAATCGGAGCAATTTATATTTTTGCCGTTCAAAATCTGTGGGCTATAGCACAGTTGATTTTCAATAAAATCGAATTTTTTACGAAATGGTTAGAAATATTCGAGCAATCCAAATGCAAGTTGGCAAAATAAATACAGATCCTGAAGCCTATGGATAGAGCTATTGACCAACGTAATCGGAGCAATTTATATTTTTGCCGTTCAAAATCTGTGGGCTATAGCACAGTTGATTTTCAATAAAATCGAATTTTCTACGAAATGGTTAGAAATATTCGAGCAATCCAAATGCAAGTTGGCAAAATAAATACAGATCCTGAAGCCTATGGATAGAGCTATTGACCAACGTAATCGGAGCAATTTATATTTTTGCCGTTCAAAATCTGTGGGCTATAGCACAGTTGATTTTCAATAAAATCGAATTTTCTACGAAATGGTTTTAAATATTCGAGCAATCCAAATGCAAGTTGGCAAAATAAATACAGATCCTGAAGCCTATGGATAGAGCTATTGACCAACGTAATCGGAGCAATTTATATTTTTGCCGTTCAAAATCTGTGGGCTATAGCACAGTTGATTTTCAATAAAATCGAATTTTCTACGAAATGGTTAGAAATATTCGAGCAATCCAAATGCAAGTTGGCAAAATAAATACAGATCCTGAAGCCTATGGATAGAGCTATTGATCAACTTAATCGGAGCAATTTATATTTTTGCCGTTCAAAATCTGTGGGCTATAGCACAGTTGATTTTCAATAAAATCGAATTTTTTACGAAATGGTTAGAAATATTCGAGCAATCCAAATGCAAGTTGGCAAAATAAATACAGATCCTGAAGCCTATGGATAGAGCTATTGACCAACGTAATCGGAGCAATTTATATTTTTGCCGTTCAAAATCTGTGGGCTATAGCACAGTTGATTTTCAATAAAATCGAATTTTCTACGAAATGGTTAGAAATATTCGAGCAATCCAAATGCAAGTTGGCAAAATAAATACAGATCCTGAAGCCTATGGATAGAGCTATTGACCAACGTAATCGGAGCAATTTATATTTTTGCCGTTCAAAATCTGTGGGCTATAGCACAGTTGATTTTCAATAAAATCGAATTTTCTACGAAATGGTTTTAAATATTCGAGCAATCCAAATGCAAGTTGGCAAAATAAATACAGATCCTAAAGCCTATGGATAGAGCTATTGACCAACGTAATCGGAGCAATTTATATTTTTGCCGTTCAAAATCTGTGGGCTATAGCACAGTTGATTTTCAATAAAATCGAATTTTCTACGAAATGGTTAGAAATATTCGAGCAATCCAAATGCAAGTTGGCAAAATAAATACAGATCCTGAAGCCTATGGATAGAGCTATTGATCAACTTAATCGGAGCAATTTATATTTTTGCCGTTCAAAATCTGTGGGCTATAGCACAGTTGATTTTCAATAAAATCGAATTTTTTACGAAATGGTTAGAAATATTCGAGCAATCCAAATGCAAGTTGGCAAAATAAATACAGATCCTGAAGCCTATGGATAGAGCTATTGACCAACGTAATCGGAGCAATTTATATTTTTGCCGTTCAAAATCTGTGGGCTATAGCACAGTTGATTTTCAATAAAATCGAATTTTCTACGAAATGGTTTTAAATATTCGAGCAATCCAAATGCAAGTTGGCAAAATAAATACAGATCCTGAAGCCTATGGATAGAGCTATTGACCAACGTAATCGGAGCAATTTATATTTTTGCCGTTCAAAATCTGTGGGCTATAGCACAGTTGATTTTCAATAAAATCGAATTTTCTACGAAATGGTTAGAAATATTCGAGCAATCCAAATGCAAGTTGGCAAAATAAATACAGATCCTGAAGCCTATGGATAGAGCTATTGATCAACTTAATCGGAGCAATTTATATTTTTGCCGTTCAAAATCTGTGGGCTATAGCACAGTTGATTTCCAATAAAATCGAATTTTTTACGAAATGGTTAGAAATATTCGAGCAATCCAAATGCAAGTTGGCAAAATAAATACAGATCCTGAAGCCTATGGATAGAGCTATTGACCAACGTAATCGGAGCAATTTATATTTTTGCCGTTCAAAATCTGTGGGCTATAGCACAGTTGATTTTCAATAAAATCGAATTTTCTACGAAATGGTTAGAAATATTCGAGCAATCCAAATGCAAGTTGGCAAAATAAATACAGATCCTGAAGCCTATGGATAGAGCTATTGACCAACGTAATCGGAGCAATTTATATTTTTGCCGTTCAAAATCTGTGGGCTATAGCACAGTTGATTTTCAATAAAATCGAATTTTCTACGAAATGGTTAGAAATATTCGAGCAATCCAAATGCAAGTTGGCAAAATAAATACAGATCCTGAAGCCTATGGATAGAGCTATTGACCAACGTAATCGGAGCAATTTATATTTTTGCCGTTCAAAATCTGTGGGCTATAGCACAGTTGATTTTCAATAAAATCGAATTTTTTACGAAATGGTTAGAAATATTCGAGCAATCCAAATGCAAGTTGGCAAAATAAATACAGATCCTGAAGCCTATGGATAGAGCTATTGACCAACGTAATCGGAGCAATTTATATTTTTGCCCTTCAAAATCTGTGGGCTATAGCACAGTTGATTTTCAATAAAATCGAATTTTCTACGAAATGGTTAGAAATATTCGAGCAATCCAAATGCAAGTTGGCAAAATAAATACAGATCCTGAAGCCTATGGATAGAGCTATTGACCAACGTAATCGGAGCAATTTATATTTTTGCCGTTCAAAATCTGTGGGCTATAGCACAGTTGATTTTCAATAAAATCGAATTTTCTACGAAATGGTTTTAAATATTCGAGCAATCCAAATGCAAGTTGGCAAAATAAATACAGATCCTGAAGCCTATGGATAGAGCTATTGACCAACGTAATCGGAGCAATTTATATTTTTGCCGTTCAAAATCTGTGGGCTATAGCACAGTTGATTTTCAATAAAATCGAATTTTCTACGAAATGGTTTTAAATATTCGAGCAATCCAAATGCAAGTTGGCAAAATAAATACAGATCCTGAAGCCTATGGATAGAGCTATTGACCAACGTAATCGGAGCAATTTATATTTTTGCCGTTCAAAATCTGTGGGCTATAGCACAGTTGATTTTCAATAAAATCGAATTTTCTACGAAATGGTTAGAAATATTCGAGCAATCCAAATGCAAGTTGGCAAAATAAATACAGATCCTGAAGCCTATGGATAGAGCTATTGATCAACGTAATCGGAGCAATTTATATTTTTGCCGTTCAAAATCTGTGGGCTATAGCACAGTTGATTTTCAATAAAATCGAATTTTCTACGAAATGGTTAGAAATATTCGAGCAATCCAAATGCAAGTTGGCAAAATAAATACAGATCCTGAAGCCTATGGATAGAGCTATTGACCAACGTAATCGGAGTAATTTATATTTTTGCCGTTCAAAATCTGTGGGCTATAGCACAGTTGATTTTCAATAAAATCGAATTTTCTACGAAATGGTTAGAAATATTCGAGCAATCCAAATGCAAGTTGGCAAAATAAATACAGATCCTGAAGCCTATGGATAGAGCTATTGGCAAAATAAATACAGATCCTGAAGCCTATAGATAGAGCTATTGACCAACGTAATCGGAGCAATTTATATTTTTGCCGTTCAAAATCTGTGGGCTATAGCACAGTTGATTTTCAATAAAATCGAATTTTTTACGAAATGGTTAGAAATATTCGAGCAATCCAAATGCAAGTTGGCAAAATAAATACAGATCCTGAAGCCTATGGATAGAGCTATTGACCAACGTAATCGGAGCAATTTATATTTTTGCCGTTCAAAATCTGTGGGCTATAGCACAGTTGATTTTCAATAAAATCGAATTTTTTACGAAATGGTTAGAAATATTCGAGCAATCCAAATGCAAGTTGGCAAAATAAATACAGATCCTGAAGCCTATGGATAGAGCTATTGACCAACGTAATCGGAGCAATTTATATTTTTGCCGTTCAAAATCTGTGGGCTATAGCACAGTTGATTTTCAATAAAATCGAATTTTCTACGAAATGGTTAGAAATATTCGAGCAATCCAAATGCAAGTTGGCAAAATAAATACAGATCCTGAAGCCTATGGATAGAGCTATTGACCAACGTAATCGGAGCAATTTATATTTTTGCCGTTCAAAATCTGTGGGCTATAGCACAGTTGATTTTCAATAAAATCGAATTTTCTACGAAATGGTTAGAAATATTCGAGCAATCCAAATGCAAGTTGGCAAAATAAATACAGATCCTGAAGCCTATGGATAGAGCTATTGATCAACTTAATCGGAGCAATTTATATTTTTGCCGTTCAAAATCTGTGGGCTATAGCACAGTTGATTTTCAATAAAATCGAATTTTCTACGAAATGGTTAGAAATATTCGAGCAATCCAAATGCAAGTTGGCAAAATAAATACAGATCCTGAAGCCTATGGATAGAGCTATTGACCAACGTAATCGGAGCAATTTATATTTTTGCCGTTCAAAATCTGTGGGCTATAGCACAATTGATTTTCAATAAAATCGAATTTTCTACGAAATGGTTAGAAATATTCGAGCAATCCAAATGCAAGTTGGCAAAATAAATACAGATCCTGAAGCCTATGGATAGAGATAGATTGACCAACGTAATCGGAGCAATTTATATTTTTGCCGTTCAAAATCTGTGGGCTATGGCACAGTTGATTTTCAATAAAATCGAATTTTCTACGAAATGGTTAGAAATATTCGAGCAATCCAAATGCAAGTTGGTAAAATAAATACAGATCCTGAAGCCTATGGATAGAGCTATTGACCAACGTAATCGGAGCAATTTATATTTTTGCCGTTCAAAATCTGTGGGCTATAGCACAGTTGATTTTCAATAAAATCGAATTTTCTACGAAATGGTTAGAAATATTCGAGCAATCCAAATGCAAGTTGGCAAAATAAATACAGATCCTGAAGCCTATGGATAGAGCTATTGACCAACGTAATCGGAGCAATTTATATTTTTGCCGTTCAAAATCTGTGGGCTATAGCACAGTTGATTTTCAATAAAATCGAATTTTCTACGAAATGGTTAGAAATATTCGAGCAATCCAAATGCAAGTTGGCAAAATAAATACAGATCCTGAAGCCTATGGATAGAGCTATTGACCAACGTAATCGGAGCAATTTATATTTTTGCCGTTCAAAATCTGTGGGCTATAGCACAGTTGATTTTCAATAAAATCGAATTTTCTACGAAATGGTTTTAAATATTCGAGCAATCCAAATGCAAGTTGGCAAAATAAATACAGATCCTGAAGCCTATGGATAGAGCTATTGACCAACGTAATCGGAGCAATTTATATTTTTGCCGTTCAAAATCTGTGGGCTATAGCACAGTTGATTTTCAATAAAATCGAATTTTCTACGAAATGGTTAGAAATATTCGAGCAATCCAAATGCAAGTTGGCAAAATAAATACAGATCCTGAAGCCTATGGATAGAGCTATTGATCAACTTAATCGGAGCAATTTATATTTTTGCCGTTCAAAATCTGTGGGCTATAGCACAGTTGATTTTCAATAAAATCGAATTTTCTACGAAATGGTTAGAAATATTCGAGCAATCCAAATGCAAGTTGGCAAAATAAATACAGATCCTGAAGCCTATGGATAGAGCTATTGACCAACGTAATCGGAGCAATTTATATTTTTGCCGTTCAAAATCTGTGGGCTATAGCACAGTTGATTTTCAATAAAATCGAATTTTCTACGAAATGGTTAGAAATATTCGAGCAATCCAAATGCAAGTTGGCAAAATAAATACAGATCCTGAAGCCTATGGATAGAGCTATTGACCAACATAATCGGAGCAATTTATATTTTTGCCGTTCAAAATCTGTGGGCTATAGCACAGTTGATTTTCAATAAAATCGAATTTTTTACGAAATGGTTAGAAATATTCGAGCAATCCAAATGCAAGTTGGCAAAATAAATACAGATCCTGAAGCCTATGGATAGAGCTATTGACCAACGTAATCGGAGCAATTTATATTTTTGCCGTTCAAAATCTGTGGGCTATAGCACAGTTGATTTTCAATAAAATCGAATTTTCTACGAAATGGTTTTAAATATTCGAGCAATCCAAATGCAAGTTGGCAAAATAAATACAGATCCTGAAGCCTATGGATAGAGCTATTGACCAACGTAATCGGAGCAATTTATATTTTTGCCGTTCAAAATCTGTGGGCTATAGCACAGTTGATTTTCAATAAAATCGAATTTTCTACGAAATGGTTAGAAATATTCGAGCAATCCAAATGCAAGTTGGCAAAATAAATACAGATCCTGAAGCCTATGGATAGAGCTATTGATCAACTTAATCGGAGCAATTTATATTTTTGCCGTTCAAAATCTGTGGGCTATAGCACAGTTGATTTTCAATAAAATCGAATTTTCTACGAAATGGTTAGAAATATTCGAGCAATCCAAATGCAAGTTGGCAAAATAAATACAGATCCTGAAGCCTATGGATAGAGCTATTGACCAACGTAATCGGAGCAATTTATATTTTTGCCGTTCAAAATCTGTGGGCTATAGCACAGTTGATTTTCAATAAAATCGAATTTTCTACGAAATGGTTAGAAATATTCGAGCAATCCAAATGCAAGTTGGCAAAATAAATACAGATCCTGAAGCCTATGGATAGAGCTATTGACCAACGTAATCGGAGCAATTTATATTTTTGCCGTTCAAAATCTGTGGGCTATATATAGCACAGTTGATTTTCAATAAAATCGAATTTTCTATGAAATGGTTAGAAATATTCGAGCAATCCAAATGCAAGTTTGCAAAATAAATACAGATCCTGAAGCCTATGGATAGAGCTATTGACCAACGTAATCGGAGCAATTTATATTTTTGCCGTTCAAAATCTGTGGGCTATAGCACAGTTGATTTTCAATAAAATCGAATTTTTTACGAAATGGTTAGAAATATTCGAGCAATCCAAATGCAAGTTGGCAAAATAAATACAGATCCTGAAGCCTATGGATAGAGCTATTGACCAACGTAATCGGAGCAATTTATATTTTTGCCGTTCAAAATCTGTGGGCTATAGCACAGTTGATTTTCAATAAAATCGAATTTTCTACGAAATGGTTAGAAATATTCGAGCAATCCAAATGCAAGTTGGCAAAATAAATACAGATCCTGAAGCCTATGGATAGAGCTATTGACCAACGTAATCGGAGCAATTTATATTTTTGCCGTTCAAAATCTGTGGGCTATAGCACAGTTGATTTTCAATAAAATCGAATTTTCTACGAAATGGTTTTAAATATTCGAGCAATCCAAATGCAAGTTGGCAAAATAAATACAGATCCTGAAGCCTATGGATAGAGCTATTGACCAACGTAATCGGAGCAATTTATATTTTTGCCGTTCAAAATCTGTGGGCTATAGCACAGTTGATTTTCAATAAAATCGAATTTTCTACGAAATGGTTAGAAATATTCGAGCAATCCAAATGCAAGTTGGCAAAATAAATACAGATCCTGAAGCCTATGGATAGAGCTATTGATCAACTTAATCGGAGCAATTTATATTTTTGCCGTTCAAAATCTGTGGGCTATAGCACAGTTGATTTTCAATAAAATCGAATTTTCTACGAAATGGTTAGAAATATTCGAGCAATCCAAATGCAAGTTGGCAAAATAAATACAGATCCTGAAGCCTATGGATAGAGCTATTGACCAACGTAATCGGAGCAATTTATATTTTTGCCGTTCAAAATCTGTGGGCTATAGCACAGTTGATTTTCAATAAAATCGAATTTTCTACGAAATGGTTAGAAATATTCGAGCAATCCAAATGCAAGTTGGCAAAATAAATACAGATCCTGAAGCCTATGGATAGAGCTATTGACCAACGTAATCGGAGCAATTTATATTTTTGCCGTTCAAAATCTGTGGGCTATAGCACAGTTGATTTTCAATAAAATCGAATTTTCTATGAAATGGTTAGAAATATTCGAGCAATCCAAATGCAAGTTGGCAAAATAAATACAGATCCTGAAGCCTATGGATAGAGCTATTGACCAACGTAATCGGAGCAATTTATATTTTTGCCGTTCAAAATCTGTGGGCTATAGCACAGTTGATTTTCAATAAAATCGAATTTTTTACGAAATGGTTAGAAATATTCGAGCAATCCAAATGCAAGTTGGCAAAATAAATACAGATCCTGAAGCCTATGGATAGAGCTATTGACCAACGTAATCGGAGCAATTTATATTTTTGCCGTTCAAAATCTGTGGGCTATAGCACAGTTGATTTTCAATAAAATCGAATTTTCTACGAAATGGTTAGAAATATTCGAGCAATCCAAATGCAAGTTGGCAAAATAAATACAGATCCTGAAGCCTATGGATAGAGCTATTGACCAACGTAATCGGAGCAATTTATATTTTTGCCGTTCAAAATCTGTGGGCTATAGCACAGTTGATTTTCAATAAAATCGAATTTTCTACGAAATGGTTTTAAATATTCGAGCAATCCAAATGCAAGTTGGCAAAATAAATACAGATCCTGAAGCCTATGGATAGAGCTATTGACCAACGTAATCGGAGCAATTTATATTTTTGCCGTTCAAAATCTGTGGGCTGTAGCACAGTTGATTTTCAATAAAATCGAATTTTCTACGAAATGGTTAGAAATATTCGAGCAATCCAAATGCAAGTTGGCAAAATAAATACAGATCCTGAAGCCTATGGATAGAGCTATTGATCAACTTAATCGGAGCAATTTATATTTTTGCCGTTCAAAATCTGTGGGCTATAGCACAGTTGATTTTCAATAAAATCGAATTTTTTACGAAATGGTTAGAAATATTCGAGCAATCCAAATGCAAGTTGGCAAAATAAATACAGATCCTGAAGCCTATGGATAGAGCTATTGACCAACGTAATCGGAGCAATTTATATTTTTGCCGTTCAAAATCTGTGGGCTATAGCACAGTTGATTTTCAATAAAATCGAATTTTCTACGAAATGGTTAGAAATATTCGAGCAATCCAAATGCAAGTTGGCAAAATAAATACAGATCCTGAAGCCTATGGATAGAGCTATTGACCAACGTAATCGGAGCAATTTATATTTTTGCCGTTCAAAATCTGTGGGCTATAGCACAGTTGATTTTCAATAAAATCGAATTTTTTACGAAATGGTTAGAAATATTCGAGCAATCCAAATGCAAGTTGGCAAAATAAATACAGATCCTGAAGCCTATGGATAGAGCTATTGACCAACGTAATCGGAGCAATTTATATTTTTGCCGTTCAAAATCTGTGGGCTATAGCACAGTTGATTTTCAATAAAATCGAATTTTCTACGAAATGGTTAGAAATATTCGAGCAATCCAAATGCAAGTTGGCAAAATAAATACAGATCCTGAAGCCTATGGATAGAGCTATTGACCAACGTAATCGGAGCAATTTATATTTTTGCCGTTCAAAATCTGTGGGCTATAGCACAGTTGATTTTCAATAAAATCGAATTTTCTACGAAATGGTTTTAAATATTCGAGCAATCCAAATGCAAGTTGGCAAAATAAATACAGATCCTGAAGCCTATGGATAGAGCTATTGACCAACGTAATCGGAGCAATTTATATTTTTGCCGTTCAAAATCTGTGGGCTATAGCACAGTTGATTTTCAATAAAATCGAATTTTCTACGAAATGGTTAGAAATATTCGAGCAATCCAAATGCAAGTTGGCAAAATAAATACAGATCCTGAAGCCTATGGATAGAGCTATTGATCAACTTAATCGGAGCAATTTATATTTTTGCCGTTCAAAATCTGTGGGCTATAGCACAGTTGATTTTCAATAAAATCGAATTTTTTACGAAATGGTTAGAAATATTCGAGCAATCCAAATGCAAGTTGGCAAAATAAATACAGATCCTGAAGCCTATGGATAGAGCTATTGACCAACGTAATCGGAGCAATTTATATTTTTGCCGTTCAAAATCTGTGGGCTATAGCACAGTTGATTTTCAATAAAATCGAATTTTCTACGAAATGGTTAGAAATATTCGAGCAATCCAAATGCAAGTTGGCAAAATAAATACAGATCCTGAAGCCTATGGATAGAGCTATTGACCAACGTAATCGGAGCAATTTATATTTTTGCCGTTCAAAATCTGTGGGCTATAGCACAGTTGATTTTCAATAAAATCGAATTTTCTACGAAATGGTTTTAAATATTCGAGCAATCCAAATGCAAGTTGGCAAAATAAATACAGATCCTAAAGCCTATGGATAGAGCTATTGACCAACGTAATCGGAGCAATTTATATTTTTGCCGTTCAAAATCTGTGGGCTATAGCACAGTTGATTTTCAATAAAATCGAATTTTCTACGAAATGGTTAGAAATATTCGAGCAATCCAAATGCAAGTTGGCAAAATAAATACAGATCCTGAAGCCTATGGATAGAGCTATTGATCAACTTAATCGGAGCAATTTATATTTTTGCCGTTCAAAATCTGTGGGCTATAGCACAGTTGATTTTCAATAAAATCGAATTTTTTACGAAATGGTTAGAAATATTCGAGCAATCCAAATGCAAGTTGGCAAAATAAATACAGATCCTGAAGCCTATGGATAGAGCTATTGACCAACGTAATCGGAGCAATTTATATTTTTGCCGTTCAAAATCTGTGGGCTATAGCACAGTTGATTTTCAATAAAATCGAATTTTCTACGAAATGGTTTTAAATATTCGAGCAATCCAAATGCAAGTTGGCAAAATAAATACAGATCCTGAAGCCTATGGATAGAGCTATTGACCAACGTAATCGGAGCAATTTATATTTTTGCCGTTCAAAATCTGTGGGCTATAGCACAGTTGATTTTCAATAAAATCGAATTTTCTACGAAATGGTTAGAAATATTCGAGCAATCCAAATGCAAGTTGGCAAAATAAATACAGATCCTGAAGCCTATGGATAGAGCTATTGATCAACTTAATCGGAGCAATTTATATTTTTGCCGTTCAAAATCTGTGGGCTATAGCACAGTTGATTTCCAATAAAATCGAATTTTTTACGAAATGGTTAGAAATATTCGAGCAATCCAAATGCAAGTTGGCAAAATAAATACAGATCCTGAAGCCTATGGATAGAGCTATTGACCAACGTAATCGGAGCAATTTATATTTTTGCCGTTCAAAATCTGTGGGCTATAGCACAGTTGATTTTCAATAAAATCGAATTTTCTACGAAATGGTTAGAAATATTCGAGCAATCCAAATGCAAGTTGGCAAAATAAATACAGATCCTGAAGCCTATGGATAGAGCTATTGACCAACGTAATCGGAGCAATTTATATTTTTGCCGTTCAAAATCTGTGGGCTATAGCACAGTTGATTTTCAATAAAATCGAATTTTCTACGAAATGGTTAGAAATATTCGAGCAATCCAAATGCAAGTTGGCAAAATAAATACAGATCCTGAAGCCTATGGATAGAGCTATTGACCAACGTAATCGGAGCAATTTATATTTTTGCCGTTCAAAATCTGTGGGCTATAGCACAGTTGATTTTCAATAAAATCGAATTTTTTACGAAATGGTTAGAAATATTCGAGCAATCCAAATGCAAGTTGGCAAAATAAATACAGATCCTGAAGCCTATGGATAGAGCTATTGACCAACGTAATCGGAGCAATTTATATTTTTGCCCTTCAAAATCTGTGGGCTATAGCACAGTTGATTTTCAATAAAATCGAATTTTCTACGAAATGGTTAGAAATATTCGAGCAATCCAAATGCAAGTTGGCAAAATAAATACAGATCCTGAAGCCTATGGATAGAGCTATTGACCAACGTAATCGGAGCAATTTATATTTTTGCCGTTCAAAATCTGTGGGCTATAGCACAGTTGATTTTCAATAAAATCGAATTTTCTACGAAATGGTTTTAAATATTCGAGCAATCCAAATGCAAGTTGGCAAAATAAATACAGATCCTGAAGCCTATGGATAGAGCTATTGACCAACGTAATCGGAGCAATTTATATTTTTGCCGTTCAAAATCTGTGGGCTATAGCACAGTTGATTTTCAATAAAATCGAATTTTCTACGAAATGGTTAGAAATATTCGAGCAATCCAAATGCAAGTTGGCAAAATAAATACAGATCCTGAAGCCTATGGATAGAGCTATTGACCAACGTAATCGGAGCAATTTATATTTTTGCCGTTCAAAATCTGTGGGCTATAGCACAGTTGATTTTCAATAAAATCGAATTTTTTACGAAATGGTTAGAAATATTCGAGCAATCCAAATGCAAGTTGGCAAAATAAATACAGATCCTGAAGCCTATGGATAGAGCTATTGACCAACGTAATCGGAGCAATTTATATTTTTGCCGTTCAAAATCTGTGGGCTATAGCACAGTTGATTTTCAATAAAATCGAATTTTCTACGAAATGGTTTTAAATATTCGAGCAATCCAAATGCAAGTTGGCAAAATAAATACAGATCCTGAAGCCTATGGATAGAGCTATTGACCAACGTAATCGGAGCAATTTATATTTTTGCCGTTCAAAATCTGTGGGCTATAGCACAGTTGATTTTCAATAAAATCGAATTTTCTACGAAATGGTTAGAAATATTCGAGCAATCCAAATGCAAGTTGGCAAAATAAATACAGATCCTGAAGCCTATGGATAGAGCTATTGACCAACGTAATCGGAGCAATTTATATTTTTGCCGTTCAAAATCTGTGGGCTATAGCACAGTTGATTTTCAATAAAATCGAATTTTTTACGAAATGGTTAGAAATATTCGAGCAATCCAAATGCAAGTTGGCAAAATAAATACAGATCCTGAAGCCTATGGATAGAGCTATTGACCAACGTAATCGGAGCAATTTATATTTTTGCCGTTCAAAATCTGTGGGCTATAGCACAGTTGATTTTCAATAAAATCGAATTTTCTACGAAATGGTTTTAAATATTCGAGCAATCCAAATGCAAGTTGGCAAAATAAATACAGATCCTGAAGCCTATGGATAGAGCTATTGACCAACGTAATCGGAGCAATTTATATTTTTGCCGTTCAAAATCTGTGGGCTATAGCACAGTTGATTTTCAATAAAATCGAATTTTCTACGAAATGGTTAGAAATATTCGAGCAATCCAAATGCAAGTTGGCAAAATAAATACAGATCCTGAAGCCTATGGATAGAGCTATTGACCAACGTAATCGGAGCAATTTATATTTTTGCCGTTCAAAATCTGTGGGCTATAGCACAGTTGATTTTCAATAAAATCGAATTTTTTACGAAATGGTTAGAAATATTCGAGCAATCCAAATGCAAGTTGGCAAAATAAATACAGATCCTGAAGCCTATGGATAGAGCTATTGACCAACGTAATCGGAGCAATTTATATTTTTGCCCTTCAAAATCTGTGGGCTATAGCACAGTTGATTTTCAATAAAATCGAATTTTCTACGAAATGGTTAGAAATATTCGAGCAATCCAAATGCAAGTTGGCAAAATAAATACAGATCCTGAAGCCTATGGATAGAGCTATTGACCAACGTAATCGGAGCAATTTATATTTTTGCCGTTCAAAATCTGTGGGCTATAGCACAGTTGATTTTCAATAAAATCGAATTTTCTACGAAATGGTTTTAAATATTCGAGCAATCCAAATGCAAGTTGGCAAAATAAATACAGATCCTGAAGCCTATGGATAGAGCTATTGACCAACGTAATCGGAGCAATTTATATTTTTGCCCTTCAAAATCTGTGGGCTATAGCACAGTTGATTTTCAATAAAATCGAATTTTCTACGAAATGGTTAGAAATATTCGAGCAATCCAAATGCAAGTTGGCAAAATAAATACAGATCCTGAAGCCTATGGATAGAGCTATTGACCAACGTAATCGGAGCAATTTATATTTTTGCCGTTCAAAATCTGTGGGCTATAGCACAGTTGATTTTCAATAAAATCGAATTTTCTACGAAATGGTTAGAAATATTCGAGCAATCCAAATGCAAGTTGGCAAAATAAATACAGATCCTGAAGCCTATGGATAGAGCTATTGATCAACTTAATCGGAGCAATTTATATTTTTGCCGTTCAAAATCTGTGGGCTATAGCACAGTTGATTTTCAATAAAATCGAATTTTCTACGAAATGGTTAGAAATATTCGAGCAATCCAAATGCAAGTTGGCAAAATAAATACAGATCCTGAAGCCTATGGATAGAGCTATTGACCAACGTAATCGGAGCAATTTATATTTTTGCCGTTCAAAATCTGTGGGCTATAGCACAGTTGATTTTCAATAAAATCGAATTTTCTACGAAATGGTTAGAAATATTCGAGCAATCCAAATGCAAGTTGGCAAAATAAATACAGATCCTGAAGCCTATGGATAGAGCTATTGACCAACGTAATCGGAGCAATTTATATTTTTGCCGTTCAAAATCTGTGGGCTATAGCACAGTTGATTTTCAATAAAATCGAATTTTTTACGAAATGGTTAGAAATATTCGAGCAATCCAAATGCAAGTTGGCAAAATAAATACAGATCCTGAAGCCTATGGATAGAGCTATTGACCAACGTAATCGGAGCAATTTATATTTTTGCCGTTCAAAATCTGTGGGCTATAGCACAGTTGATTTTCAATAAAATCGAATTTTCTACGAAATGGTTTTAAATATTCGAGCAATCCAAATGCAAGTTGGCAAAATAAATACAGATCCTGAAGCCTATGGATAGAGCTATTGATCAACTTAATCGGAGCAATTTATATTTTTGCCGTTCAAAATCTGTGGGCTATAGCACAGTTGATTTTCAATAAAATCGAATTTTCTACGAAATGGTTAGAAATATTCGAGCAATCCAAATGCAAGTTGGCAAAATAAATACAGATCCTGAAGCCTATGGATAGAGCTATTGACCAACGTAATCGGAGCAATTTATATTTTTGCCGTTCAAAATCTGTGGGCTATAGCACAATTGATTTTCAATAAAATCGAATTTTCTACGAAATGGTTAGAAATATTCGAGCAATCCAAATGCAAGTTGGCAAAATAAATACAGATCCTGAAGCCTATGGATAGAGATAGATTGACCAACGTAATCGGAGCAATTTATATTTTTGCCGTTCAAAATCTGTGGGCTATAGCACAGTTGATTTTCAATAAAATCGAATTTTTTACGAAATGGTTAGAAATATTCGAGCAATCCAAATGCAAGTTGGCAAAATAAATACAGATCCTGAAGCCTATGGATAGAGCTATTGACCAACGTAATCGGAGCAATTTATATTTTTGCCGTTCAAAATCTGTGGGCTATAGCACAATTGATTTTCAATAAAATCGAATTTTCTACGAAATGGTTAGAAATATTCGAGCAATCCAAATGCAAGTTGGCAAAATAAATACAGATCCTGAAGCCTATGGATAGAGCTATTGACCAACGTAATCGGAGCAATTTATATTTTTGCCGTTCAAAATCTGTGGGCTATAGCACAGTTGATTTTCAATAAAATCGAATTTTTTACGAAATGGTTAGAAATATTCGAGCAATCCAAATGCAAGTTGGCAAAATAAATACAGATCCTGAAGCCTATGGATAGAGCTATTGACCAACGTAATCGGAGCAATTTATATTTTTGCCGTTCAAAATCTGTGGGCTATAGCACAGTTGATTTTCAATAAAATCGAATTTTCTACGAAATGGTTTTAAATATTCGAGCAATCCAAATGCAAGTTGGCAAAATAAATACAGATCCTGAAGCCTATGGATAGAGCTATTGACCAACGTAATCGGAGCAATTTATATTTTTGCCGTTCAAAATCAGCACAGTTGATTTTCAATAAAATCGAATTTTCTACGAAATGGTTAGAAATATTCGAGCAATCCAAATGCAAGTTGGCAAAATAAATACAGATCCTGAAGCCTATGGATAGAGCTATTGATCAACTTAATCGGAGCAATTTATATTTTTGCCGTTCAAAATCTGTGGGCTATGGCATAGTTGATTTTCAATAAAATCGAATTTTCTACGAAATGGTTAGAAATATTCGAGCAATCCAAATGCAAGTTGGCAAAATAAATACAGATCCTGAAGCACAGTTGATTTTCAATAAAATCGAATTTTCTACGAAATGGTTAGAAATATTCGAGCAATCCAAATGCAAGTTGGCAAAATAAATACAGATCCTGAAGCCTATGGATAGAGCTATTGACCAACGTAATCGGAGCAATTTATATTTTTGCCGTTCAAAATCTGTGGGCTATAGCACAGTTGATTTTCAATAAAATCGAATTTTTTACGAAATGGTTAGAAATATTCGAGCAATCCAAATGCAAGTTGGCAAAATAAATACAGATCCTGAAGCCTATGGATAGAGCTATTGACCAACGTAATCGGAGCAATTTATATTTTTGCCGTTCAAAATCTGTGGGCTATAGCACAGTTGATTTTCAATAAAATCGAATTTTCTACGAAATGGTTTTAAATATTCGAGCAATCCAAATGCAAGTTGGCAAAATAAATACAGATCCTGAAGCCTATGGATAGAGCTATTGATCAACTTAATCGGAGCAATTTATATTTTTGCCGTTCAAAATCTGTGGGCTATAGCACAGTTGATTTTCAATAAAATCGAATTTTCTACGAAATGGTTAGAAATATTCGAGCAATCCAAATGCAAGTTGGCAAAATAAATACAGATCCTGAAGCCTATGGATAGAGCTATTGACCAACGTAATCGGAGCAATTTATATTTTTGCCGTTCAAAATCTGTGGGCTATAGCACAGTTGATTTTCAATAAAATCGAATTTTCTACGAAATGGTTTTAAATATTCGAGCAATCCAAATGCAAGTTGGCAAAATAAATACAGATCCTGAAGCCTATGGATAGAGCTATTGATCAACTTAATCGGAGCAATTTATATTTTTGCCGTTCAAAATCTGTGGGCTATAGCACAGTTGATTTTCAATAAAATCGAATTTTCTACGAAATGGTTAGAAATATTCGAGCAATCCAAATGCAAGTTGGCAAAATAAATACAGATCCTGAAGCCTATGGATAGAGCTATTGACCAACGTAATCGGAGCAATTTATATTTTTGCCGTTCAAAATCTGTGGGCTATAGCACAATTGATTTTCAATAAAATCGAATTTTCTACGAAATGGTTAGAAATATTCGAGCAATCCAAATGCAAGTTGGCAAAATAAATACAGATCCTGAAGCCTATGGATAGAGATAGATTGACCAACGTAATCGGAGCAATTTATATTTTTGCCGTTCAAAATCTGTGGGCTATGGCACAGTTGATTTTCAATAAAATCGAATTTTCTATGAAGTGGTTAGAAATATTCGAGCAATCCAAATGCAAGTTGGCAAAATAAATACAGATCCTGAAGCCTATGGATAGAGCTATTGACCAACGTAATCGGAGCAATTTATATTTTTGCCGTTCAAAATCTGTGGGCTATAGCACAGTTGATTTTCAATAAAATCGAATTTTTTACGAAATGGTTAGAAATATTCGAGCAATCCAAATGCAAGTTGGCAAAATAAATACAGATCCTGAAGCCTATGGATAGAGCTATTGACCAACGTAATCGGAGCAATTTATATTTTTGCCGTTCAAAATCTGTGGGCTATAGCACAGTTGATTTTCAATAAAATCGAATTTTCTACGAAATGGTTAGAAATATTCGAGCAATCCAAATGCAAGTTGGCAAAATAAATACAGATCCTGAAGCCTATGGATAGAGCTATTGACCAACGTAATCGGAGCAATTTATATTTTTGCCGTTCAAAATCTGTGGGCTATAATAGCACAGTTGATTTTCAATAAAATCGAATTTTTTACGAAATGGTTAGAAATATTCGAGCAATCCAAATGCAAGTTGGCAAAATAAATACAGATCCTGAAGCCTATGGATAGAGCTATTGACCAACGTAATCGGAGCAATTTATATTTTTGCCGTTCAAAATCTGTGGGCTATAGCACAGTTGATTTTCAATAAAATCGAATTTTCTACGAAATGGTTAGAAATATTCGAGCAATCCAAATGCAAGTTGGCAAAATAAATACAGATCCTGAAGCCTATGGATAGAGCTATTGATCAACTTAATCGGAGCAATTTATATTTTTGCCGTTCAAAATCTGTGGGCTATAGCACAGTTGATTTTCAATAAAATCGAATTTTCTACGAAATGGTTAGAAATATTCGAGCAATCCAAATGCAAGTTGGCAAAATAAATACAGATCCTGAAGCCTATGGATAGAGCTATTGACCAACGTAATCGGAGCAATTTATATTTTTGCCGTTCAAAATCTGTGGGCTATAGCACAGTTGATTTTCAATAAAATCGAATTTTCTACGAAATGGTTAGAAATATTCGAGCAATCCAAATGCAAGTTGGCAAAATAAATACAGATCCTGAAGCCTATGGATAGAGCTATTGACCAACGTAATCGGAGCAATTTATATTTTTGCCGTTCAAAATCTGTGGGCTATAGCACAATTGATTTTCAATAAAATCGAATTTTCTACGAAATGGTTAGAAATATTCGAGCAATCCAAATGCAAGTTGGCAAAATAAATACAGATCCTGAAGCCTATGGATAGAGATAGATTGACCAACGTAATCGGAGCAATTTATATTTTTGCCGTTCAAAATCTGTGGGCTATGGCACAGTTGATTTTCAATAAAATCGAATTTTCTATGAAGTGGTTAGAAATATTCGAGCAATCCAAATGCAAGTTGGCAAAATAAATACAGATCCTGAAGCCTATGGATAGAGCTATTGACCAACGTAATCGGAGCAATTTATATTTTTGCCGTTCAAAATCTGTGGGCTATAGCACAGTTGATTTTCAATAAAATCGAATTTTTTACGAAATGGTTAGAAATATTCGAGCAATCCAAATGCAAGTTGGCAAAATAAATACAGATCCTGAAGCCTATGGATAGAGCTATTGACCAACGTAATCGGAGCAATTTATATTTTTGCCGTTCAAAATCTGTGGGCTATAGCACAGTTGATTTTCAATAAAATCGAATTTTCTACGAAATGGTTAGAAATATTCGAGCAATCCAAATGCAAGTTGGCAAAATAAATACAGATCCTGAAGCCTATGGATAGAGCTATTGACCAACGTAATCGGAGCAATTTATATTTTTGCCGTTCAAAATCTGTGGGCTATAGCACAGTTGATTTTCAATAAAATCGAATTTTCTACGAAATGGTTTTAAATATTCGAGCAATCCAAATGCAAGTTGGCAAAATAAATACAGATCCTGAAGCCTATGGATAGAGCTATTGACCAACGTAATCGGAGCAATTTATATTTTTGCCGTTCAAAATCTGTGGGCTATAGCACAGTTGATTTTCAATAAAATCGAATTTTCTACGAAATGGTTAGAAATATTCGAGCAATCCAAATGCAAGTTGGCAAAATAAATACAGATCCTGAAGCCTATGGATAGAGCTATTGATCAACTTAATCGGAGCAATTTATATTTTTGCCGTTCAAAATCTGTGGGCTATAGCACAGTTGATTTTCAATAAAATCGAATTTTCTACGAAATGGTTAGAAATATTCGAGCAATCCAAATGCAAGTTGGCAAAATAAATACAGATCCTGAAGCCTATGGATAGAGCTATTGACCAACGTAATCGGAGCAATTTATATTTTTGCCGTTCAAAATCTGTGGGCTATAGCACAGTTGATTTTCAATAAAATCGAATTTTCTACGAAATGGTTAGAAATATTCGAGCAATCCAAATGCAAGTTGGCAAAATAAATACAGATCCTGAAGCCTATGGATAGAGCTATTGACCAACGTAATCGGAGCAATTTATATTTTTGCCGTTCAAAATCTGTGGGCTATAGCACAGTTGATTTTCAATAAAATCGAATTTTCTACGAAATGGTTTTAAATATTCGAGCAATCCAAATGCAAGTTGGCAAAATAAATACAGATCCTGAAGCCTATGGATAGAGCTATTGACCAACGTAATCGGAGCAATTTATATTTTTGCCGTTCAAAATCTGTTGGCTATAGCACAGTTGATTTTCAATAAAATCGAATTTTCTACGAAATGGTTAGAAATATTCGAGCAATCCAAATGCAAGTTGGCAAAATAAATACAGATCCTGAAGCCTATGGATAGAGCTATTGATCAACTTAATCGGAGCAATTTATATTTTTGCCGTTCAAAATCTGTGGGCTATAGCACAGTTGATTTTCAATAAAATCGAATTTTCTACGAAATGGTTAGAAATATTCGAGCAATCCAAATGCAAGTTGGCAAAATAAATACAGATCCTGAAGCCTATGGATAGAGCTATTGACCAACGTAATCGGAGCAATTTATATTTTTGCCGTTCAAAATCTGTGGGCTATAGCACAATTGATTTTCAATAAAATCGAATTTTCTACGAAATGGTTAGAAATATTCGAGCAATCCAAATGCAAGTTGGCAAAATAAATACAGATCCTGAAGCCTATGGATAGAGCTATTGGCAAAATAAATACAGATCCTGAAGCCTATAGATAGAGCTATTGACCAACGTAATCGGAGCAATTTATATTTTTGCCGTTCAAAATCTGTGGGCTATAGCACAATTGATTTTCAATAAAATCGAATTTTCTACGAAATGGTTAGAAATATTCGAGCAATCCAAATGCAAGTTGGCAAAATAAATACAGATCCTGAAGCCTATGGATAGAGCTATTGACCAACGTAATCGGAGCAATTTATATTTTTGCCGTTCAAAATCTGTGGGCTATAGCACAGTTGATTTTCAATAAAATCGAATTTTTTACGAAATGGTTAGAAATATTCGAGCAATCCAAATGCAAGTTGGCAAAATAAATACAGATCCTGAAGCCTATGGATAGAGCTATTGACCAACGTAATCGGAGCAATTTATATTTTTGCCGTTCAAAATCTGTGGGCTATAGCACAGTTGATTTTCAATAAAATCGAATTTTCTACGAAATGGTTAGAAATATTCGAGCAATCCAAATGCAAGTTGGCAAAATAAATACAGATCCTGAAGCCTATGGATAGAGCTATTGACCAACGTAATCGGAGCAATTTATATTTTTGCCGTTCAAAATCTGTGGGCTATAGCACAGTTGATTTTCAATAAAATCGAATTTTCTACGAAATGGTTTTAAATATTCGAGCAATCCAAATGCAAGTTGGCAAAATAAATACAGATCCTGAAGCCTATGGATAGAGCTATTGACCAACGTAATCGGAGCAATTTATATTTTTGCCGTTCAAAATCTGTGGGCTATAGCACAGTTGATTTTCAATAAAATCGAATTTTCTACGAAATGGTTAGAAATATTCGAGCAATCCAAATGCAAGTTGGCAAAATAAATACAGATCCTGAAGCCTATGGATAGAGCTATTGACCAACGTAATCGGAGCAATTTATATTTTTGCCGTTCAAAATCTGTGGGCTATAGCACAGTTGATTTTCAATAAAATCGAATTTTCTACGAAATGGTTAGAAATATTCGAGCAATCCAAATGCAAGATGGCAAAATAAATACAGATCCTGAAGCCTATGGATAGAGCTATTGACCAACGTAATCGGAGCAATTTATATTTTTGCCGTTCAAAATCTGTGGGCTATAGCACAGTTGATTTTCAATAAAATCGAATTTTCTACGAAATGGTTAGAAATATTCGAGCAATCCAAATGCAAGATGGCAAAATAAATACAGATCCTGAAGCCTATGGATAGAGCTATTGACCAACGTAATTGGAGCAATTTATATTTTTGCCGTTCAAAATCTGTGGGCTATAGCACAGTTGATTTTCAATAAAATCGAATTTTCTACGAAATGGTTAGAAATATTCGAGCAATCCAAATGCAAGTTGGCAAAATAAATACAGATCCTGAAGCCTATGGATAGAGCTATTCACCAACGTAATCGGAGCAATTTATATTTTTGCCGTTCAAAATCTGTGGGCTATAGCACAGTTGATTTTCAATAAAATCGAATTTTCTACGAAATGGTTAGAAATATTCGAGCAATTCAAATGCAAGTTGGCAAAATAAATACAGATCCTGAAGCCTATGGATAGAGCTATTGACCAACGTAATCGGAGCAATTTATATTTTTGCCGTTCAAAATCTGTGGGCTATAGCACAGTTGATTTTCAATAAAATCGAATTTTCTACGAAATGGTTAGAAATATTCGAGCAATCCAAATGCAAGTTGGCAAAATAAATACAGATCCTGAAGCCTATGGATAGAGCTATTGGCAAAATAAATACAGATCCTGAAGCCTATGGATAGAGCTATTGACCAACGTAATCGGAGCAATTTATATTTTTGCCGTTCAAAATCTGTGGGCTATAGCACAGTTGATTTTCAATAAAATCGAATTTTCTACGAAATGGTTAGAAATATTCGAGCAATCCAAATGCAAGTTGGCAAAATAAATACAGATCCTGAAGCCTATGGATAGAGCTATTGACCAACGTAATCGGAGCAATTTATATTTTTGCCGTTCAAAATCTGTGGGCTATAGCACAGTTGATTTTCAATAAAATCGAATTTTTTACGAAATGGTTAGAAATATTCGAGCAATCCAAATGCAAGATAGCAAAATAAATACAGATCCTGAAGCCTATGGATAGAGCTATTCACCAACGTAATCGGAGCAATTTATATTTTTGCCGTTCAAAATCTGTGGGCTATAGCACAGTTGATTTTCAATAAAATCGAATTTTCTACGAAATGGTTAGAAATATTCGAGCAATCCAAATGCAAGTTGGCAAAATAAATACAGATCCTGAAGCCTATGGATAGAGCTATTGACCAACGTAATCGGAGCAATTTATATTTTTGCCGTTCAAAATCTGTGGGCTATAGCACAGTTGATTTTCAATAAAATCGAATTTTCTACGAAATGGTTAGAAATATTCGAGCAATCCAAATGCAAGTTGGCAAAATAAATACAGATCCTGAAGCCTATGGATAGAGCTATTGGCAAAATAAATACAGATCCTGAAGCCTATAGATAGAGCTATTGACCAACGTAATCGGAGCAATTTATATTTTTGCCGTTCAAAATCTGTGGGCTATGGCACAGTTGATTTTCAATAAAATCGAATTTTCTACGAAATGGTTAGAAATATTCGAGCAATCCAAATGCAAGTTGGCAAAATAAATACAGATCCTGAAGCCTATGGATAGAGCTATTGACCAACGTAATCGGAGCAATTTATATTTTTGCCGTTCAAAATCTGTGGGCTATAGCACAGTTGATTTTCAATAAAATCGAATTTTCTACGAAATGGTTAGAAATATTCGAGCAATCCAAATGCAAGATGGCAAAATAAATACAGATCCTGAAGCCTATGGATAGAGCTATTGACCAACGTAATTCCAGCAATTTATATTTTTGCCGTTCAAAATCTGTGGGCTATAGCACAGTTGATTTTCAATAAAATCGAATTTTCTACGAAATGGTTAGAAATATTCGAGCAATCCAAATGCAAGTTGGCAAAATAAATACAGATCCTGAAGCCTATGGATAGAGCTATTGGCAAAATAAATACAGATCCTGAAGCCTATGGATAGAGCTATTGACCAACGTAATCGGAGCAATTTATATTTTTGCCGTTCAAAATCTGTGGGCTATAGCACAGTTGATTTTCAATAAAATCGAATTTTCTACGAAATGGTTAGAAATATTCGAGCAATTCAAATGCAAGTTGGCAAAATAAATACAGATCCTGAAGCCTATGGATAGAGCTATTGACCAACGTAATCGGAGCAATTTATATTTTTGCCGTTCAAAATCTGTGGGCTATAGCACAGTTGATTTTCAATAAAATCGAATTTTCTACGAAATGGTTAGAAATATTCGAGCAATCCAAATGCAAGTTGGCAAAATAAATACAGATCCTGAAGCCTATGGATAGAGCTATTGGCAAAATAAATACAGATCCTGAAGCCTATGGATAGAGCTATTGACCAACGTAATCGGAGCAATTTATATTTTTGCCGTTCAAAATCTGTGGGCTATAGCACAGTTGATTTTCAATAAAATCGAATTTTCTACGAAATGGTTAGAAATATTCGAGCAATTCAAATGCAAGTTGGCAAAATAAATACAGATCCTGAAGCCTATGGATAGAGCTATTGACCAACGTAATCGGAGCAATTTATATTTTTGCCGTTCAAAATCTGTGGGCTATAGCACAGTTGATTTTCAATAAAATCGAATTTTCTACGAAATGGTTAGAAATATTCGAGCAATCCAAATGCAAGTTGGCAAAATAAATACAGATCCTGAAGCCTATGGATAGAGCTATTGACCAACGTAATCGGAGCAATTTATATTTTTGCCGTTCAAAATCTGTGGGCTATAGCACAGTTGATTTTCAATAAAATCGAATTTTTTACGAAATGGTTAGAAATATTCGAGCAATCCAAATGCAAGATGGCAAAATAAATACAGATCCTGAAGCCTATGGATAGAGCTATTCACCAACGTAATCGGAGCAATTTATATTTTTGCCGTTCAAAATCTGTGGGCTATAGCACAGTTGATTTTCAATAAAATCGAATTTTCTACGAAATGGTTAGAAATATTCGAGCAATTCAAATGCAAGTTGGCAAAATAAATACAGATCCTGAAGCCTATGGATAGAGCTATTGACCAACGTAATCGGAGCAATTTATATTTTTGCCGTTCAAAATCTGTGGGCTATAGCACAGTTGATTTTCAATAAAATCGAATTTTCTACGAAATGGTTAGAAATATTCGAGCAATCCAAATGCAAGTTGGCAAAATAAATACAGATCCTGAAGCCTATGGATAGAGCTATTGACCAACGTAATCGGAGCAATTTATATTTTTGCCGTTCAAAATCTGTGGGCTATAGCACAGTTGATTTTCAATAAAATCGAATTTTCTACGAAATGGTTTTAAATATTCGAGCAATCCAAATGCAAGTTGGCAAAATAAATACAGATCCTGAAGCCTATGGATAGAGCTATTGATCAACTTAATCGGAGCAATTTATATTTTTGCCGTTCAAAATCTGTGGGCTATAGCACAGTTGATTTTCAATAAAATCGAATTTTCTACGAAATGGTTAGAAATATTCGAGCAATCCAAATGCAAGTTGGCAAAATAAATACAGATCCTGAAGCCTATGGATAGAGCTATTGACCAACGTAATCGGAGCAATTTATATTTTTGCCGTTCAAAATCTGTGGGCTATAGCACAGTTGATTTTCAATAAAATCGAATTTTCTACGAAATGGTTAGAAATATTCGAGCAATCCAAATGCAAGTTGGCAAAATAAATACAGATCCTGAAGCCTATGGATAGAGCTATTCACCAACGTAATCGGAGCAATTTATATTTTTGCCGTTCAAAATCTGTGGGCTATAGCACAGTTGATTTTCAATAAAATCGAATTTTCTACGAAATGGTTAGAAATATTCGAGCAATTCAAATGCAAGTTGGCAAAATAAATACAGATCCTGAAGCCTATGGATAGAGCTATTGACCAACGTAATCGGAGCAATTTATATTTTTGCCGTTCAAAATCTGTGGGCTATAGCACAGTTGATTTTCAATAAAATCGAATTTTCTACGAAATGGTTAGAAATATTCGAGCAATCCAAATGCAAGTTGGCAAAATAAATACAGATCCTGAAGCCTATGGATAGAGCTATTGACCAACGTAATCGGAGCAATTTATATTTTTGCCGTTCAAAATCTGTGGGCTATAGCACAGTTGATTTTCAATAAAATCGAATTTTCTACGAAATGGTTTTAAATATTCGAGCAATCCAAATGCAAGTTGGCAAAATAAATACAGATCCTGAAGCCTATGGATAGAGCTATTGATCAACTTAATCGGAGCAATTTATATTTTTGCCGTTCAAAATCTGTGGGCTATAGCACAGTTGATTTTCAATAAAATCGAATTTTCTACGAAATGGTTAGAAATATTCGAGCAATCCAAATGCAAGATGGCAAAATAAATACAGATCCTGAAGCCTATGGATAGAGCTATTCACCAACGTAATCGGAGCAATTTATATTTTTGCCGTTCAAAATCTGTGGGCTATAGCACAGTTGATTTTCAATAAAATCGAATTTTCTACGAAATGGTTAGAAATATTCGAGCAATTCAAATGCAAGTTGGCAAAATAAATACAGATCCTGAAGCCTATGGATAGAGCTATTGACCAACGTAATCGGAGCAATTTATATTTTTGCCGTTCAAAATCTGTGGGCTATAGCACAGTTGATTTTCAATAAAATCGAATTTTCTACGAAATGGTTAGAAATATTCGAGCAATCCAAATGCAAGTTGGCAAAATAAATACAGATCCTGAAGCCTATGGATAGAGCTATTGACCAACGTAATCGGAGCAATTTATATTTTTGCCGTTCAAAATCTGTGGGCTATAGCACAGTTGATTTTCAATAAAATCGAATTTTCTACGAAATGGTTTTAAATATTCGAGCAATCCAAATGCAAGTTGGCAAAATAAATACAGATCCTGAAGCCTATGGATAGAGCTATTGATCAACTTAATCGGAGCAATTTATATTTTTGCCGTTCAAAATCTGTGGGCTATAGCACAGTTGATTTTCAATAAAATCGAATTTTCTACGAAATGGTTAGAAATATTCGAGCAATCCAAATGCAAGTTGGCAAAATAAATACAGATCCTGAAGCCTATGGATAGAGCTATTGACCAACGTAATCGGAGCAATTTATATTTTTGCCGTTCAAAATCTGTGGGCTATAGCACAGTTGATTTTCAATAAAATCGAATTTTCTACGAAATGGTTAGAAATATTCGAGCAATCCAAATGCAAGTTGGCAAAATAAATACAGATCCTGAAGCCTATGGATAGAGCTATTGACCAACGTAATCGGAGCAATTTATATTTTTGCCGTTCAAAATCTGTGGGCTATAGCACAGTTGATTTTCAATAAAATCGAATTTTCTACGAAATGGTTTTAAATATTCGAGCAATCCAAATGCAAGTTGGCAAAATAAATACAGATCCTGAAGCCTATGGATAGAGCTATTGATCAACTTAATCGGAGCAATTTATATTTTTGCCGTTCAAAATCTGTGGGCTATAGCACAGTTGATTTTCAATAAAATCGAATTTTCTACGAAATGGTTAGAAATATTCGAGCAATCCAAATGCAAGTTGGCAAAATAAATACAGATCCTGAAGCCTATGGATAGAGCTATTGACCAACGTAATCGGAGCAATTTATATTTTTGCCGTTCAAAATCTGTGGGCTATAGCACAGTTGATTTTCAATAAAATCGAATTTTCTACGAAATGGTTAGAAATATTCGAGCAATCCAAATGCAAGTTGGCAAAATAAATACAGATCCTGAAGCCTATGGATAGAGCTATTGACCAACGTAATCGGAGCAATTTATATTTTTGCCGTTCAAAATCTGTGGGCTATAGCACAGTTGATTTTCAATAAAATCGAATTTTTTACGAAATGGTTAGAAATATTCGAGCAATCCAAATGCAAGATGGCAAAATAAATACAGATCCTGAAGCCTATGGATAGAGCTATTCACCAACGTAATCGGAGCAATTTATATTTTTGCCGTTCAAAATCTGTGGGCTATAGCACAGTTGATTTTCAATAAAATCGAATTTTCTACGAAATGGTTAGAAATATTCGAGCAATTCAAATGCAAGTTGGCAAAATAAATACAGATCCTGAAGCCTATGGATAGAGCTATTGACCAACGTAATCGGAGCAATTTATATTTTTGCCGTTCAAAATCTGTGGGCTATAGCACAGTTGATTTTCAATAAAATCGAATTTTCTACGAAATGGTTAGAAATATTCGAGCAATCCAAATGCAAGTTGGCAAAATAAATACAGATCCTGAAGCCTATGGATAGAGCTATTGGCAAAATAAATACAGATCCTGAAGCCTATAGATAGAGCTATTGACCAACGTAATCGGAGCAATTTATATTTTTGCCGTTCAAAATCTGTGGGCTATAGCACAATTGATTTTCAATAAAATCGAATTTTCTACGAAATGGTTAGAAATATTCGAGCAATCCAAATGCAAGTTGGCAAAATAAATACAGATCCTGAAGCCTATGGATAGAGCTATTGACCAACGTAATCGGAGCAATTTATATTTTTGCCGTTCAAAATCTGTGGGCTATAGCACAGTTGATTTTCAATAAAACCGAATTTTCTACGAAATGGTTAGAAATATTCGAGCAATCCAAATGCAAGTTGGCAAAATAAATACAGATCCTGAAGCCTATGGATAGAGCTATTGATCAACTTAATCGGAGCAATTTATATTTTTGCCGTTCAAAATCTGTGGGCTATAGCACAGTTGATTTTCAATAAAATCGAATTTTCTACGAAATGGTTAGAAATATTCGAGCAATCCAAATGCAAGTTGGCAAAATAAATACAGATCCTGAAGCCTATGGATAGAGCTATTGACCAACGTAATCGGAGCAATTTATATTTTTGCCGTTCAAAATCTGTGGGCTATAGCACAGTTGATTTTCAATAAAATCGAATTTTCTACGAAATGGTTAGAAATATTCGAGCAATCCAAATGCAAGTTGGCAAAATAAATACAGATCCTGAAGCCTATGGATAGAGCTATTGACCAACGTAATCGGAGCAATTTATATTTTTGCCGTTCAAAATCTGTGGGCTATAGCACAGTTGATTTTCAATAAAATCGAATTTTCTACGAAATGGTTTTAAATATTCGAGCAATCCAAATGCAAGTTGGCAAAATAAATACAGATCCTGAAGCCTATGGATAGAGCTATTGATCAACTTAATCGGAGCAATTTATATTTTTGCCGTTCAAAATCTGTGGGCTATAGCACAGTTGATTTTCAATAAAATCGAATTTTCTACGAAATGGTTAGAAATATTCGAGCAATCCAAATGCAAGTTGGCAAAATAAATACAGATCCTGAAGCCTATGGATAGAGCTATTGACCAACGTAATCGGAGCAATTTATATTTTTGCCGTTCAAAATCTGTGGGCTATAGCACAGTTGATTTTCAATAAAATCGAATTTTCTACGAAATGGTTAGAAATATTCGAGCAATCCAAATGCAAGTTGGCAAAATAAATACAGATCCTGAAGCCTATGGATAGAGCTATTCACCAACGTAATCGGAGCAATTTATATTTTTGCCGTTCAAAATCTGTGGGCTATAGCACAGTTGATTTTCAATAAAATCGAATTTTCTACGAAATGGTTAGAAATATTCGAGCAATTCAAATGCAAGTTGGCAAAATAAATACAGATCCTGAAGCCTATGGATAGAGCTATTGACCAACGTAATCGGAGCAATTTATATTTTTGCCGTTCAAAATCTGTGGGCTATAGCACAGTTGATTTTCAATAAAATCGAATTTTCTACGAAATGGTTAGAAATATTCGAGCAATCCAAATGCAAGTTGGCAAAATAAATACAGATCCTGAAGCCTATGGATAGAGCTATTGACCAACGTAATCGGAGCAATTTATATTTTTGCCGTTCAAAATCTGTGGGCTATAGCACAGTTGATTTTCAATAAAATCGAATTTTCTACGAAATGGTTTTAAATATTCGAGCAATCCAAATGCAAGTTGGCAAAATAAATACAGATCCTGAAGCCTATGGATAGAGCTATTGATCAACTTAATCGGAGCAATTTATATTTTTGCCGTTCAAAATCTGTGGGCTATAGCACAGTTGATTTTCAATAAAATCGAATTTTCTACGAAATGGTTAGAAATATTCGAGCAATCCAAATGCAAGATGGCAAAATAAATACAGATCCTGAAGCCTATGGATAGAGCTATTCACCAACGTAATCGGAGCAATTTATATTTTTGCCGTTCAAAATCTGTGGGCTATAGCACAGTTGATTTTCAATAAAATCGAATTTTCTACGAAATGGTTAGAAATATTCGAGCAATTCAAATGCAAGTTGGCAAAATAAATACAGATCCTGAAGCCTATGGATAGAGCTATTGACCAACGTAATCGGAGCAATTTATATTTTTGCCGTTCAAAATCTGTGGGCTATAGCACAGTTGATTTTCAATAAAATCGAATTTTCTACGAAATGGTTAGAAATATTCGAGCAATCCAAATGCAAGTTGGCAAAATAAATACAGATCCTGAAGCCTATGGATAGAGCTATTGACCAACGTAATCGGAGCAATTTATATTTTTGCCGTTCAAAATCTGTGGGCTATAGCACAGTTGATTTTCAATAAAATCGAATTTTCTACGAAATGGTTTTAAATATTCGAGCAATCCAAATGCAAGTTGGCAAAATAAATACAGATCCTGAAGCCTATGGATAGAGCTATTGATCAACTTAATCGGAGCAATTTATATTTTTGCCGTTCAAAATCTGTGGGCTATAGCACAGTTGATTTTCAATAAAATCGAATTTTCTACGAAATGGTTAGAAATATTCGAGCAATCCAAATGCAAGTTGGCAAAATAAATACAGATCCTGAAGCCTATGGATAGAGCTATTGACCAACGTAATCGGAGCAATTTATATTTTTGCCGTTCAAAATCTGTGGGCTATAGCACAGTTGATTTTCAATAAAATCGAATTTTCTACGAAATGGTTAGAAATATTCGAGCAATCCAAATGCAAGTTGGCAAAATAAATACAGATCCTGAAGCCTATGGATAGAGCTATTGACCAACGTAATCGGAGCAATTTATATTTTTGCCGTTCAAAATCTGTGGGCTATAGCACAGTTGATTTTCAATAAAATCGAATTTTCTACGAAATGGTTTTAAATATTCGAGCAATCCAAATGCAAGTTGGCAAAATAAATACAGATCCTGAAGCCTATGGATAGAGCTATTGATCAACTTAATCGGAGCAATTTATATTTTTGCCGTTCAAAATCTGTGGGCTATAGCACAGTTGATTTTCAATAAAATCGAATTTTCTACGAAATGGTTAGAAATATTCGAGCAATCCAAATGCAAGTTGGCAAAATAAATACAGATCCTGAAGCCTATGGATAGAGCTATTGACCAACGTAATCGGAGCAATTTATATTTTTGCCGTTCAAAATCTGTGGGCTATAGCACAGTTGATTTTCAATAAAATCGAATTTTCTACGAAATGGTTAGAAATATTCGAGCAATCCAAATGCAAGTTGGCAAAATAAATACAGATCCTGAAGCCTATGGATAGAGCTATTGACCAACGTAATCGGAGCAATTTATATTTTTGCCGTTCAAAATCTGTGGGCTATAGCACAGTTGATTTTCAATAAAATCGAATTTTTTACGAAATGGTTAGAAATATTCGAGCAATCCAAATGCAAGATGGCAAAATAAATACAGATCCTGAAGCCTATGGATAGAGCTATTCACCAACGTAATCGGAGCAATTTATATTTTTGCCGTTCAAAATCTGTGGGCTATAGCACAGTTGATTTTCAATAAAATCGAATTTTCTACGAAATGGTTAGAAATATTCGAGCAATTCAAATGCAAGTTGGCAAAATAAATACAGATCCTGAAGCCTATGGATAGAGCTATTGACCAACGTAATCGGAGCAATTTATATTTTTGCCGTTCAAAATCTGTGGGCTATAGCACAGTTGATTTTCAATAAAATCGAATTTTCTACGAAATGGTTAGAAATATTCGAGCAATCCAAATGCAAGTTGGCAAAATAAATACAGATCCTGAAGCCTATGGATAGAGCTATTGGCAAAATAAATACAGATCCTGAAGCCTATAGATAGAGCTATTGACCAACGTAATCGGAGCAATTTATATTTTTGCCGTTCAAAATCTGTGGGCTATAGCACAATTGATTTTCAATAAAATCGAATTTTCTACGAAATGGTTAGAAATATTCGAGCAATCCAAATGCAAGTTGGCAAAATAAATACAGATCCTGAAGCCTATGGATAGAGCTATTGACCAACGTAATCGGAGCAATTTATATTTTTGCCGTTCAAAATCTGTGGGCTATAGCACAGTTGATTTTCAATAAAACCGAATTTTCTACGAAATGGTTAGAAATATTCGAGCAATCCAAATGCAAGTTGGCAAAATAAATACAGATCCTGAAGCCTATGGATAGAGCTATTGATCAACTTAATCGGAGCAATTTATATTTTTGCCGTTCAAAATCTGTGGGCTATAGCACAGTTGATTTTCAATAAAATCGAATTTTCTACGAAATGGTTAGAAATATTCGAGCAATCCAAATGCAAGTTGGCAAAATAAATACAGATCCTGAAGCCTATGGATAGAGCTATTGACCAACGTAATCGGAGCAATTTATATTTTTGCCGTTCAAAATCTGTGGGCTATAGCACAATTGATTTTCAATAAAATCGAATTTTCTACGAAATGGTTAGAAATATTCGAGCAATCCAAATGCAAGTTGGCAAAATAAATACAGATCCTGAAGCCTATGGATAGAGCTATTGACCAACGTAATCGGAGCAATTTATATTTTTGCCGTTCAAAATCTGTGGGCTATAGCACAGTTGATTTTCAATAAAATCGAATTTTCTACGAAATGGTTAGAAATATTCGAGCAATCCAAATGCAAGTTGGCAAAATAAATACAGATCCTGAAGCCTATGGATAGAGCTATTGACCAACGTAATCGGAGCAATTTATATTTTTGCCGTTCAAAATCTGTGGGCTATAGCACAGTTGATTTTCAATAAAATCGAATTTTCTACGAAATGGTTAGAAATATTCGAGCAATCCAAATGCAAGTTGGCAAAATAAATACAGATCCTGAAGCCTATGGATAGAGCTATTGACCAACGTAATCGGAGCAATTTATATTTTTGCCGTTCAAAATCTGTGGGCTATAGCACAGTTGATTTTCAATAAAATCGAATTTTCTACGAAATGGTTAGAAATATTCGAGCAATCCAAATGCAAGTTGGCAAAATAAATACAGATCCTGAAGCCTATGGATAGAGCTATTGACCAACGTAATCGGAGCAATTTATATTTTTGCCGTTCGAAATCTGTGGGCTATAGCACAGTTGATTTTCAATAAAATCGAATTTTCTACGAAATGGTTAGAAATATTCGAGCAATCCAAATGCAAGTTGGCAAAATAAATACAGATCCTGAAGCCTATGGATAGAGCTATTGACCAACGTAATCGGAGCAATTTATATTTTTGCCGTTCAAAATCTGTGGGCTATAGCACAGTTGATTTTCAATAAAATCGAATTTTCTACGAAATGGTTAGAAATATTCGAGCAATCCAAATGCAAGTTGGCAAAATAAATACAGATCCTGAAGCCTATGGATAGAGCTATTGACCAACGTAATCGGAGCAATTTATATTTTTGCCGTTCAAAATCTGTGGGCTATAGCACAGTTGATTTTCAATAAAATCGAATTTTCTACGAAATGGTTAGAAATATTCGAGTAATCCAAATGCAAGTTGGCAAAATAAATACAGATCCTGAAGCCTATGGATAGAGCTATTGACCAACGTAATCGGAGCAATTTATATTTTTGCCGTTCAAAATCTGTGGGCTATATATAGCACAGTTGATTTTCAATAAAATCGAATTTTCTATGAAGTGGTTAGAAATATTCGAGCAATCCAAATGCAAGTTGGCAAAATAAATACAGATCCTGAAGCCTATGGATAGAGCTATTGACCAACGTAATCGGAGCAATTTATATTTTTGCCGTTCAAAATCTGTGGGCTATAGCACAGTTGATTTTCAATAAAATCGAATTTTCTACGAAATGGTTAGAAATATTCGAGCAATCCAAATGCAAGTTGGCAAAATAAATACAGATCCTGAAGCCTATGGATAGAGCTATTGACCAACGTAATCGGAGCAATTTATATTTTTGCCGTTCAAAATCTGTGGGCTATAGCACAGTTGATTTTCAATAAAATCGAATTTTTTACGAAATGGTTAGAAATATTCGAGCAATCCAAATGCAAGTTGGCAAAATATATACAGATCCTGAAGCCTATGGATAGAGCTATTGACCAACGTAATCGGAGCAATTTATATTTTTGCCGTTCAAAATCTGTGGGCTATATAGCACAGTTGATTTTCAATAAAATCGAATTTTCTACGAAATGGTTAGAAATATTCGAGCAATCCAAATGCAAGTTGGCAAAATAAATACAGATCCTGAAGCCTATGGATAGAGCTATTGACCAATGTAATCGGAGCAATTTATATTTTTGCCGTTCAAAATCTGTGGGCTATAGCACAGTTGATTTTCAATAAAATCGAATTTTCTACGAAATGGTTAGAAATATTCGAGCAATCCAAATGCAAGTTGGCAAAATAAATACAGATCCTGAAGCCTATGGATAGAGCTATTAACCAACGTAATCGGAGCAATTTATATTTTTGCCGTTCAAAATCTGTGGGCTATAGCACAGTTGATTTTCAATAAAATCGAATTTTCTACGAAATGGTTAGAAATATTCGAGCAATCCAAATGCAAGTTGGCAAAATAAATACAGATCCTGAAGCCTATGGATAGAGCTATTGACCAACGTAATCGGAGCAATTTATATTTTTGCCGTTCAAAATCTGTGGGCTATAGCACAGTTGATTTTCAATAAAATCGAATTTTTTACGAAATGGTTAGAAATATTCGAGCAATCCAAATGCAAGTTGGCAAAATATATACAGATCCTGAAGCCTATGGATAGAGCTATTGACCAACGTAATCGGAGCAATTTATATTTTTGCCGTTCAAAATCTGTGGGCTATATAGCACAGTTGATTTTCAATAAAATCGAATTTTCTACGAAATGGTTAGAAATATTCGAGCAATCCAAATGCAAGTTGGCAAAATAAATACAGATCCTGAAGCCTATGGATAGAGCTATTGACCAATGTAATCGGAGCAATTTATATTTTTGCCGTTCAAAATCTGTGGGCTATAGCACAGTTGATTTTCAATAAAATCGAATTTTCTACGAAATGGTTAGAAATATTCGAGCAATCCAAATGCAAGTTGGCAAAATAAATACAGATCCTGAAGCCTATGGATAGAGCTATTGACCAACGTAATCGGAGCAATTTATATTTTTGCCGTTCAAAATCTGTGGGCTATAGCACAGTTGATTTTCAATAAAATCGAATTTTCTACGAAATGGTTAGAAATATTCGAGCAATCCAAATGCAAGTTGGCAAAATAAATACAGATCCTGAAGCCTATGGATAGAGCTATTGACCAATGTAATCGGAGCAATTTATATTTTTGCCGTTCAAAATCTGTGGGCTATAGCACAGTTGATTTTCAATAAAATCGAATTTTCTACGAAATGGTTAGAAATATTCGAGCAATCCAAATGCAAGTTGGCAAAATAAATACAGATCCTGAAGCCTATGGATAGAGCTATTGACCAACGTAATCGGAGCAATTTATATTTTTGCCGTTCAAAATCTGTGGGCTATAGCACAGTTGATTTTCAATAAAATCGAATTTTTTACGAAATGGTTAGAAATATTCGAGCAATCCAAATGCAAGTTGGCAAAATAAATACAGATCCTGAAGCCTATGGATAGAGCTATTGACCAACGTAATCGGAGCAATTTATATTTTTGCCGTTCAAAATCTGTGGGCTATAGCACAGTTGATTTTCAATAAAATCGAATTTTCTACGAAATGGTTAGAAATATTCGAGCAATCCAAATGCAAGTTGGCAAAATAAATACAGATCCTAAAGCCTATGGATAGAGCTATTGACCAACGTAATCGGAGCAATTTATATTTTTGCCGTTCAAAATCTGTGGGCTATAATAGCACAGTTGATTTTCAATAAAATCGAATTTTTTACGAAATGGTTAGAAATATTCGAGCAATCCAAATGCAAGTTGGCAAAATAAATACAGATCCTGAAGCCTATGGATAGAGCTATTGACCAACGTAATCGGAGCAATTTATATTTTTGCCGTTCAAAATCTGTGGGCTATAGCACAGTTGATTTTCAATAAAATCGAATTTTCTACGAAATGGTTAGAAATATTCGAGCAATCCAAATGCAAGTTGGCAAAATAAATACAGATCCTAAAGCCTATGGATAGAGCTATTGACCAACGTAATCGGAGCAATTTATATTTTTGCCGTTCAAAATCTGTGGGCTATAGCACAGTTGATTTTCAATAAAATCGAATTTTTTACGAAATGGTTAGAAATATTCGAGCAATCCAAATGCAAGTTGGCAAAATATATACAGATCCTGAAGCCTATGGATAGAGCTATTGACCAACGTAATCGGAGCAATTTATATTTTTGCCGTTCAAAATCTGTGGGCTATAGCACAGTTGATTTTCAATAAAATCGAATTTTTTACGAAATGGTTACAAATATTCGAGCAATCCAAATGCAAGTTGGCAAAATAAATACAGATCCTGAAGCCTATAGATAGAGCTATTGACCAACGTAATCGGAGCAATTTATATTTTTGCCGTTCAAAATCTGTGGGCTATAGCACAGTTGACTTTCAATAAAATCGAATTTTTTACGAAATGGTTAGAAATATTCGAGCAATCCAAATGCAAGTTGGCAAAATAAATACAGATCCTGAAGCCTATGGATAGAGCTATTGACCAACGTAATCGGAGCAATTTATATTTTTGCCGTTCAAAATCTGTGGGCTATAGCACAGTTGATTTTCAATAAAATCGAATTTTCTACGAAATGGTTAGAAATATTCGAGCAATCCAAATGCAAGTTGGCAAAATAAATACAGATCCTAAAGCCTATGGATAGAGCTATTGACCAACGTAATCGGAGCAATTTATATTTTTGCCGTTCAAAATCTGTGGGCTATAGCACAGTTGATTTTCAATAAAATCGAATTTTTTACGAAATGGTTAGAAATATTCGAGCAATCCAAATGCAAGTTGGCAAAATAAATACAGATCCTGAAGCCTATGGATAGAGCTATTGACCAACGTAATCGGAGCAATTTATATTTTTGCCGTTCAAAATCTGTGGGCTATAGCACAGTTGATTTTCAATAAAATCGAATTTTTTACGAAATGGTTAGAAATATTCGAGCAATCCAAATGCAAGTTGGCAAAATATATACAGATCCTGAAGCCTATGGATAGAGCTATTGACCAACGTAATCGGAGCAATTTATATTTTTGCCGTTCAAAATCTGTGGGCACAGTTGATTTTCAATAAAATCGAATTTTCTACGAAATGGTTAGAAATATTCGAGCAATCCAAATGCAAGTTGGCAAAATAAATACAGATCCTGAAGCCTATGGATAGAGCTATTGACCAACGTAATCGGAGCAATTTATATTTTTGCCGTTCAAAATCTGTGGGCTATAGCACAGTTGATTTTCAATAAAATCGAATTTTTTACGAAATGGTTAGAAATATTCGAGCAATCCAAATGCAAGTTGGCAAAATAAATACAGATCCTGAAGCCTATGGATAGAGCTATTGACCAACGTAATCGGAGCAATTTATATTTTTGCCGTTCAAAATCTGTGGGCTATAGCACAGTTGATTTTCAATAAAATCGAATTTTTTACGAAATGGTTAGAAATATTCGAGCAATCCAAATGCAAGTTGGCAAAATAAATACAGATCCTGAAGCCTATGGATAGAGCTATTGACCAACGTAATCGGAGCAATTTATATTTTTGCTGTTCAAAATCTGTGGGCTATAGCACAGTTGATTTTCAATAAAATCGAATTTTCTACGAAATGGTTAGAAATATTCGAGCAATCCAAATGCAAGTTGGCAAAATAAATACAGATCCTAAAGCCTATGGATAGAGCTATTGACCAACGTAATCGGAGCAATTTATATTTTTGCCGTTCAAAATCTGTGGGCTATAGCACAGTTGATTTTCAATAAAATCGAATTTTTTACGAAATGGTTAGAAATATTCGAGCAATCCAAATGCAAGTTGGCAAAATAAATACAGATCCTGAAGCCTATGGATAGAGCTATTGACCAACGTAATCGGAGCAATTTATATTTTTGCCGTTCAAAATCTGTGGGCTATAGCACAGTTGATTTTCAATAAAATCGAATTTTTTACGAAATGGTTAGAAATATTCGAGCAATCCAAATGCAAGTTGGCAAAATAAATACAGATCCTGAAGCCTATGGATAGAGCTATTGACCAACGTAATCGGAGCAATTTATATTTTTGCTGTTCAAAATCTGTGGGCTATAGCACAGTTGATTTTCAATAAAATCGAATTTTCTACGAAATGGTTAGAAATATTCGAGCAATCCAAATGCAAGTTGGCAAAATAAATACAGATCCTAAAGCCTATGGATAGAGCTATTGACAAACGTAATCGGAGCAATTTATATTTTTGCCGTTCAAAATCTGTGGGCTATAGCACAGTTGATTTTCAATAAAATCGATTTTTTTACGAAATGGTTAGAAATATTCGAGCAATCCAAATGCAAGTTGGCAAAATATATACAGATCCTGAAGCCTATGGATAGAGCTATTGACCAACGTAATCGGAGCAATTTATATTTTTGCCGTTCAAAATCTGTGGGCTATAGCACAGTTGATTTTCAATAAAATCGAATTTTCTACGAAATGGTTACAAATATTCGAGCAATCCAAATGCAAGTTGGCAAAATAAATACAGATCCTGAAGCCTATAGATAGAGCTATTGACCAACGTAATCGGAGCAATTTATATTTTTGCCGTTCAAAATCTGTGGGCTATAGCACAGTTGATTTTCAATAAAATCGAATTTTCTACGAAATGGTTAGAAATATTCGAGCAATCCAAATGCAAGTTGGCAAAATAAATACAGATCCTGAAGCCTATGGATAGAGCTATTGACCAACGTAATCAGAGCAATTTATATTTTTGCCGTTCAAAATCTGTGGGCTATAGCACAGTTGATTTTCAATAAAATCGAATTTTCTACGAAATGGTTAGAAATATTCGAGCAATCCAAATGCAAGTTGGCAAAATAAATACAGATCCTAAAGCCTATGGATAGAGCTATTGACCAACGTAATCGGAGCAATTTATATTTTTGCCGTTCAAAATCTGTGGGCTATAGCACAGTTGATTTTCAATAAAATCGAATTTTTTACGAAATGGTTAGAAATATTCGAGCAATCCAAATGCAAGTTGGCAAAATAAATACAGATCCTGAAGCCTATGGATAGAGCTATTGACCAACGTAATCGGAGCAATTTATATTTTTGCCGTTCAAAATCTGTGGGCTATAGCACAGTTGATTTTCAATAAAATCGAATTTTTTACGAAATGGTTAGAAATATTCGAGCAATCCAAATGCAAGTTGGCAAAATATATACAGATCCTGAAGCCTATGGATAGAGCTATTGACCAACGTAATCGGAGCAATTTATATTTTTGCCGTTCAAAATCTGTGGGCACAGTTGATTTTCAATAAAATCGAATTTTCTACGAAATGGTTAGAAATATTCGAGCAATCCAAATGCAAGTTGGCAAAATAAATACAGATCCTGAAGCCTATGGATAGAGCTATTGACCAACGTAATCGGAGCAATTTATATTTTTGCCGTTCAAAATCTGTGGGCTATAGCACAGTTGATTTTCAATAAAATCGAATTTTCTTCGAAATGGTTAGAAATATTCGAGCAATCCAAATGCAAGTTGGCAAAATAAATACAGATCCTAAAGCCTATGGATAGAGCTATTGACCAACGTAATCGGAGCAATTTATATTTTTGCCGTTCAAAATCTGTGGGCACAGTTGATTTTCAATAAAATCGAATTTTCTACGAAATGGTTAGAAATATTCGAGCAATCCAAATGCAAGTTGGCAAAATAAATACAGATCCTGAAGCCTATGGATAGAGCTATTGACCAACGTAATCGGAGCAATTTATATTTTTGCCGTTCAAAATCTGTGGGCTATAGCACAGTTGATTTTCAATAAAATCGAATTTTTTACGAAATGGTTAGAAATATTCGAGCAATCCAAATGCAAGTTGGCAAAATAAATACAGATCCTGAAGCCTATGGATAGAGCTATTGACCAACGTAATCGGAGCAATTTATATTTTTGCCGTTCAAAATCTGTGGGCACAGTTGATTTTCAATAAAATCGAATTTTCTACGAAATGGTTAGAAATATTCGAGCAATCCAAATGCAAGTTGGCAAAATAAATACAGATCCTGAAGCCTATGGATAGAGCTATTGACCAACGTAATCGGAGCAATTTATATTTTTGCCGTTCAAAATCTGTGGGCTATAGCACAGTTGATTTTCAATAAAATCGAATTTTTTACGAAATGGTTAGAAATATTCGAGCAATCCAAATGCAAGTTGGCAAAATAAATACAGATCCTGAAGCCTATGGATAGAGCTATTGACCAACGTAATCGGAGCAATTTATATTTTTGCCGTTCAAAATCTGTGGGCTATAGCACAGTTGATTTTCAATAAAATCGAATTTTTTACGAAATGGTTAGAAATATTCGAGCAATCCAAATGCAAGTTGGCAAAATAAATACAGATCCTGAAGCCTATGGATAGAGCTATTGACCAACGTAATCGGAGCAATTTATATTTTTGCCGTTCAAAATCTGTGGGCTATAGCACAGTTGATTTTCAATAAAATCGAATTTTCTACGAAATGGTTAGAAATATTCGAGCAATCCAAATGCAAGTTGGCAAAATAAATACAGATCCTAAAGCCTATGGATAGAGCTATTGACCAACGTAATCGGAGCAATTTATATTTTTGCCGTTCAAAATCTGTGGGCTATAGCACAGTTGATTTTCAATAAAATCGAATTTTTTACGAAATGGTTAGAAATATTCGAGCAATCCAAATGCAAGTTGGCAAAATAAATACAGATCCTGAAGCCTATGGATAGAGCTATTGACCAACGTAATCGGAGCAATTTATATTTTTGCCGTTCAAAATCTGTGGGCTATAGCACAGTTGATTTTCAATAAAATCGAATTTTTTACGAAATGGTTAGAAATATTCGAGCAATCCAAATGCAAGTTGGCAAAATATATACAGATCCTGAAGCCTATGGATAGAGCTATTGACCAACGTAATCGGAGCAATTTATATTTTTGCCGTTCAAAATCTGTGGGCACAGTTGATTTTCAATAAAATCGAATTTTCTACGAAATGGTTAGAAATATTCGAGCAATCCAAATGCAAGTTGGCAAAATAAATACAGATCCTGAAGCCTATGGATAGAGCTATTGACCAACGTAATCGGAGCAATTTATATTTTTGCCGTTCAAAATCTGTGGGCTATAGCACAGTTGATTTTCAATAAAATCGAATTTTCTACGAAATGGTTAGAAATATTCGAGCAATCCAAATGCAAGTTGGCAAAATAAATACAGATCCTAAAGCCTATGGATAGAGCTATTGACCAACGTAATCGGAGCAATTTATATTTTTGCCGTTCAAAATCTGTGGGCTATAGCACAGTTGATTTTCAATAAAATCGAATTTTCTACGAAATGGTTAGAAATATTCGAGCAATCCAAATGCAAGTTGGCAAAATAAATACAGATCCTGAAGCCTATGGATAGAGCTATTGACCAACGTAATCGGAGCAATTTATATTTTTGCCGTTCAAAATCTGTGGGCTATAGCACAGTTGATTTTCAATAAAATCGAATTTTTTACGAAATGGTTAGAAATATTCGAGCAATCCAAATGCAAGTTGGCAAAATAAATACAGATCCTGAAGCCTATGGATAGAGCTATTGACCAACGTAATCGGAGCAATTTATATTTTTGCCGTTCAAAATCTGTGGGCACAGTTGATTTTCAATAAAATCGAATTTTCTACGAAATGGTTAGAAATATTCGAGCAATCCAAATGCAAGTTGGCAAAATAAATACAGATCCTGAAGCCTATGGATAGAGCTATTGACCAACGTAATCGGAGCAATTTATATTTTTGCCGTTCAAAATCTGTGGGCTATAGCACAGTTGATTTTCAATAAAATCGAATTTTTTACGAAATGGTTAGAAATATTCGAGCAATCCAAATGCAAGTTGGCAAAATAAATACAGATCCTGAAGCCTATGGATAGAGCTATTGACCAACGTAATCGGAGCAATTTATATTTTTGCCGTTCAAAATCTGTGGGCTATAGCACAGTTGATTTTCAATAAAATCGAATTTTTTACGAAATGGTTAGAAATATTCGAGCAATCCAAATGCAAGTTGGCAAAATAAATACAGATCCTGAAGCCTATGGATAGAGCTATTGACCAACGTAATCGGAGCAATTTATATTTTTGCCGTTCAAAATCTGTGGGCTATAGCACAGTTGATTTTCAATAAAATCGAATTTTCTACGAAATGGTTAGAAATATTCGAGCAATCCAAATGCAAGTTGGCAAAATAAATACAGATCCTAAAGCCTATGGATAGAGCTATTGACCAACGTAATCGGAGCAATTTATATTTTTGCCGTTCAAAATCTGTGGGCTATAGCACAGTTGATTTTCAATAAAATCGAATTTTTTACGAAATGGTTAGAAATATTCGAGCAATCCAAATGCAAGTTGGCAAAATAAATACAGATCCTGAAGCCTATGGATAGAGCTATTGACCAACGTAATCGGAGCAATTTATATTTTTGCCGTTCAAAATCTGTGGGCTATAGCACAGTTGATTTTCAATAAAATCGAATTTTTTACGAAATGGTTAGAAATATTCGAGCAATCCAAATGCAAGTTGGCAAAATATATACAGATCCTGAAGCCTATGGATAGAGCTATTGACCAACGTAATCGGAGCAATTTATATTTTTGCCGTTCAAAATCTGTGGGCACAGTTGATTTTCAATAAAATCGAATTTTCTACGAAATGGTTAGAAATATTCGAGCAATCCAAATGCAAGTTGGCAAAATAAATACAGATCCTGAAGCCTATGGATAGAGCTATTGACCAACGTAATCGGAGCAATTTATATTTTTGCCGTTCAAAATCTGTGGGCTATAGCACAGTTGATTTTCAATAAAATCGAATTTTTTACGAAATGGTTAGAAATATTCGAGCAATCCAAATGCAAGTTGGCAAAATAAATACAGATCCTGAAGCCTATGGATAGAGCTATTGACCAACGTAATCGGAGCAATTTATATTTTTGCCGTTCAAAATCTGTGGGCTATACTACAGTTGATTTTCAATAAAATCGAATTTTCTACGAAATGGTTAGAAATATTCGAGCAATCCAAATGCAAGTTGGCAAAATAAATACAGATCCTGAAGCCTATGGATAGAGCTATTGACCAACGTAATCGGAGCAATTTATATTTTTGCCGTTCAAAATCTGTGGGCTATACCACAGTTGATTTTCAAATAAATCGAATTTTCTACGAAATGGTTAGAAATATTCGAGCAATCCAAATGCAAGTTGGCAAAATAAATACAGATCCTGAAGCCTATGGATAGAGCTATTGACCAACGTAATCGGAGCAATTTATATTTTTGCCGTTCAAAATCTGTGGGCTATACCACAGTTGATTTTCAATAAAATCGAATTTTCTACGAAATGGTTAGAAATATTCGAGCAATCCAAATGCAAGTTGGCAAAATAAATACAGATCCTAAAGCCTATGGATAGAGCTATTGACCAACGTAATCGGAGCAATTTATATTTTTGCCGTTCAAAATCTGTGGGCTATAGCACAGTTGATTTTCAATAAAATCGAATTTTTTACGAAATGGTTAGAAATATTCGAGCAATCCAAATGCAAGTTGGCAAAATAAATACAGATCCTGAAGCCTATGGATAGAGCTATTGACCAACGTAATCGGAGCAATTTATATTTTTGCCGTTCAAAATCTGTGGGCTATAGCACAGTTGATTTTCAATAAAATCGAATTTTTTACGAAATGGTTAGAAATATTCGAGCAATCCAAATGCAAGTTGGCAAAATAAATACAGATCCTGAAGCCTATGGATAGAGCTATTGACCAACGTAATCGGAGCAATTTATATTTTTGCCGTTCAAAATCTGTGGGCTATAGCACAGTTGATTTTCAATAAAATCGAATTTTCTACGAAATGGTTAGAAATATTCGAGCAATCCAAATGCAAGTTGGCAAAATATATACAGATCCTGAAGCCTATGGATAGAGCTATTGACCAACGTAATCGGAGCAATTTATATTTTTGCCGTTCAAAATCTGTGGGCTATAGCACAGTTGATTTTCAATAAAATCGAATTTTTTACGAAATGGTTAGAAATATTCGAGCAATCCAAATGCAAGTTGGCAAAATAAATACAGATCCTGAAGCCTATGGATAGAGCTATTGACCAACGTAATCGGAGCAATTTATATTTTTGCCGTTCAAAATCTGTGGGCTATAGCACAGTTGATTTTCAATAAAATCGAATTTTTTACGAAATGGTTAGAAATATTCGAGCAATCCAAATGCAAGTTGGCAAAATATATACAGATCCTGAAGCCTATGGATAGAGCTATTGACCAACGTAATCGGAGCAATTTATATTTTTGCCGTTCAAAATCTGTGGGCTATAGCACAGTTGATTTTCAATAAAATCGAATTTTTTACGAAATGGTTAGAAATATTCGAGCAATCCAAATGCAAGTTGGCAAAATAAATACAGATCCTGAAGCCTATGGATAGAGCTATTGACCAACGTAATCGGAGCAATTTATATTTTTGCCGTTCAAAATCTGTGGGCTATAGCACAGTTGATTTTCAATAAAATCGAATTTTCTACGAAATGGTTAGAAATATTCGAGCAATCCAAATGCAAGTTGGCAAAATAAATACAGATCCTGAAGCCTATGGATAGAGCTATTGACCAACGTAATCGGAGCAATTTATATTTTTGCCGTTCAAAATCTGTGGGCTATAGCACAGTTGATTTTCAATAAAATCGAATTTTCTACGAAATGGTTAGAAATATTCGAGCAATCCAAATGCAAGTTGGCAAAATAAATACAGATCCTGAAGCCTATGGATAGAGCTATTGACCAACGTAATCGGAGCAATTTATATTTTTGCCGTTCAAAATCTGTGGGCTATAGCACAGTTGATTTTCAATAAAATCGAATTTTTTACGAAATGGTTAGAAATATTCGAGCAATCCAAATGCAAGTTGGCAAAATAAATACAGATCCTGAAGCCTATGGATAGAGCTATTGACCAACGTAATCGGAGCAATTTATATTTTTGCCGTTCAAAATCTGTGGGCTATAGCACAGTTGATTTTCAATAAAATCGAATTTTTTACGAAATGGTTAGAAATATTCGAGCAATCCAAATGCAAGTTGGCAAAATAAATACAGATCCTGAAGCCTATGGATAGAGCTATTGACCAACGTAATCGGAGCAATTTATATTTTTGCTGTTCAAAATCTGTGGGCTATAGCACAGTTGATTTTCAATAAAATCGAATTTTCTACGAAATGGTTAGAAATATTCGAGCAATCCAAATGCAAGTTGGCAAAATAAATACAGATCCTAAAGCCTATGGATAGAGCTATTGACCAACGTAATCGGAGCAATTTATATTTTTGCCGTTCAAAATCTGTGGGCTATAGCACAGTTGATTTTCAATAAAATCGAATTTTTTACGAAATGGTTAGAAATATTCGAGCAATCCAAATGCAAGTTGGCAAAATAAATACAGATCCTGAAGCCTATGGATAGAGCTATTGACCAACGTAATCGGAGCAATTTATATTTTTGCCGTTCAAAATCTGTGGGCTATAGCACAGTTGATTTTCAATAAAATCGAATTTTTTACGAAATGGTTAGAAATATTCGAGCAATCCAAATGCAAGTTGGCAAAATAAATACAGATCCTGAAGCCTATGGATAGAGCTATTGACCAACGTAATCGGAGCAATTTATATTTTTGCTGTTCAAAATCTGTGGGCTATAGCACAGTTGATTTTCAATAAAATCGAATTTTCTACGAAATGGTTAGAAATATTCGAGCAATCCAAATGCAAGTTGGCAAAATAAATACAGATCCTAAAGCCTATGGATAGAGCTATTGACAAACGTAATCGGAGCAATTTATATTTTTGCCGTTCAAAATCTGTGGGCTATAGCACAGTTGATTTTCAATAAAATCGATTTTTTTACGAAATGGTTAGAAATATTCGAGCAATCCAAATGCAAGTTGGCAAAATATATACAGATCCTGAAGCCTATGGATAGAGCTATTGACCAACGTAATCGGAGCAATTTATATTTTTGCCGTTCAAAATCTGTGGGCTATAGCACAGTTGATTTTCAATAAAATCGAATTTTTTACGAAATGGTTAGAAATATTCGAGCAATCCAAATGCAAGTTGGCAAAATAAATACAGATCCTGAAGCCTATGGATAGAGCTATTGACCAACGTAATCGGAGCAATTTATATTTTTGCCGTTCAAAATCTGTGGGCACAGTTGATTTTCAATAAAATCGAATTTTCTACGAAATGGTTAGAAATATTCGAGCAATCCAAATGCAAGTTGGCAAAATAAATACAGATCCTGAAGCCTATGGATAGAGCTATTGACCAACGTAATCGGAGCAATTTATATTTTTGCCGTTCAAAATCTGTGGGCTATAGCACAGTTGATTTTCAATAAAATCGAATTTTTTACGAAATGGTTAGAAATATTCGAGCAATCCAAATGCAAGTTGGCAAAATAAATACAGATCCTGAAGCCTATGGATAGAGCTATTGACCAACGTAATCGGAGCAATTTATATTTTTGCCGTTCAAAATCTGTGGGCTATAGCACAGTTGATTTTCAATAAAATCGAATTTTTTACGAAATGGTTAGAAATATTCGAGCAATCCAAATGCAAGTTGGCAAAATAAATACAGATCCTGAAGCCTATGGATAGAGCTATTGACCAACGTAATCGGAGCAATTTATATTTTTGCCGTTCAAAATCTGTGGGCTATAGCACAGTTGATTTTCAATAAAATCGAATTTTCTACGAAATGGTTAGAAATATTCGAGCAATCCAAATGCAAGTTGGCAAAATAAATACAGATCCTAAAGCCTATGGATAGAGCTATTGACCAACGTAATCGGAGCAATTTATATTTTTGCCGTTCAAAATCTGTGGGCTATAGCACAGTTGATTTTCAATAAAATCGAATTTTTTACGAAATGGTTAGAAATATTCGAGCAATCCAAATGCAAGTTGGCAAAATAAATACAGATCCTGAAGCCTATGGATAGAGCTATTGACCAACGTAATCGGAGCAATTTATATTTTTGCCGTTCAAAATCTGTGGGCTATAGCACAGTTGATTTTCAATAAAATCGAATTTTTTACGAAATGGTTAGAAATATTCGAGCAATCCAAATGCAAGTTGGCAAAATATATACAGATCCTGAAGCCTATGGATAGAGCTATTGACCAACGTAATCGGAGCAATTTATATTTTTGCCGTTCAAAATCTGTGGGCACAGTTGATTTTCAATAAAATCGAATTTTCTACGAAATGGTTAGAAATATTCGAGCAATCCAAATGCAAGTTGGCAAAATAAATACAGATCCTGAAGCCTATGGATAGAGCTATTGACCAACGTAATCGGAGCAATTTATATTTTTGCCGTTCAAAATCTGTGGGCTATAGCACAGTTGATTTTCAATAAAATCGAATTTTTTACGAAATGGTTAGAAATATTCGAGCAATCCAAATGCAAGTTGGCAAAATAAATACAGATCCTGAAGCCTATGGATAGAGCTATTGACCAACGTAATCGGAGCAATTTATATTTTTGCCGTTCAAAATCTGTGGGCTATACTACAGTTGATTTTCAATAAAATCGAATTTTCTACGAAATGGTTAGAAATATTCGAGCAATCCAAATGCAAGTTGGCAAAATAAATACAGATCCTGAAGCCTATGGATAGAGCTATTGACCAACGTAATCGGAGCAATTTATATTTTTGCCGTTCAAAATCTGTGGGCTATACCACAGTTGATTTTCAATAAAATCGAATTTTCTACGAAATGGTTAGAAATATTCGAGCAATCCAAATGCAAGTTGGCAAAATAAATACAGATCCTAAAGCCTATGGATAGAGCTATTGACCAACGTAATCGGAGCAATTTATATTTTTGCCGTTCAAAATCTGTGGGCTATAGCACAGTTGATTTTCAATAAAATCGAATTTTTTACGAAATGGTTAGAAATATTCGAGCAATCCAAATGCAAGTTGGCAAAATAAATACAGATCCTGAAGCCTATGGATAGAGCTATTGACCAACGTAATCGGAGCAATTTATATTTTTGCCGTTCAAAATCTGTGGGCTATAGCACAGTTGATTTTCAATAAAATCGAATTTTTTACGAAATGGTTAGAAATATTCGAGCAATCCAAATGCAAGTTGGCAAAATAAATACAGATCCTGAAGCCTATGGATAGAGCTATTGACCAACGTAATCGGAGCAATTTATATTTTTGCCGTTCAAAATCTGTGGGCTATAGCACAGTTGATTTTCAATAAAATCGAATTTTCTACGAAATGGTTAGAAATATTCGAGCAATCCAAATGCAAGTTGGCAAAATATATACAGATCCTGAAGCCTATGGATAGAGCTATTGACCAACGTAATCGGAGCAATTTATATTTTTGCCGTTCAAAATCTGTGGGCTATAGCACAGTTGATTTTCAATAAAATCGAATTTTTTACGAAATGGTTAGAAATATTCGAGCAATCCAAATGCAAGTTGGCAAAATAAATACAGATCCTGAAGCCTATGGATAGAGCTATTGACCAACGTAATCGGAGCAATTTATATTTTTGCCGTTCAAAATCTGTGGGCTATAGCACAGTTGATTTTCAATAAAATCGAATTTTTTACGAAATGGTTAGAAATATTCGAGCAATCCAAATGCAAGTTGGCAAAATATATACAGATCCTGAAGCCTATGGATAGAGCTATTGACCAACGTAATCGGAGCAATTTATATTTTTGCCGTTCAAAATCTGTGGGCTATAGCACAGTTGATTTTCAATAAAATCGAATTTTTTACGAAATGGTTAGAAATATTCGAGCAATCCAAATGCAAGTTGGCAAAATAAATACAGATCCTGAAGCCTATGGATAGAGCTATTGACCAACGTAATCGGAGCAATTTATATTTTTGCCGTTCAAAATCTGTGGGCTATAGCACAGTTGATTTTCAATAAAATCGAATTTTCTACGAAATGGTTAGAAATATTCGAGCAATCCAAATGCAAGTTGGCAAAATAAATACAGATCCTGAAGCCTATGGATAGAGCTATTGACCAACGTAATCGGAGCAATTTATATTTTTGCCGTTCAAAATCTGTGGGCTATAGCACAGTTGATTTTCAATAAAATCGAATTTTCTACGAAATGGTTAGAAATATTCGAGCAATCCAAATGCAAGTTGGCAAAATAAATACAGATCCTGAAGCCTATGGATAGAGCTATTGACCAACGTAATCGGAGCAATTTATATTTTTGCCGTTCAAAATCTGTGGGCTATACCACAGTTGATTTTCAATAAAATCGAATTTTCTACGAAATGGTTAGAAATATTCGAGCAATCCAAATGCAAGTTGGCAAAATAAATACAGATCCTGAAGCCTATGGATAGAGCTATTGACCAACGTAATCGGAGCAATTTATATTTTTGCCGTTCAAAATCTGTGGGCTATAGCACAGTTGATTTTCAATAAAATCGAATTTTCTACGAAATGGTTAGAAATATTCGAGCAATCCAAATGCAAGTTGGCAAAATAAATACAGATCCTGAAGCCTATGGATAGAGCTATTGACCAACGTAATCGGAGCAATTTATATTTTTGCCGTTCAAAATCTGTGGGCTATAGCACAGTTGATTTTCAATAAAATCGAATTTTTTACGAAATGGTTAGAAATATTCGAGCAATCCAAATGCAAGTTGGCAAAATAAATACAGATCCTGAAGCCTATAGATAGAGCTATTGACCAACGTAATCGGAGCAATTTATATTTTTGCCGTTCAAAATCTGTGGGCTATAGCACAGTTGATTTTCAATAAAATCGAATTTTTTACGAAATGGTTAGAAATATTCGAGCAATCCAAATGCAAGTTGGCAAAATATATACAGATCCTGAAGCCTATGGATAGAGCTATTGACCAACGTAATCGGAGCAATTTATATTTTTGCCGTTCAAAATCTGTGGGCTATAGCACAGTTGATTTTCAATAAAATCGAATTTTTTACGAAATGGTTAGAAATATTCGAGCAATCCAAATGCAAGTTGGCAAAATAAATACAGATCCTGAAGCCTATGGATAGAGCTATTGACCAACGTAATCGGAGCAATTTATATTTTTGCCGTTCAAAATCTGTGGGCTATAGCACAGTTGATTTTCAATAAAATCGAATTTTTTACGAAATGGTTAGAAATATTCGAGCAATCCAAATGCAAGTTGGCAAAATAAATACAGATCCTGAAGCCTATAGATAGAGCTATTGACCAACGTAATCGGAGCAATTTATATTTTTGCCGTTCAAAATCTGTGCGCTATAGCACAGTTGATTTTCAATAAAATCGAATTTTCTACGAAATGGTTAGAAATATTCGAGCAATCCAAATGCAAGTTGGCAAAATAAATACAGATCCTGAAGCCTATAGATAGAGCTATTGACCAACGTAATCGGAGCAATTTATATTTTTGCCGTTCAAAATCTGTGGGCTATAGCACAGTTGATTTTCAATAAAATCGAATTTTCTACGAAATGGTTAGAAATATTCGAGCAATCCAAATGCAAGTTGGCAAAATAAATACAGATCCTGAAGCCTATGGATAGAGCTATTGACCAACGTAATCGGAGCAATTTATATTTTTGCCGTTCAAAATCTGTGGGCTATAGCACAGTTGATTTTCAATAAAATCGAATTTTTTACGAAATGGTTAGAAATATTCGAGCAATCCAAATGCAAGTTGGCAAAATAAATACAGATCCTGAAGCCTATGGATAGAGCTATTGACCAACGTAATCGGAGCAATTTATATTTTTGCCGTTCAAAATCTGTGGGCTATAGCACAGTTGATTTTCAATAAAATCGAATTTTTTACGAAATGGTTAGAAATATTCGAGCAATCCAAATGCAAGTTGGCAAAATAAATACAGATCCTGAAGCCTATAGATAGAGCTATTGACCAACGTAATCGGAGCAATTTATATTTTTGCCGTTCAAAATCTGTGGGCTATAGCACAGTTGATTTTCAATAAAATCGAATTTTTTACGAAATGGTTAGAAATATTCGAGCAATCCAAATGCAAGTTGGCAAAATATATACAGATCCTGAAGCCTATGGATAGAGCTATTGACCAACGTAATCGGAGCAATTTATATTTTTGCCGTTCAAAATCTGTGGGCAGCACAGTTGATTTTCAATAAAATCGAATTTTTTACGAAATGGTTAGAAATATTCGAGCAATCCAAATGCAAGTTGGCAAAATAAATACAGATCCTGAAGCCTATGGATAGAGCTATTGACCAACGTAATCGGAGCAATTTATATTTTTGCCGTTCAAAATCTGTGGGCTATAAGCTGATTTTCAATAAAATCGAATTTTCTACGAAATGGTTAGAAATATTCGAGCAATCCAAATGCAAGTTGGCAAAATAAATACAGATCCTGAAGCCTATGGATAGAGCTATTGACCAACGTAATCGGAGCAATTTATATTTTTGCCGTTCAAAATCTGTGGGCTATATAGCACAGTTGATTTTCAATAAAATCGAATTTTCTACGAAATGGTTAGAAATATTCGAGCAATCCAAATGCAAGTTGGCAAAATAAATACAGATCCTGAAGCCTATAGATAGAGCTATTGACCAACGTAATCGGAGCAATTTATATTTTTGCCGTTCAAAATCTGTGGGCTATAGCACAGTTGATTTTCAATAAAATCGAATTTTCTACGAAATGGTTAGAAATATTCGAGCAATCCAAATGCAAGTTGGCAAAATAAATACAGATCCTGAAGCCTATAGATAGAGCTATTGACCAACGTAATCGGAGCAATTTATATTTTTGCCGTTCAAAATCTGTGGGCTATAGCACAGTTGATTTTCAATAAAATCGAATTTTTTACGAAATGGTTAGAAATATTCGAGCAATCCAAATGCAAGTTGGCAAAATAAATACAGATCCTGAAGCCTATAGATAGAGCTATTGACCAACGTAATCGGAGCAATTTATATTTTTGCCGTTCAAAATCTGTGGGCTATAGCACAGTTGATTTTCAATAAAATCGAATTTTTTACGAAATGGTTAGAAATATTCGAGCAATCCAAATGCAAGTTGGCAAAATATATACAGATCCTGAAGCCTATGGATAGAGCTATTGACCAACGTAATCGGAGCAATTTATATTTTTGCCGTTCAAAATCTGTGGGCTATAGCACAGTTGATTTTCAATAAAATCGAATTTTTTACGAAATGGTTAGAAATATTCGAGCAATCCAAATGCAAGTTGGCAAAATAAATACAGATCCTGAAGCCTATAGATAGAGCTATTGACCAACGTAATCGGAGCAATTTATATTTGTGCCGTTCAAAATCTGTGGGCTATAGCACAGTTGATTTTCAATAAAATCGAATTTTCTACGAAATGGTTAGAAATATTCGAGCAATCCAAATGCAAGTTGGCAAAATAAATACAGATCCTGAAGCCTATAGATAGAGCTATTGACCAACGTAATCGGAGCAATTTATATTTTTGCCGTTCAAAATCTGTGGGCTATAGCACAGTTGATTTTCAATAAAATCGAATTTTTTACGAAATGGTTAGAAATATTCGAGCAATCCAAATGCAAGTTGGCAAAATAAATACAGATCCTGAAGCCTATAGATAGAGCTATTGACCAACGTAATCGGAGCAATTTATATTTTTGCCGTTCAAAATCTGTGGGCTATAGCACAGTTGATTTTCAATAAAATCGAATTTTTTACGAAATGGTTAGAAATATTCGAGCAATCCAAATGCAAGTTGGCAAAATATATACAGATCCTGAAGCCTATGGATAGAGCTATTGACCAACGTAATCGGAGCAATTTATATTTTTGCCGTTCAAAATCTGTGGGCTATAGCACAGTTGATTTTCAATAAAATCGAATTTTTTACGAAATGGTTAGAAATATTCGAGCAATCCAAATGCAAGTTGGCAAAATAAATACAGATCCTGAAGCCTATAGATAGAGCTATTGACCAACGTAATCGGAGCAATTTATATTTTTGCCGTTCAAAATCTGTGGGCTATAGCACAGTTGATTTTCAATAAAATCGAATTTTTTACGAAATGGTTAGAAATATTCGAGCAATCCAAATGCAAGTTGGCAAAATATATACAGATCCTGAAGCCTATGGATAGAGCTATTGACCAACGTAATCGGAGCAATTTATATTTTTGCCGTTCAAAATCTGTGGGCTGCACAGTTGATTTTCAATAAAATCGAATTTTTTACGAAATGGTTAGAAATATTCGAGCAATCCAAATGCAAGTTGGCAAAATATATACAGATCCTGAAGCCTATGGATAGAGCTATTGACCAACGTAATCGGAGCAATTTATATTTTTGCCGTTCAAAATCTGTGGGCTATAGCACAGTTGATTTTCAATAAAATCGAATTTTCTACGAAATGGTTAGAAATATTCGAGCAATCCAAATGCAAGTTGGCAAAATAAATACAGATCCTGAAGCCTATGGATAGAGCTATTGACCAACGTAATCGGAGCAATTTATATTTTTGCCGTTCAAAATCTGTGGGCTATAGCACAGTTGATTTTCAATAAAATCGAATTTTCTACGAAATGGTTAGAAATATTCGAGCAATCCAAATGCAAGTTGGCAAAATAAATACAGATCCTGAAGCCTATGGATAGAGCTATTGACCAACGTAATCGGAGCAATTTATATTTTTGCCGTTCAAAATCTGTGGGCTATAGCACAGTTGATTTTCAATAAAATCGAATTTTCTACGAAATGGTTAGAAATATTCGAGCAATCCAAATGCAAGTTGGCAAAATAAATACAGATCCTGAAGCCTATGGATAGAGCTATTGACCAACGTAATCGGAGCAATTTATATTTTTGCCGTTCAAAATCTGTGGGCTATACTACAGTTGATTTTCAATAAAATCGAATTTTCTACGAAATGGTTAGAAATATTCGAGCAATCCAAATGCAAGTTGGCAAAATAAATACAGATCCTGAAGCCTATAGATAGAGCTATTGACCAACGTAATCGGAGCAATTTATATTTTTGCCGTTCAAAATCTGTGGGCTATAGCACAGTTGATTTTCAATAAAATCGAATTTTTTACGAAATGGTTAGAAATATTCGAGCAATCCAAATGCAAGTTGGCAAAATATATACAGATCCTGAAGCCTATGGATAGAGCTATTGACCAACGTAATCGGAGCAATTTATATTTTTGCCGTTCAAAATCTGTGGGCTATAGCACAGTTGATTTTCAATAAAATCGAATTTTTTACGAAATGGTTAGAAATATTCGAGCAATCCAAATGCAAGTTGGCAAAATATATACAGATCCTGAAGCCTATGGATAGAGCTATTGACCAACGTAATCGGAGCAATTTATATTTTTGCCGTTCAAAATCTGTGGGCTATAGCACAGTTGATTTTCAATAAAATCGAATTTTCTACGAAATGGTTAGAAATATTCGAGCAATCCAAATGCAAGTTGGCAAAATAAATACAGATCCTGAAGCCTATGGATAGAGCTATTGACCAACGTAATCGGAGCAATTTATATTTTTGCCGTTCAAAATCTGTGGGCTATAGCACAGTTGATTTTCAATAAAATCGAATTTTCTACGAAATGGTTAGAAATATTCGAGCAATCCAAATGCAAGTTGGCAAAATAAATACAGATCCTGAAGCCTATGGATAGAGCTATTGACCAACGTAATCGGAGCAATTTATATTTTTGCCGTTCAAAATCTGTGGGCTATACTACAGTTGATTTTCAATAAAATCGAATTTTCTACGAAATGGTTAGAAATATTCGAGCAATCCAAATGCAAGTTGGCAAAATAAATACAGATCCTGAAGCCTATGGATAGAGCTATTGACCAACGTAATCGGAGCAATTTATATTTTTGCCGTTCAAAATCTGTGGGCTATACCACAGTTGATTTTCAATAAAATCGAATTTTCTACGAAATGGTTAGAAATATTCGAGCAATCCAAATGCAAGTTGGCAAAATAAATACAGATCCTGAAGCCTATGGATAGAGCTATTGACCAACGTAATCGGAGCAATTTATATTTTTGCCGTTCAAAATCTGTGGGCTATAGCACAGTTGATTTTCAATAAAATCGAATTTTCTACGAAATGGTTAGAAATATTCGAGCAATCCAAATGCAAGTTGGCAAAATAAATACAGATCCTGAAGCCTATGGATAGAGCTATTGACCAACGTAATCGGAGCAATTTATATTTTTGCCGTTCAAAATCTGTGGGCTATAGCACAGTTGATTTTCAATAAAATCGAATTTTTTACGAAATGGTTAGAAATATTCGAGCAATCCAAATGCAAGTTGGCAAAATAAATACAGATCCTGAAGCCTATAGATAGAGCTATTGACCAACGTAATCGGAGCAATTTATATTTTTGCCGTTCAAAATCTGTGGGCTATAGCACAGTTGATTTTCAATAAAATCGAATTTTTTACGAAATGGTTAGAAATATTCGAGCAATCCAAATGCAAGTTGGCAAAATATATACAGATCCTGAAGCCTATGGATAGAGCTATTGACCAACGTAATCGGAGCAATTTATATTTTTGCCGTTCAAAATCTGTGGGCTATAGCACAGTTGATTTTCAATAAAATCGAATTTTTTACGAAATGGTTACAAATATTCGAGCAATCCAAATGCAAGTTGGCAAAATAAATACAGATCCTGAAGCCTATAGATAGAGCTATTGACCAACGTAATCGGAGCAATTTATATTTTTGCCGTTCAAAATCTGTGGGCTATAGCACAGTTGATTTTCAATAAAATCGAATTTTCTACGAAATGGTTAGAAATATTCGAGCAATCCAAATGCAAGTTGGCAAAATAAATACAGATCCTGAAGCCTATGGATAGAGCTATTGACCAACGTAATCGGAGCAATTTATATTTTTGCCGTTCAAAATCTGTGGGCTATAGCACAGTTGATTTTCAATAAAATCGAATTTTTTACGAAATGGTTAGAAATATTCGAGCAATCCAAATGCAAGTTGGCAAAATAAATACAGATCCTGAAGCCTATGGATAGAGCTATTGACCAACGTAATCGGAGCAATTTATATTTTTGCCGTTCAAAATCTGTGGGCTATAGCACAGTTGATTTTCAATAAAATCGAATTTTTTACGAAATGGTTAGAAATATTCGAGCAATCCAAATGCAAGTTGGCAAAATAAATACAGATCCTGAAGCCTATGGATAGAGCTATTGACCAACGTAATCGGAGCAATTTATATTTTTGCCGTTCAAAATCTGTGGGCTATAGCACAGTTGATTTTCAATAAAATCGAATTTTTTACGAAATGGTTAGAAATATTCGAGCAATCCAAATGCAAGTTGGCAAAATAAATACAGATCCTGAAGCCTATGGATAGAGCTATTGACCAACGTAATCGGAGCAATTTATATTTTTGCCGTTCAAAATCTGTGGGCTATACCACAGTTGATTTTCAATAAAATCGAATTTTCTACGAAATGGTTAGAAATATTCGAGCAATCCAAATGCAAGTTGGCAAAATAAATACAGATCCTGAAGCCTATGGATAGAGCTATTGACCAACGTAATCGGAGCAATTTATATTTTTGCCGTTCAAAATCTGTGGGCTATATAGCACAGTTGATTTTCAATAAAATCGAATTTTCTACGAAATGGTTAGAAATATTCGAGCAATCCAAATGCAAGTTGGCAAAATATATACAGATCCTGAAGCCTATGGATAGAGCTATTGACCAACGTAATCGGAGCAATTTATATTTTTGCCGTTCAAAATCTGTGGGCAGCACAGTTGATTTTCAATAAAATCGAATTTTTTACGAAATGGTTAGAAATATTCGAGCAATCCAAATGCAAGTTGGCAAAATAAATACAGATCCTGAAGCCTATGGATAGAGCTATTGACCAACGTAATCGGAGCAATTTATATTTTTGCCGTTCAAAATCTGTGGGCTATACCACAGTTGATTTTCAATAAAATCGAATTTTCTACGAAATGGTTAGAAATATTCGAGCAATCCAAATGCAAGTTGGCAAAATAAATACAGATCCTGAAGCCTATGGATAGAGCTATTGACCAACGTAATCGGAGCAATTTATATTTTTGCCGTTCAAAATCTGTGGGCTATATAGCACAGTTGATTTTCAATAAAATCGAATTTTCTACGAAATGGTTAGAAATATTCGAGCAATCCAAATGCAAGTTGGCAAAATAAATACAGATCCTGAAGCCTATAGATAGAGCTATTGACCAACGTAATCGGAGCAATTTATATTTTTGCCGTTCAAAATCTGTGGGATATAGCACAGTTGATTTTCAATAAAATCGAATTTTTTACGAAATGGTTAGAAATATTCGAGCAATCCAAATGCAAGTTGGCAAAATATATACAGATCCTGAAGCCTATGGATAGAGCTATTGACCAACGTAATCGGAGCAATTTATATTTTTGCCGTTCAAAATCTGTGGGCTATATAGCACAGTTGATTTTCAATAAAATCGAATTTTCTACGAAATGGTTAGAAATATTCGAGCAATCCAAATGCAAGTTGGCAAAATATATACAGATCCTGAAGCCTATGGATAGAGCTATTGACCAACGTAATCGGAGCAATTTATATTTTTGCCGTTCAAAATCTGTGGGCAGCACAGTTGATTTTCAATAAAATCGAATTTTTTACGAAATGGTTAGAAATATTCGAGCAATCCAAATGCAAGTTGGCAAAATAAATACAGATCCTGAAGCCTATGGATAGAGCTATTGACCAACGTAATCGGAGCAATTTATATTTTTGCCGTTCAAAATCTGTGGGCTATAGCACAGTTGATTTTCAATAAAATCGAATTTTTTACGAAATGGTTAGAAATATTCGAGCAATCCAAATGCAAGTTGGCAAAATAAATACAGATCCTGAAGCCTATAGATAGAGCTATTGACCAACGTAATCGGAGCAATTTATATTTTTGCCGTTCAAAATCTGTGGGCTATAGCACAGTTGATTTTCAATAAAATCGAATTTTTTACGAAATGGTTACAAATATTCGAGCAATCCAAATGCAAGTTGGCAAAATAAATACAGATCCTGAAGCCTATAGATAGAGCTATTGACCAACGTAATCGGAGCAATTTATATTTTTGCCGTTCAAAATCTGTGGGCTATAGCACAGTTGATTTTCAATAAAATCGAATTTTCTACGAAATGGTTAGAAATATTCGAGCAATCCAAATGCAAGTTGGCAAAATAAATACAGATCCTGAAGCCTATGGATAGAGCTATTGACCAACGTAATCGGAGCAATTTATATTTTTGCCGTTCAAAATCTGTGGGCTATAGCACAGTTGATTTTCAATAAAATCGAATTTTCTACGAAATGGTTAGAAATATTCGAGCAATCCAAATGCAAGTTGGCAAAATAAATACAGATCCTGAAGCCTATGGATAGAGCTATTGACCAACGTAATCGGAGCAATTTATATTTTTGCCGTTCAAAATCTGTGGGCTATAGCACAGTTGATTTTCAATAAAATCGAATTTTTTACGAAATGGTTAGAAATATTCGAGCAATCCAAATGCAAGTTGGCAAAATAAATACAGATCCTGAAGCCTATGGATAGAGCTATTGACCAACGTAATCGGAGCAATTTATATTTTTGCCGTTCAAAATCTGTGGGCTATAGCACAGTTGATTTTCAATAAAATCGAATTTTTTACGAAATGGTTAGAAATATTCGAGCAATCCAAATGCAAGTTGGCAAAATAAATACAGATCCTGAAGCCTATGGATAGAGCTATTGACCAACGTAATCGGAGCAATTTATATTTTTGCCGTTCAAAATCTGTGGGCTATAGCACAGTTGATTTTCAATAAAATCGAATTTTTTACGAAATGGTTAGAAATATTCGAGCAATCCAAATGCAAGTTGGCAAAATATATACAGATACTGAAGCCTATGGATAGAGCTATTGACCAACGTAATCGGAGCAATTTATATTTTTGCCGTTCAAAATCTGTGGGCAGCACAGTTGATTTTCAATAAAATCGAATTTTTTACGAAATGGTTAGAAATATTCGAGCAATCCAAATGCAAGTTGGCAAAATAAATACAGATCCTGAAGCCTATGGATAGAGCTATTGACCAACGTAATCGGAGCAATTTATATTTTTGCCGTTCAAAATCTGTGGGCTATATAGCACAGTTGATTTTCAATAAAATCGAATTTTCTACGAAATGGTTAGAAATATTCGAGCAATCCAAATGCAAGTTGGCAAAATAAATACAGATCCTGAAGCCTATAGATAGAGCTATTGACCAACGTAATCGGAGCAATTTATATTTTTGCCGTTCAAAATCTGTGGGCTATAGCACAGTTGATTTTCAATAAAATCGAATTTTCTACGAAATGGTTAGAAATATTCGAGCAATCCAAATGCAAGTTGGCAAAATATATACAGATCCTGAAGCCTATGGATAGAGCTATTGACCAACGTAATCGGAGCAATTTATATTTTTGCCGTTCAAAATCTGTGGGCTATAGCACAGTTGATTTTCAATAAAATCGAATTTTCTACGAAATGGTTAGAAATATTCGAGCAATCCAAATGCAAGTTGGCAAAATATATACAGATCCTGAAGCCTATGGATAGAGCTATTGACCAACGTAATCGGAGCAATTTATATTTTTGCCGTTCAAAATCTGTGGGCAGCACAGTTGATTTTCAATAAAATCGAATTTTTTACGAAATGGTTAGAAATATTCGAGCAATCCAAATGCAAGTTGGCAAAATAAATACAGATCCTGAAGCCTATGGATAGAGCTATTGACCAACGTAATCGGAGCAATTTATATTTTTGCCGTTCAAAATCTGTGGGCTATACCACAGTTGATTTTCAATAAAATCGAATTTTCTACGAAATGGTTAGAAATATTCGAGCAATCCAAATGCAAGTTGGCAAAATAAATACAGATCCTGAAGCCTATGGATAGAGCTATTGACCAACGTAATCGGAGCAATTTATATTTTTGCCGTTCAAAATCTGTGGGCTATATAGCACAGTTGATTTTCAATAAAATCGAATTTTCTACGAAATGGTTAGAAATATTCGAGCAATCCAAATGCAAGTTGGCAAAATAAATACAGATTCTGAAGCCTATAGATAGAGCTATTGACCAACGTAATCGGAGCAATTTATATTTTTGCCGTTCAAAATCTGTGGGCTATAGCACAGTTGATTTTCAATAAAATCGAATTTTCTACGAAATGGTTAGAAATATTCGAGCAATCCAAATGCAAGTTGGCAAAATATATACAGATCCTGAAGCCTATAGATAGAGCTATTGACCAACGTAATCGGAGCAATTTATATTTTTGCCGTTCAAAATCTGTGGGCTATAGCACAGTTGATTTTCAATAAAATCGAATTTTCTACGAAATGGTTAGAAATATTCGAGCAATCCAAATGCAAGTTGGCAAAATATATACAGATCCTGAAGCCTATGGATAGAGCTATTGACCAACGTAATCGGAGCAATTTATATTTTTGCCGTTCAAAATCTGTGGGCTATATAGCACAGTTGATTTTCAATAAAATCGAATTTTTTACGAAATGGTTAGAAATATTCGAGCAATCCAAATGCAAGTTGGCAAAATAAATACAGATCCTGAAGCCTATGGATAGAGCTATTGACCAACGTAATCGGAGCAATTTATATTTTTGCCGTTCAAAATCTGTGGGCTATACCACAGTTGATTTTCAATAAAATCGAATTTTCTACGAAATGGTTAGAAATATTCGAGCAATCCAAATGCAAGTTGGCAAAATAAATACAGATCCTGAAGCCTATGGATAGATCTATTGACCAACGTAATCGGAGCAATTTATATTTTTGCCGTTCAAAATCTGTGGGCTATATAGCACAGTTGATTTTCAATAAAATCGAATTTTCTACGAAATGGTTAGAAATATTCGAGCAATCCAAATGCAAGTTGGCAAAATAAATACAGATCCTGAAGCCTATAGATAGAGCTATTGACCAACGTAATCGGAGCAATTTATATTTTTGCCGTTCAAAATCTGTGGGCTATAGCACAGTTGATTTTCAATAAAATCGAATTTTTTACGAAATGGTTAGAAATATTCGAGCAATCCAAATGCAAGTTGGCAAAATATATACAGATCCTGAAGCCTATGGATAGAGCTATTGACCAACGTAATCGGAGCAATTTATATTTTTGCCGTTCAAAATCTGTGGGCTATAGCACAGTTGATTTTCAATAAAATCGAATTTTCTACGAAATGGTTAGAAATATTCGAGCAATCCAAATGCAAGTTGGCAAAATAAATACAGATCCTGAAGCCTATGGATAGAGCTATTGACCAACGTAATCGGAGCAATTTATATTTTTGCCGTTCAAAATCTGTGGGCAGCACAGTTGATTTTCAATAAAATCGAATTTTTTACGAAATGGTTAGAAATATTCGAGCAATCCAAATGCAAGTTGGCAAAATAAATACAGATCCTGAAGCCTATGGATAGAGCTATTGACCAACGTAATCGGAGCAATTTATATTTTTGCCGTTCAAAATCTGTGGGCAGCACAGTTGATTTTCAATAAAATCGAATTTTTTACGAAATGGTTAGAAATATTCGAGCAATCCAAATGCAAGTTGGCAAAATAAATACAGATCCTGAAGCCTATGGATAGAGCTATTGACCAACGTAATCGGAGCAATTTATATTTTTGCCGTTCAAAATCTGTGGGCTATACCACAGTTGATTTTCAATAAAATCGAATTTTCTACGAAATGGTTAGAAATATTCGAGCAATCCAAATGCAAGTTGGCAAAATATATACAGATCCTGAAGCCTATGGATAGAGCTATTGACCAACGTAATCGGAGCAATTTATATTTTTGCCGTTCAAAATCTGTGGGCAGCACAGTTGATTTTCAATAAAATCGAATTTTTTACGAAATGGTTAGAAATATTCGAGCAATCCAAATGCAAGTTGGCAAAATAAATACAGATCCTGAAGCCTATGGATAGAGCTATTGACCAACGTAATCGGAGCAATTTATATTTTTGCCGTTCAAAATCTGTGGGCTATACCACAGTTGATTTTCAATAAAATCGAATTTTCTACGAAATGGTTAGAAATATTCGAGCAATCCAAATGCAAGTTGGCAAAATAAATACAGATCCTGAAGCCTATGGATAGAGCTATTGACCAACGTAATCGGAGCAATTTATATTTTTGCCGTTCAAAATCTGTGGGCTATATAGCACAGTTGATTTTCAATAAAATCGAATTTTCTACGAAATGGTTAGAAATATTCGAGCAATCCAAATGCAAGTTGGCAAAATAAATACAGATCCTGAAGCCTATAGATAGAGCTATTGACCAACGTAATCGGAGCAATTTATATTTTTGCCGTTCAAAATCTGTGGGCTATAGCACAGTTGATTTTCAATAAAATCGAATTTTTTACGAAATGGTTAGAAATATTCGAGCAATCCAAATGCAAGTTGGCAAAATATATACAGATCCTGAAGCCTATGGATAGAGCTATTGACCAACGTAATCGGAGCAATTTATATTTTTGCCGTTCAAAATCTGTGGGCTATATAGCACAGTTGATTTTCAATAAAATCGAATTTTCTACGAAATGGTTAGAAATATTCGAGCAATCCAAATGCAAGTTGGCAAAATAAATACAGATCCTGAAGCCTATGGATAGAGCTATTGACCAACGTAATCGGAGCAATTTATATTTTTGCCGTTCAAAATCTGTGGGCTATAGCACAGTTGATTTTCAATAAAATCGAATTTTTTACGAAATGGTTAGAAATATTCGAGCAATCCAAATGCAAGTTGGCAAAATAAATACAGATCCTGAAGCCTATGGATAGAGCTATTGACCAACGTAATCGGAGCAATTTATATTTTTGCCGTTCAAAATCTGTGGGCTATAGCACAGTTGATTTTCAATAAAATCGAATTTTTTACGAAATGGTTAGAAATATTCGAGCAATCCAAATGCAAGTTGGCAAAATAAATACAGATCCTGAAGCCTATAGATAGAGCTATTGACCAACGTAATCGGAGCAATTTATATTTTTGCCGTTCAAAATCTGTGGGCTATAGCACAGTTGATTTTCAATAAAATCGAATTTTTTACGAAATGGTTAGAAATATTCGAGCAATCCAAATGCAAGTTGGCAAAATATATACAGATTCTGAAGCCTATGGATAGAGCTATTGACCAACGTAATCGGAGCAATTTATATTTTTGCCGTTCAAAATCTGTGGGCAGCACAGTTGATTTTCAATAAAATCGAATTTTTTACGAAATGGTTAGAAATATTCGAGCAATCCAAATGCAAGTTGGCAAAATAAATACAGATCCTGAAGCCTATGGATAGAGCTATTGACCAACGTAATCGGAGCAATTTATATTTTTGCCGTTCAAAATCTGTGGGCTATACCACAGTTGATTTTCAATAAAATCGAATTTTCTACGAAATGGTTAGAAATATTCGAGCAATCCAAATGCAAGTTGGCAAAATAAATACAGATCCTGGCCAATTTTTGCCGCTGTATACAATTCGGCGCTACCGTCGCTTGGCTGGCGTTTAGTAGAAAAAGTAGTTCCAAAATAAATATTTAAAATATAAATTTATTGTTGTAAATTATTATCAAATATCACCTAGCGGAGAAAATTGACGTAACTGCTTGTAGCTGCTCATGCAAAAATAGGTAGAACAGTAGCGAGTAGATGATTTAGCAAAGACATAAACCATAAGTGCTTATAAGTACTTGCGGTGGTCGATTGGAAAACCACTAATGTGTAAACGGTCGCTTTACCCTTTTACACATTATCTTATTGTTTAGACAGAGAATTTGATGAGATAATTTAAATGTAGTAGGTACCAAAATAAACAAGTAATCACTGCCATCTATGTTTACCCATTTTAAATAAATTTAGAAACAAATCAGCACTTTTTTACTACTTTTATTTTCATTTAGGGCAATTACCAAAATTTGACAGATGGATTTTAAATCGCCGATTGTTTTGTAATAATAAAATTTGTTGAAATCAGTAATACAAAAAAAAAGAATGCCAAAAATTTCTAATAATATTCTTAAAGCATCGGCCGAAGGTAATGAAAAAGAGTTACGAAAAATAATCAAACATTCCAGAAAAATTAAGCTTCGCGATAATCATAATTGGACTGCATTACATCATGCGGTCGTGTCGCAGAATGTGGCTTGTGTAAAACTATTGTTGGACCAGACCAAATTGAATCCCCAAGATGAATGCTATGAGGGTTGTACACCATTATTATTGGCATGTTCCCTTCCCAGCACACCAGTCGAAATAGTACAAGAGTTCCTGAAACGTGACAAAACACTGGTCGAGTTTATGAACAATGAAATGCAAAGCCCATTACATTTGGCAGTCTCAAATAATCGTTTGGATATTGTAAAAATTTTGGTAGAAAATGGGGCCGATGTTAATTACATGGATTTAGATGATGATACACCACTTCATATAGCGTCTTCAAAATTAAATTATGATATAATCGAGTATTTGTTGTACAGCGGCCAGTGTGACACAGCACTTAAGAATGATTTTAATATGAATCCGTTCGAATTGATTGTGCACCTGTACGAGATTGAATTGTTGCATGCAGAACACGCAGAAAATGTTGAACTATTTTTGAAATGCATAGATGTTCTAAGTGATTTCACGTTTGATGAAACTCTAAATCCGGACAATGAGCTGTTCGAATTGAGATTTAAACATTGGAATAAACCGCTTACAAACTTCATAATCAACAAATATTTTCTAAATTCATCACCGAATTCCCAATATTTTACGAATATACTTTTAAAATATAATTCATATGTTTACTCTGCCTATGTGCTGGTTCACGATTCAGTTAAATCGGTGAATGATTTAAATTTTGTGCCAACCGAGTTCGAATATACCAACCTTTTTCATCAGCTATTTATAGATTTTCGTGACGGGTTCTATGAAGTAATCTATGAGATTCTCTCCAAAGGTGACTATTGCTTCGAGAGTATTCGAAATATTAGCGATTTTTATGTAAATTCAATCGATTTTAAAAATTTACCAATTATTTTATCACTACTATCACAGTTCAATCATAATTTAAATTTACTGCGGCATGAATTAGTTAAGAGCTTCTACGACCGGGATCGAGTTGATAGCAAGATAAAAGTTTTGCGAATCTTGAATGCGTTTACAACCTCCGATGATCGACTTATAGATTTCCCCGAAGAGGTTTTATCGGTTTGTTACCAAGAAATGAACGATGTTGATAAATTTATGGATTTGTTTCTGCCTGTATATGAACTGCAATGGATGCGATTGAATAAAATAATGAATATAAATTATGTACCATCCTTAAAACAACTGGCCGTGTTTAATATACGTAAACTTGTATTTGCTAATTATGGTAATTATTCGAATTGTTTAAAATTGCAAATGATTGGTGAGCTGCCGATTCCAAAACCGTTAAAAAAATGTTTGATTTATGATAATAATATTTTGTAGAATTAAATAAAATGTTTTGTAAAATAGATTTGTTGCGATTTTTTTATTACTGCGTATAGTTGATTTGAAGATGAGTTGAGTTAATAAGAAGGTTTTTTTTTAACATTGCTAAAAATCTTCCCTCGCTCTTTAGCACGGCCTATCCAATTGGGAATGGATTTAGACTATCTTTTTTAAATTTGAAAAACGGGTTCTATGGAAAGTAAGAGTCGTGTTTTCCATGAGAACTGCACTAGAACTCGATAAATTTTAAATTCCTTTTATTCTATGTAAGCAGAAAAAAAATTAAATTCATAAAGTGATAATGTGTAGCGCATTTCACATAAATACACATTTTAAGTTGTTACAGCAATAAATAATGACAATTATAGCTTATTTTTTAGTTACACTGAATAAACCCATGAATTTATCGAGTGTAGTTGCGTGTAATGACGTCAGCAAGAAATAGGAAAATATTGATGAAATAACTGAAGGGGGAAATTTTTAAACTTAAAATATGTAATTTTATCAAGTACATTACACATTCGCGCTTTATGAATTTATTTTTTTTCGTTTTACATATAATAAAAGGAATTTAAAGTTTATCGAGTTCTAGTGCAGTTCTCATGGAAAACACGGCTAAGAAAAGTTAAGGTCTCATACGACGCCCTACAGTTTCTTCTTTTCCGGTGATCTTCCTTACACATTGATGTAGTGTACGGCAGTTTCTGATTGCAGCTGCTTCCTCTGCAGTTTCGAGAATGTCTTCTGTGTATTTTCTGGCATCTTTCTTACTTGTTGGGCTATGGTCTCTTATTTCCGTTGTATCTTGGTGACATAGTTGTAGCTTAAAGTTGACGACGTTCCTCGATTTCCTTCCACGTATCATCGCTAATCCATGGTTTTCCGGTGTAGCCTTGCTGGTAGTAGTCTTGATGTAAACATCTAGTTGTTCCTATTTTTGATCGACTGTACTGGTTTCAATGCTTGCTAGATTGAGTTGGGGCGTTTCTTTGAAGGTACTTTTTGTGTCAGTGTTTCTCAATCTATTGATGTTAAACTTCCACCGATTTGCCTTTATATATGTTTTTACAGCGGGCTGGTTTGACTTTGAAAGTTGCTATTACCAGCTGGTGATCGCTGTGAATGTCCGCTCCTCGCGGAAGGAAAAGGAATGTAGGAATTTCTTATTAACCAGTACATTATCAATTTAGTTCTTGGTTCTGCGATCTGGTGATGCCCAAGTGTATTTGCGTATATCTTTGTGTGGGAATTTGCTGCCTCTTTGCGGTTGCACGACTACGTTGAAATTCGGAAGCCCATTTACACATCATTGATTTTGAAGAAGCAGCATCAAGTCCATTTCATTATAAATTTCCATAGCGTTTAAACATTTTTTCACGAAGAATTTAATAACAGCATCATAATGTTCAAATTTTTCCATTTTAAAAAAATACAAAAACACTTCTACTTTAATCAGCTGTCTGAACAAAACTATTTGACAGAGTTAATGCGTTTAATGCTGTTATAGATGCATTTCTACTAGTAGAATATAGGTGACACCCCACGAACTTTTCAAATCATCTAGAATACTGGTTCCAGGTAAGTAGGAGAAATAAAGCAGGTAATTGATTTAGTCTGGTTTGATTGAGTTCTCCACGCCCATTTTCTCCACTGAGAGTAACCGGCCCAAAATAACCAGAGTACTATTGGATAACGAGCGAACTAATGATCAACCGAGTTCGTTACGAACGTTTTTGATCATTAATAATGTTTCCCTGATGAATGCACTAAGCGATTTCTAGTCCGTAAAAGGAAATTTAAAAATGTTTAGCTGTATAAGCAAGACATTCCTAATAAAATCGAAAAATTTGTATTATAAACAAATCTAATCAGCAGCATTAGAAAACATTCTATTACATCAACCAAATTTATTAACTATAAACTTACAACGTTTAAGTGTAGCCTAAGATTCAACACAGAGATGTGGCTTATTTTCCAGACAGATGTTTATTGGTGAATACCCGATAATCGAACTAAAATTTCTATTTTACGAAAAAGATTATTCATTAGATCATTACAAAATGCATAATTAATAATAATCATCATCCAAAAACATTATTACAATTAATTCAGATAAGACAGCATATGGAGTACCTTATTTAATTTTGAACTAATACCGATGTCTGTAGTACAAACATGCTGTAATATTTGTAGTGTTTTTTTATTCGCTCCGGATAGCTGCTATCGAGAGCCGTCATATGAAATGTGGCTCCGGATATCGCTCCGTATAAATAGGTAGAGCCAAATATTTTTTATATCAAGTTTTCGCTAAACAATTGAATTAAAAATGATAGTTTGATGTTAAATAAGTTTAGTTTACCAATAAATAGCGCGTCAAATTTAAATTTAGGCGTATAAAAATGACGGCTCTCGATAGCAGCTATCCGGAGCGAATAAAAAAAACGCGCTTATTATCAACAGTCGCCAATCGTCAGTCGTTTTGACCTCGGTGCACCAAATAGACAATATAAGTTGATAAGCCGAGTATACCGAGTATTAAAATTTAAAATCTTTATTTGCCATTTGTAAAAGTGATGTGAAAGTGAAAAAACAACAAAATGAAGTCGACACCAGTTAAATCGTTTGTATTAGCAATTTATATGGTAAATGTAGCTTGGTGCTCTGAAAATTGTTATGAAATTATAATTATTGGTGCAGGGCCAGCAGGTATTGAAGCCGCAATACATCTAAATCAATATGGATTTCCAAATTTTACAATATTAGAAGCTGAATCTTACATGGGTGGTTTTATAAAAACTGAGCCAAGAATTTCGACAAACGGCATAGAATACATAATAGAGCATGGTGATCAGTGGATAATTGACAAGGCTATACCAGACCCTACTGGCGATGGTATGATTATATCTTCCACATCTTTTAAGAAAAATCACAAAGATAACGAGGTACCATTTATATTTTCGAATGGTACTGAGCTGCCAGAAGGTGCTAGGCATGAGGCACATGATTTCCTGATGGGAATTTACAAAAATTATGGTGGACCGCAAAATGAAACGTTAAGTTTGTCAGAATATGTAATTGAAACGTAAGTAGAACGAAATATTAGGCATTTAAAAATAATAAGTTATGTAATTAAAATTCTAGTTCGGCTAGTACCGGAACTGGCAGTCTAACTTTTGTTCAAGAAGAAATAAATCGATTTTATGAAAATTTTATATTGACGCATGCGCCAATTGGTGATTGGGATAGTTTGAGTTATCCGGAATTTTTTGAGGCGGTGTCAAGTGGAGTTATTTTGAATTATATAAAAGGTGGCCTGAGATCATTGTTTACACTATCGATTGATGACCATTTTGATGAAGGTTCATCAAAATTCCCCGATTTTAATGTAGAATTCCAGAAAGTTGTACAACGGATTGATTATTCTGGACCAAACGTAATAGTTACGACCAATGATAATATTCAGTATACAGCGGAAAAAGTAATTGTTACTACACCGCTTGGTGCTTTAAAGTCGTCATACCGTACCTTATTTCATCCAGTCCTTTCCATTGAAAAACAATTGGCTATCGATTATATCAATGTTTCATATCATGAAAAAGCCCTTCTGGAGTTTGATGATGTATGGTGGCCTAAAGATTTTAGCTATTATCAGCTATGGACTAACGATGATTATAGACAATTGTTTGGAGGTCGCGAGTGGTTGGCAACTTTATTAGGATTTTCCGTGGTCGATGATAATCCCAAAATGTTGGTTGCATATTTTAAAGGGCCAAAAGCACGTTTACTTAAGGACGTTAGCGATAATACGTTTAAATCCGAACTACTCAAACTGTTACGAAAATCATGGGGACATAGATATTATATTTCAGATCCAATAGGATTTTATCGGTAGCTTATACAATTAAACACGAATAGACATTTTTAATGATTTATTGTAATTTTACAGGACAAATTGGTCAGCAAATCCCCGATTCCATGGTGGATTTTCATATCGAAATAAATACTCATACATGCCAAATGGTTCAATTGATGTTTTGGCCAATCCTGAGGCAGATAAAATTTATTTCGCTGGTGAACATACCATCGGTCGAAACTGGGGAACTTTAATTGGAGATAAGGAGAGCGGGGTGACTGTTGCGAAACAACTACGAGATTATTATAAACGGGTTAGAAATGTTTAAATACAGATGGCAATACATTTGATAGTTCCATTTGGAATTGTTAGGTTTACGTGAAGTTAACATATCGAAATACAGTTGACGATTGGAGTTGACCTCCAAGTGAAAAGTATTTTTTTAGGGTATTCCCTTAATTCTAATATTTAATCTTAAGACAGTATAATTATTTTTAAAATAAATCAAATTTATGTACCAAAAACCTAAATTTTTCATTTTTTTTGCCTGACTCATATATCTAGTTAATTCCCCGACTACTAGCCGCGCTATATTGAGATTTTCAAATCTTCGAAACGTGTCAATTCAGATTTCGCAATCTAACCGATTACGTTCGATAATGATAAGCGAAACAAATAATATTTATTAAGTCATTAATAAATGTGATTTTTCTCGCGGGTATGTCACCAAAACTAATCAACAAAATATTGTGCGTTAACAGACTCGAAATAGCATTTGACCCGGAACGATAATGAAATATTTTTTTGCGATATTTAACTATAAACAAACAAAATTCTCAGTATTTTTAGCTTAAAGTAGATTTATGTGACGCACTAATAATCAGTTGGATTACCGCATTGAAATGAAATGGACGCTTTTAACGTTTCTTCTCACCATTTTGATGTATGGTGCATGGTGTATTAATAAAAATGATAAAGTTATTGTTATTGGCGCAGGGCCGGCCGGTATAGCGGCAGCTGCAAAATTGTACGATCACTATGGATTTAAAAATATTGAAATTTTCGAAGCTGAATCGTATGTTGGTGGTTATATAAATACGGAATTTCGGGAGACTACAAACGGAACGGAATACATCGAACTTGGCGATCAATGGATCATATACGGTGATCTAAGTAATGCCAAAATCCATGATATTGCGAGTGATCAGAATGGATTTTTAATTAAACCATCGGTATCGTTTTCAAATAATGTACAAGAAAATTGGGTACCACTTATACTATCGGATGGCACCGAATTATCCGAGGTGCAAGTGAATGCTACAAATGAATTTCTATTATCATTGTACGCATTTATTACGGAAAAATCTTATCCACCTGAAATGGCCCCGAATGATACGTCACGGCTTTCGTTATATGTATCACAATTGCAAGTTATTCAATATTTTATATTAGCATACCGTTATTAACATTATTTTACTTTCAGCTTAGAAAATAGTGCAAACAATATTTATTCATATTCAACTCTGACCAATATTCAAGATGTGATCAAACGGTTTTATGAGAATTTTATTATTTCATATGGCCCAATAGGTGACTGGGATACACTAAATTACCGATCATTCACTAAGTGGTTAGACAATGGCAGCATGCTTTACCATTTGAAAGGTGGGCTAAGTTCGTTATTGAATTTAACTATTGGGGCATTATCCTATCAAAATCAGCTACAACTCTCCAATTTTAACATTAAACTAAACAAGAAGGTTATCAATATTGATTACAGTGGTGTGGAAGTGGTGGTTAAAACAGCGGATGGTGAACTACAGTCGGCTAAAAAAGTCATTGTTACAATTCCTCTCGGCGCACTAAAGCAATCTTACACAACACTATTTAGTCCAGCACTTCCGAATTCTAAAATATCTGCTATCAAACATTTTAATGTTTCGTGTCACGAAAAAGCTTTGCTAGAATTCGCTGAACCATGGTGGCCAGAGGGTTTTAGTTACTATCAACTATGGACGAATGAGGATTACAATAAATTGGCTGGTGGTCGCGAATGGCTTGGTACACTATTAGGATTCTCGGTCGTGGATTGTAACAAAAAAATGTTTGTTGCTTATTTTAAAGGAGCAAATTCATGTTTACTTAAGAACGTTAGCGATAATGCATTTAAATCTGAATTACTCGAACTGTTGCGTAAATCACTGGAGCGTAAATATAGTATACCAGAACCGGTTGGATTTTACCGTACAAATTGGTCAGGAAATTCCAACTTTGCCGGTGGCTATTCATATAAAGGCACATCAGCAGACGCAGCACGCGTTACAAATGCAGATTTGGCTAAACCAGTCGATGGTAAGGTATATTTCGCTGGGGAATATACGGCGGAAGGTAATTGGGGATTTTTGGAAGCTGAAATATCGACGGGTTTATCGGTTGTTGATTTGGTTGTGGATTCTTATAATCATACTTAATTATTATCTTGCAATAAATATTTAGAATTATGTAACATTATTGTTCTTTTTTTATATTTCACTCAATTTTGCTTCTTAGATGAAAACATGATAAATGCACACGTTAACCTTTAGACACCAGACTGAAAACCTGTTAACTTCGAATTAGTGAAAGTGATTATTGAAAACCAGCTTTTCTCGTAATCCCTTCAATAAAACCATTATATAAAACATTTATAATTCTTTATATTTTGCAAAACATTATTTTGACTAAATAAGTACCTATATTTATAATATAAGATGCGCTTTTTGAAAGTCTTCGAAATGGCGGTTATTTTGTAGATACGACATTAATTAAGATAATTTTGATTTAAAACACATATTCAATGAACACCATTATTAAATAAAATATTTAAGTATATAAAAGAGCCTATCCACCATAATTATTGTCAAAAATTGGAATGTTTTCACTTGATCAAAAGCCATACAATTAATGTGCAGCGACCGTCGCTACTTGTGGACAATTTGGAAGTAAGCAACCCAAAGTGGTGGCACATCCTTTGATACGGGCCTCGTACTCATCGAATAGAATTGGTTTGCGACAAAATGTACATTCCTCGGTGCATACAGAACCAGTCAACTTTAAGTCCAACTTGTTGAATACTTCCTTCATGTCACCGATTAAAATTTTCATCATTTCTGGAGTGTGATATGGTGTTGGTGCCATTCGTAATTTTTCTTGACCACGCGCGACCGTAGGGTAATTAATGGCCTGCACATAATGTCCATACTCGCGGATGAGAATATCAGAAACTTGAGTACATTTCAACGGATCTCCAATTTTTATCGGAATTATATGACTGGGTGTATGCTCAACTGGGAATCCTTCTGTCTGTAACATTTTTCGTAGGTGTCTTACATTTTCTTGGTGACGTGCACGAAGTATACGACCTTCTTCCGACGCCAAAATTTCAATCGATTTTAGCGATCCACAAAGCACAGTCGGCGGAAGAGACGTGGTGAATATAAAACCGGCTGCATACGAACGTATCATATCAACCAGTAAAGAAGATGCAGCTATATATCCTCCAATATTACCAAATGCTTTGCCAAGAGTCCCCGAAATTATATCCATTTTATGTAGTTGCCCTTCTTTTTCACCAATTCCGGCACCATGCTCGCCATACAATCCAACAGCATGTACCTCGTCCACGAATGTGAGAGCACCAAATTCATGTGCAACATCACATAACTCTTGGAGTGGACAAACAGCACCCGTCATTGAATGAACGGTTTCGAATGCAACAATTTTTGGAATTGATTTATCCACTTTGGATAATAATTCACGTAAATGAGTCGGGTCATTATGCTTGAAGATATGCTTTGGCACCTGACTATTACGAATACCTTGAATCATTGAAGCGTGATTACCGGCATCACTGAAAATTTGGCAACCGGGTAAAGTTTTCGCCAGCGTGAACAGAGTAGAATCATTGGCGACGTAGCAAGATGTAAATAAAAGTGCCGCTTCCTTTTGATGTAACTTTGCTAGACTCGTTTCCAGTTTCTCGTGATACAATGAGTTTCCCGAAATATTTCTGGTACCTCCAGCTCCAGCACCATGTTGTTCGAGTGCTTGACGAACAGCTTTTTTCACCTCAGGATGGCAAGACATACCCAAATAATCGTTTGAACACCAAACCGTAATTGGTTTTTCGCCCCACGAATATTCCAAGGCAGTTGGGAATTTTCCTTCTCCAGCCAAACGGTTAACCTTTTTAAATACTCGATATGAATGATCTTGTTTCTTCTTCACGATTTGATCTTGAAAGAATTTCTCATATGGAAATGTTCGCTTGGTCGGAATATCCTGCAACTCCTCATTAACCTCTTTAACAGCCGAATTTGGTAAAAATGGACATTTCTTATCCACATTTCCACTATCAACTTTCGTTTCATGTTGCGCCGAGCTCATATTACGAGCATTATCAACAGCTTCATTTGCTGGTGTGGGTGGTTGTTGAAGGGAAGAGATTGTCCTTGACACGACAGGGCATTGTTGTCCGTAATTCTTCAGAAGTATCGGAGCATAATTACGAACGTAATTGGCACTCAAACGAGACAAAAATGGACAAGGCATTTTTGAAATTCAGTGATTTTAATGAGCACAGAGTAGTAAAACAATTATTTATCGATTGTAATAATCTGAAAATAAAAATAACTGGTTAAAAAGTGTAATGCAAACTCTTAGTTGTAAAAAGAAGAATTTATGGCTCTAAAAGCTCTAAATAATGGAGTTTTGTTTTTCTCCCACCCAAATGACCCACTTGGCGTTTTCATATCTAATCTACCAAATAGAAACTTGCACCCATGTTCAAGCTAAACTTTCATAAAGTATTTAGTACAAATGCACTAAAATTAAACAATCTGCTTATTCATGAAACGTTGCAATTTTGTTTTTTTACTGTTTTTTTTAGATTACCACATCATTTTGCCTTATGTTTATTGAACTTTCTATAAAATCAACATAAATTTTATTTAAAGAAATAGCACAAGGGAATTACGTAAGCGTGACGTCACAAAGTATATTGTATTAACACAACTTATGTGCTGGTAATTTAACATTACTTTAATTAACGTTTTTTGTTTAGAATAGATGATTTACATATTTATAAATTAAAGGGAATATCATCGAAACTCTTTATTTATAAGCCACTTGTTACAAATTATATAATTTTACTTACTGAAGGAAATATCGTTTTGTGAGAAAACTGTGACAAACCACTAACGTTTCACGTTTTGTCTATAACAAAATAAAACTGTATAATAATTAGAATTATTAATCAAAATAAATATTAATTTTTTTTTTATTTTAGCAAATTGCACAAAGAAAAATTGCACTTACGTTACACCTCAACGAGAACGAAGTACAATGAATGAGAAATTGTATATCTGTCAAATGGTTTGAATGTCAAATCTGAGCAACAGCAGACTGCAAAACAGTAGGGGAACTGTTGTTGCCCTTCAAACAATAAATTTATAGTGAATTTAAAATAGCTCAATTCTTTCTTATTTTTAGTCGTTAAATTTGTAATATTTACATGAAATAATTGTTACACACATAACCTTGCAACTTTACAATTTTAAAAAGAATTAAATTGTTCATGAAATGGTTTTGGTCATTTATCACCATGATATTACAAAATTTAACCGCAATGAAACTGATAAGGAGTTCGAGTAACATGTAACAACAATTTGTTACGTTGTAACTTTGGTATAGAGATAGTAAATATAAGTAGCAAACAAATTACTTATTTTAGCTGTCATTTGTAATGTTTTGTTATCTAACCAACCTTAATAATATTCAAATATCGACAGTGTGATGACCTAATCGTTTACCTAACATTTTTTTGTGCCATTTTGACCTAGGGAGCAATAAGTCAAAGCGTCTTCAAAATAGGCTCATCGCAATTTGGCGTTATCATTAGTCAAGGATATTTTACACAGTTTTTAGACTGACCAGATATTTTCAAAACACACAAAAGCTAAATCTGTGAGATGGCCAAATTGGCTGAATGACTTTTAAAATAAGTCGCTGCCACTTGACTTTCAATGGTACTAATTAATAAAAATATATAAAATCTCTACATTACTTAACTACTACTTACTGCGTTCGGTCATTCCTGACTGAACGATCGACCCAATCGGTCCAGGCGGAACTAGTTTCATGTTACCCGGTGAACAAATGCCATGGTATGGAATACGCGATAGCTTTTGTCCTGGAACATCCTCTACGACATTGTATCGCGCTATTATCTTCTGATTAACCCCCGGTTCAATAACCTTATTCTTGATAATGACAAGGTCTCCCACATAATACACACAAGCAAAATCAGTTTTGTTCTTCAGCTGAGTACTCTTTGTCACTTCAACAATACGTTTACGAACTGATCTTAAGTCGCGCGCATCACTATTCAATGTTTCAATAAAACGCACTATGATATTATTTGTCTTCGACTGGTTCACCCCATACAATGCCATCGTAGGAGTCGTCTGTTTCGATTTGTTCAATGAATTATTAATTGCAAAATCCGTATCCTGTATTAGGTACACTATCCCAGTCACAATTATTATCTTTTTTAACTAATTTAGCGATAATGGGAACTACTGTTCGACTCTGCCTCTCCGCCTGACCATTGGACTGAACTAAGTCAACTACCGTTAAGAATAAGTAGTTGAACGTTTGATTGCTCCATGAAACTGCTTAGTTTTCTCGAGGTAAAACAACATTCGAGATCACTTACAATTCTTATCGGAACTCTAAACATACAAAAATGTGACTTATGACGATTTATAACCTCACGACTGCCTGTAGATTTAGTTGGATAAAATTTTGTGAACTTAGTGAAACCTTCTACAACTACATACCAGCAAGTGCGTATTTTCGTTTAATTTCGAGGGACAGACCCAAATGGTCTATGTGATAAGTGTGAAAAGGCCTATCATACTTCAGGAAAATATTGAACAAACCTTGCTTTGGCTGAAATGCAAAACATTTTAAACATGAACGGATATATACCCCTCAACCTTCGATTTCATTGTTGTGAACCAATACGTTCGCTGAATTAGATCAATGGTTTTATTTGCTCCAAAATGTCCAACTTCGTGACATTGACGAAAAACAATCACTTTGATCATCACTTAATAATACTCTAACTTTGGGGTCAACATAGATTCCTGCCAATAATAACTCGTTATAAAGCAGAAGAATTTCTCTACATATTAACGATGGTTTTATTTCGTATTAACGATAATATTATGTTGCAAGTACATTTGAGATTTTTCCTAAATTAACCATTACGCTACGCCGTTTTTTTATTATTATTTTTTTTTAATAAGGCACTCCCAACTCTTTCGCTGTTCACTTTTACCGTCACACTTTACGGAGTAGTAGCCAAATCGATGACGTATGGTTATAGAGGTCGTTTTGTAAAAATCACTCTACATTTCATTGCTTCTTGCTAGCCTTTAAAAAATTGATTTGCCTCTTTACAAAATTAACAGGGGGGTCAAGTATGCTTATAGAGCTTTTTTGTAAATAAGGATAAGGTACAGTTTAGGAGATTATCGAACTCTTAACGTCATTATTTTGCCTGATGTCTCAGAACTTCACTTATTAACTAACACTTGGTTGTTAAAGTTAGGCACAAAGAAACAGTAGCGTGCCTATAATAAAATATTATTCACTGCTAATTACTCTATCAAACATTTTCATTAAATCTTACAAGGCAGGAATTCAGCCGTTTTTACTGACCACAAGCCACTTACCTTTGCGTTCCGACTAAATCTTGATAAAATCTCACTTCGTCAATATGGCAAACTTAATTTAATCAATTTCGTAGCTAATATATTGCCCCTAATCTGCATCATTAACTTCGCTGCTATCGCAGATCAACAGTTCATTCATTACCCTCCAATTACGCACTTTTTCTACTTCAGGAATAAGTTTGAAATTCGCCATGTTACACCTTTCTAACACTGATAAGCACTTTACTTTACGCACTTCAACAGGAACCAACAAATAATCATTGGGATGTATGTTTAATGTTTGTAGCGGCTTTCTTACGTTGTAGAATTATGTTTAATACCCTGGACACACTGCGATTTAATCAAACCGATTTAGTGAATTTTTCGATATTAGCCGCAGTGTGTCAACCTCGATTTAGCTCCTCCCTTTGTTTTTGCATAGAAACTTAAACTAGTTTAGCTAAATCGGATTTATTAAACCACAGTCTGTCTATAGGGTATTAAATCGCAGTCTGTCAAGGGTATTACCCTCTTATTGCGCTACTATGCTGTCATACTGTTTCTCTTTCATAATAATGATCAATATTTTGCCTCAACTTTTGTTCCAATATGAATTTTTAAAATTTTGTAATTTTTGCAGATACAATTTCGTGTACTGAGTTCACTGTCCCAAACATTTTGAACGAACTTAATCGTTCACATGAAATTGGCAGACATCTAAAGACTCTTGTTCAGCTTCTGCAACTGTATTTCTGTTTTCATGTTCTGGCGCTGCAATATTCTGTTCGTTACGTGCAAGTGTCAAATTAATACAAAATTTGGTTTAAAAACTATTCAAAAGTCTTTTTATAAGTTTTCTGTTCTAATTTCCTAGTTGTACTTCAATATTCATCGCTTCTGGTAAGTCGCCAAACGTTGACTTAAACTTTAATCGTTTTGTTGAAATTACTGTATAGTTAATTAAAGGTCTCTTCCGGTTTGGTTTATTATGATAACGTAGATTTATGCTTTTTTTGTTTTGGAGGCTTAAAGTTGCACTTAAGATTTTTATTTGTTTATCCTTAATATGAATGCACAACCGCAAACACACAGTGTTACTTTTTATTTTTATTGGGTGACATTTTTTCTTGTCTCGGGAATCGAACCCAGCGCCCTCAAATGAAAAAGCAAGCGTACTTACTCAACTTACCACCGAAAGCGATAAAACGTAACTTTACCAACCCTTTTGATGTTTTCCTTTAGATTTAGGTATGCGCGTAAATTTTACCTTTTCATTTTCTTTCAACTAATTCTTCGAACGCCATTTTACGTGTTTATACTAATAGTTTTACTTATTAAACACTTATTTCCGCTAATAATTAAACTTAAAAATTGCTAATTTTGATGATTCGTATTTCTTGTGTGTTTGTTTTTTTTTAGTTTGCTGAGGTCAGATCTTGCGATCCATAAGGCCTGTGAGTTATATTTTTCCAGAAAAAACCCACAGAAACTTCTCGATGTAAGTCCTGGGGCACTGGATAGGTTATGTTATTCCCCAAAAAGTATTAATTGACGTATTTTATAGTTATTGGTAGTATTTATAGTAATTTTTTTATTTATTATAGTTATTTTTGTTAAAAGTTTGTTCACGTTGTAAAATGGCGTAGATTCATATGGTTAGTGCACGATAAATTACGGATCACTCAAATAATATCGAGTAGACCTGAATCTTTTTTAATGTGTTTTTTACAAATAACGGAACCACTTATTACGACTTAACTTACCCACTTTTTTAGGTCTACTCCATAATGCGTACAGAACAAGACTCCGATTCGTAATTCTTTTTGTCTTAAAAGATCGATTCAACTGGTTAGTTCAAACGTCAATTTTTTTTGTATTTTCCTTTCTCTTTCGGTTCAGTGCTTTAATATGCCCAATGTGTATACACAATACATACAGTGTTCGCCACCACCATGAATTGTCGCGAATTTGTAGCTATATTTGAATTTCAAATTTTGATAAAACCCGTATTTTAATTTTTAAATTTTAAAACAAATAAATAACATTTATTAAAATCACAACATTTTAAACATTCTATAAAAATATTAATAAAATTAATTAAAGAATATAGGTATTTTAATAATAATAATAATTAATTATAAATAAATAAAATATATTATCTGTAAATTTTAAAATTTCATTTTTAAATTTTTTAGACAAACAGATGGATGAGACTTTTGAATTTTTTGTATCTATTGCATAATTATAAATGGGAAGGTTTGGTATTACGTAAAAATTGCTATATTATGCATTTGGTAACTAATTACGAAGTATCTTATAATCATTTTTACCAAAATTCAAATTGACATTTATACGTTTAATTCGCTGGTCCCATCCAAGCGTGTGTTGTTTCTTAAGTAGGTTGTTATTCGCTCTAAATTAAACCAGATTCAATAGTAATTTACAACAGCAGAATATAATAATAGGGGATACGAACTGAATTAACAAGGGAACTGGGAATAAGGTATATAGGAAAATATCGGTAACTTCGAGTATATTGATTTAGGTGGCTATAACTTTTTTTTTTATTGTATATGTTTGCTATACATAAATAAATTTTTTAAAAAAAATGTATCTGGTTTCAATTTGTATTGCGCAGGCTTGTCCACCGAGGCACTAAATTTATACATGCCATAATAATAGATGATTTGTACTATCCTCTCGTCCAGCGATTTCAGACATTACATTTGTACCCGATGAACGAAAATCTTCGTAACCATCACCACCGGATATAACTAACAGTTTTGAATTAATTTTTTTGGTGTTCTGCTTCCCATGTATTGATGATCTGAACGGAATAAAAAAAATTGTATGCGTTATTGTATAAAGACAACACAATTTACGCTCTTCGGCACACATTACCTATTGTACCGCTTCGAATTATTCTTAATTAGTTTCTCGTTTAGTTTATAATTCTCGACAAACGTCAAGAATCGTACATGACCCGTATGCCCATGCGGTATACCGGTAACTATTGGTGAATAATTACTACAATTTTGATTTAAATTTTGACTAGAAATTGTTAATAGAACACCAGCACTTGTACCAATCCATATCAGATCTTTGCACGCTAATAGCGATGTGATACGTAAGCATGCAGCTTTATGTTGCCGAATTATATCATCACAATTTGATAACATTTTATTAACGGATGGGGCGAGATTCACCTCAAACAAGAGTTCATATTTAGTGGAATGAAAACATTTTATGATTGCCGAATTTTGTATCGAGATCCAAACAAATTGATGGGATACGGTCATATTTGTAATTGGTTTGGAATCAATAGAAATTTGAATTTGATTCTCGATTTGTAGTGTGGCTATGTTTAATACTTTGATGACACCTTGGATGGCACACCAGAGGCGTCCTTGAACGTTTAGTAATTTTGTTACGGGACTTGTTACCGTACCAATTGATATATTTAATGGTGTTGTTGTGTTCCAGCCACCTGTGCGTGTGTATGTATGAATGTGTAAAAAGCGGGAAAGGTGAATGGAATTAATATTAATTATTTCGGCCACAATTTATTCGGGTTACACTTACCGTGATCTCGAAAATATATACAAATATCACCGTTCGCCAAAGATACGAACACTCGATTTTCTAAATATCTGGAATGATATACGTTGAAGGTGTATGGTTAGTTTTACCCAATGATCTCACTCCAATTGGCATACTTACAATATAGAATATACAGCTGTAACATGTTGAATTTTAATTTTATTTTTCTTTGTTCGAATATTGTCCGTGCAGTTATAGACATGAATGCAACCATCTTCCGTTCCTAGCCACATAGTCGATTGCAACCCATCAGATTCATCAGGATTTGATTCCTGTAAGGATGGAAAGGTAAACAGAAATATTTTAGAAAATTTCACACGAAATTTTAAATTATGATCATATTCACTTGATGCTGATGCTGTGGCGTAACATTACTCGGCATTATTACATTATCAACATTCTGTTGTTCATTATGTGCTAATTCAGCTTCAGAATCATCACTAGAACTATCAGAATCTAATTGAATATCACTTGAATCTTTATCATTACTATTATTATTATTATTATTATTATTTATTAAATTATTAGAATTATGATTTATTTTTATCTTATCAGGCATAGATGATGATGATGATGGTGTAACTACATTTATACACGGATTACTATAATGACGGGTTGTATCTTCTATTGATATACTAACACCATGACCAGGATTTGATCTAGAATTACGTTTTCAAATTGGATAAGAGAAAAATAAATAAACAAAAAACAGGATAAACATAAAATTTTGATTATAAACAACAACAATAACAATAAACAATAAAAAAAAAACTGGGAAACATTTAGGACACAACAACAACAACAAACACTGATGAGACAAAATCATGAAACTAATAGATATTAGATACCCATTCTACACCAAAAACTCCAACAAAAAAAAAAAGCAAACTAAACTTACGCCTCTAAATTAGCAGGAACCGATGCTATGCACATAATTCTTGCATTGCATACACCATTGCAACTGGTCACCGTCGGTTCCGGTTCCAAACTCATGACACAAACTTGTCCCACATAACCATCACTGTTGCATACCCATACATCTTGTTGGGTGCCCAATGTAGCCGCGGCACATGTAAATTGTAAACCTGCACGTGTTTTACGAATTGGAATTGATGTAAAAAATTCTGGTATTCTATAACGTTCCAGTGATGCTTGAAGTTTTTGTTTGGCATCAACTAGTTGTTCTTCCCATTGGTTTCGTTTCTCTGGCTTCGAAAATACCAATGACATATTCTGGGTCCCGCTTCTAAAATGTTACAAAACAAAAAAAAAAAAAAAAGTGGACATCGTGACGTGATATCCAATTGTAATTTATACTCACGATAAATTAACCGTTAATTCTAATAAACATAATTGTGGATCGTTCGATTGCCGATCGGATAATTGACGTTGAACCTCACGTTGTAAATCACGTATCGTGTCCTCAAGTAATTGATGTGGATACTTTAGACTTTGGGCAAGGTCAGCGATTTGGGTTAGTTTGGTGCAATCTTCGGTTAGATTATCAATTTCTTTAATTATTTTTCGAACATTTTCATCTTTCGCTGTAAATTAAAATAAAATAATTACAATTTATATAGTAAATCCCCTCCCCCCCCCTCCCCAAATATACATTTAAATATAAAATTGTTCAATTAACGACATAATCGATGACATTAATAAAGAGAATCTAATATCTAACAGATGAAACCAGAGAAACAAACCGTAAAATCGACTTTTCAAAATTATTTTTTCTAATTACCGGTAAAATATAAATAAAAACGAAATGTTGTCGCGATTTCGGTGAATTTTCTTGATAAGTTCTGTTTGATAGATACGATGATAAAAAGGATCTCGTAAACAAAAATTGCGACTTGGGAAGGCAATCTAAAAGGGTATTTAGCACGAGTTATTTTCATATGATATGTCTTGTCTGTGGCTTGTTCTCAATCCATTATCTTTTCCGCATAACTCTGCATTCAATCAAATTTCGATTTATTTAGTTAGATACACACACGGAGACACGGAATTCTTTTTATAAAAATTTTGTCCAAATTTTTATTTTTGAATAAATAATCGATATTATCAATAACATCGATAATTATAATTTTATCATGATAAGAATTATTTGTACTCATAGAGAGATAAACTACTTTAATACATAGCATAGATAAAATCAGTACGATAAAACGTGACTTTGAAAAACAGAAGGCTTAAATATTATTGTAATAAAAAAAATCATTTTGCCTCATATCAATATAATTCGAGTAGACAGGAGCAGCACAGATGAAGGGCGTGGGGGGGGGGAGGGGCCATGTCTTGTTGCACCCCAAAAATAAATTTATTGAATAACTCATTGTTGTTATCAAAATCACATGAAATTAATATTTTTTCTTACACTATGAGTATGTACGAGATATAAACTCGTAGTCGATTGATAAGGTCGCTATAAAATCTATCGATTTATACAATGAATGCACGAGGTTCATATCAATATAGTATTCGGCGGATCATATGTTGATTGCTAAACAAACATTTTCCATAAATAATAAATAAATTGATAACATTGCTGTTATCACAAAATAATTTATTTTTGGTTACCTTAAATCGACATAAAATTTATTGTCGATCGGTTTGTTGTGCGCGGATTTAGTGAAGTGTTGCCAAATATTTTTATCGTGCCTAAAAATGCCTGATCTTGAAACTAAATTTATTAATTCTCTATTTTTAAACAATTTTCTTGAAACACATTACAATGAAATAAATGCTGTTGTTAAAAAATTCACCATCGAATCGGCTTCAGGTGGTAGCAGTACGACAAGGTCCTCGATGAGTCGAATTCTAATCAAATATTCATCACAAGAATGTAAAGATAATGATTTAAGTGTTGTGGCAAAAATTAAACCTGTGACCGGAGATCTAAAAGATGAATTCAAGAAATGTGATTTGTTCGATAAGGAGACAATAACTTATAAGAAAATTTTGCCCGCAATGGTGGACATTTTGAAAAAAGCTGGCGGAAAAATTGAAATTGGACCAGAGTAAGTTATTTTTTTTGTTCGTCAATATTTAAAAAAAAAAAAAAAAAAAAAAATCGAGACGTTTGCACTTAAATAATAATCTAATCATGTCTTATTGTGATTGACACATTGTATATAAATGTAAAGATACAAATCTGTGATTTTAAGAAGTTTCAACAAGTGTATATTTTGTGCAATACAAATCTATTTCTATTTTTTAGCCTAATCTACTATTCCGAGGTTCCATCGGATGTTCTCATTTTTGAAGATTTAACCAGCCGTGGATATAATGGCGAAAATCCACAACTCGGCCTAAATTTAGACCAAAGTTTATTGGCGGTTGAAAAACTTGCTTTCTTCCATGCTGCTAGTGTCATCATGCTTGAAAAGGTTAATCTAACAGTATTATGTTACAATATAATATGATAAATTAACATTTTTGTTATAGAATAAGGCAGACTTTGCAAAATTTGCCAAAGGAACATTCCACGAAGTCAACAAAACTGGGCTAAAATATTTCGCCGATGCGTTCCGAACATTTATCGATAATGGCGGAAAGGGAGTCGACATTGACTCAAAAACTTTGCATAAAATGACAAGTTTATCACCAAAAATTATTGAAAAAGGTATAGAAGACTATACGTCAAGCATAAACGGGTTCCAAGTACTAAATCATGGTGATTTTTGGACTGGAAATTTATTGTATCGATACGAGGGTACCGAACTCGCCGATGTATTATTCGTAGACTTTCAAAATGCTGTGGTCGGTTCACCAATTATCGATTTAATTTATTTCCTGACGACATCCGTATCCTATGAAACATTAGTCACAAGCCGTGATGAAATCGTTTACATGTATTACGAAACACTTTCAATTTTATTGAATAAGCTTGAATATAAAGGTTATCTACCAACATTGACGGAACTTCAAATTGAGCTGTTAAAACGTGGTGCATTGGAAATTATTTATACAGTAACTGCTGCCCCATATTTACGTAATGCAAATTCAAAAATTGCACCGGTCATTCAACCGGCACTCTACAAGGAGGATTTAAATTTTGATAAAAATCATGATTTCGTGAGCATTTTTAGTGGTCAAAAGCAAGGACTTAAAAGCCAAATTGATCGTTTTGAGAGTTTGGGTCTATTGGAGTGGGGTGCACGTCCAAGTAAAATTCGTGGATTAATGGGAAATTTCCAGCGCTAAAAAAAATAAAAAAAAAATGAATTAAGTAACATAAGAGAGCGTTGATTATATAAGATTTTTATCGTGTAATGGGGTAAATAAAAAAAAACAACAACAAATACTGATAACAATGTATAATAATGAAGTTTTTTATATTGGCTACCGATAATGTCGTTTAGCCATTGTTCTCTGCAAATTTATTATGTAAATGTAGATACTCTAATTAATTGTACACAGTCGATATTGATTTGCTGTATCTTCGGGACTTATAGGTAAGTTAAGGAAGGGTTTACAATAAATTATTTTTTTATCGTCAGAAGAAAGGACGGAAACGGGAGCAACGACTTTAGTTGTTTTAATATCATTTTTTTTTTATTGCGGACGTGAATTATAAAAATATTACTGTGATGACGATAATCGTATTTTTGTTTAAAATGCAGCAAAAATTTTTGAAATAAAAATTTCGTCAAGATATATTCTAAAGTGTAATATAAACAACCGGTATACGTCTTCTGTTTGAAGTAAATTTTTATCTCACTACTTTGCACGAAGATAAGAGGGTAATTGTTTGAAATTTACGCGAAATTCTATTTCTCTTGCTCTTACTTACCTTTAACAATTTCCATATCATCCAATGAGATTTTCATTAAAAATTTATATTTGTTTGTATCAAGTGTTTGAGCAACACTACCGGGACATGATCTGTAGAAAAAAAAAAAAATTGAATTAAAAACTAAGTTCGTTCAATGTTTAAAAATCGATTCGAATCGCACTTACAAATTTGGTTTCGTACGTATCGTACCACTTCGACGTTTAATACTAGTTATAACCAAAATATCGTTAAATAAAAATAATCCACGTTCTTTTCGAGGCGCCTGCGCCGATGGCATTGATACCAAATCAAATAATATAAATTTTCTATCTTGCGTCACCAAATCTGATACACCTTCAATCACACCCTCTAATTCCTTTAAAAATGATTCACGCTGTCCATTTTCGAGCGCTTCTTTCTCTTTACAATTCAAATGGATTAAAATATCATGTACTAATTTTAATGCATCCTGCAACGGTTTCTGATCCGGATGATCAATATCCGTATGCTTTATCAGTCTTTGAAATATTAATTCATAATTTGGAAATTTTTGTACAGGTTTGATCAGTAAATTGTCAAGGGATAATTTGCGTTTATGTTCCCGCGTCATTGCCTCTAAAAAACGGGCAAATTGGGGCCGAGTCGAACTTGTTGTCCGAATTGCGTTCTTTGCTTTATTCCAATTATTTACAAATGATGTGTACGTTTCAAGTACAGATGCTTTGGAAAACTATGAAATGTGGGAATTTGTATACAAATTATATTAACAAAATTTTTTCAATTTATACTTACAATTTCAACAAAAGCATCACCAATTTTCTGATGTGAATCCCATGAATCTAACCGCTTTTTCAGTTCATCCAAAAACAATTTGTGCAGACTTAATATTGATGGCACCTTAAAGAATATCTCATCAACTATTTGGGCATCAACAATACCTGCATTTTCTGGGGCCTTTAACGGTTCAAAGTATTTATGGATGACGGTTTGCAGTGACTCAACATATGATTTTTCCGTGTTATATAATTCGACAACAACATGTGTTCGGGTATCCTACATATATCAACAATAAATAAATAGAAGAACAATTTAATTAGTTTATTCCATTTTGTGTAAATAAATAATAATTTCAATTATTGTAAATATATTTTTAATTTTTTTTTATTCAAAGTCATTATCATTCATCGTAAACTAATAGTAACCCTCAAATTTTTGTGTTTGTAGCTTTTGGCTGTTTTTTTGGATGTGTAACCCAAAATGCAGGAATTTCTTTCTTTCTAGAAAAAAGTGTTGGAATTTGAATTTTTATTGACGATTGTACAGAAAAGCGCCTTTCGGAAATAAAAAAAATGTTTCGCATCCTAAAGAAAAAATGATTCCCAATTCAATCCCTAATTGAACCCTTGTTCAATCTCCAACTCAATCTTTAATTTGACCTCCAACTCATTCTCAACGCAATCACCAAATCAACCCCTAAGCCAACCGTCAACTGAATCACTAATTCAACCTCAAATCAACTATCAAATCAATCTTTAAATCAATCACAAACTCAATCTCAGAATCAACCGCCAAATAATTTCCTAACTGAACCTCTCATTTACTCCGACTCAACATCGAAGAATCGACCGAAATCTTATTAAGGCCGAACTCGTCCCAACTCAACGCTTAAGTCCAACTTAACTTTCAGCTCAACCCCATCACAAACCTCTAACTCGACCCTAAATTCAACCCCCAAATCAACACAGTTGTGGACGCTTTTTCTCAACAATACTTGAGTGCTTCGCGCATACTATTTTCACACATACACACAATTATCTAAATCGGTGACTTCACAAGCGTGCCGTCTGTTTGTAAGTTTAATAAGAAAAGCTGATAGTTTAGTTGAATAAATCCCAATAACCTCAAAAAACTACAAAAATGCTTGAAAACCGTTCCTTTCCATCAGGTTGCGTGGTCTATAGAAAACACAGACATTATTTCGATACCAACCTTAAAGGAAGATGTGATCTGGCATTTGGTCAACTCAAAGAATTCACTTTCGAATGAGGTTCTATAGCGTGGCATCCAGTGTACAACATTTTAATGACGATGTGATTTGTGGATTAACTTTAAAAGTTTATCTGGGATTTATTGACTTTTTCAAATATGTGATGTCTTCTTTATTGATGAATAACTCATGATCATTGGTGATTTCAATATGCCTGTCACCGATTACTTTGGTAGTATAGCAATAAAGCAGTTGAACTAGATAAGCAACAATCGAGAAACATTTTTCGATTTGGTGTTTTCATTTGATGTTTTGTATTCCATCTGATGTTGTATTCCATCTGCGTCTACCTACTCCAATAATGATAAATGTTTTTCATGAAAAGTGCAATACTAATTTTTCCCTTGATAATTTTTTTTTTTCATTTTGATTTTAGGTATACCTACTGACTACGTTTCTTTAAACGAATTTCTTATCAACTCTGATTAGGAGTTCCTTCGGCAAAAATTGAATTGAAACATTTTATTGTTCAAAGAACTACTCAAAACCGGTGTTGAAAGGTGTGTCGCTTTAATTAAACATGAACCTTGATTTTGTGAACCATGATACAATATGAAACTGTTAAACAAATTTCATTCATTATGTAGGCTGCATGTTACTGCGTTTTGTTGTAGATTCGACGCAGCTCGAAAGAAATTTTAAATTTTAAATTGGTTCCTACATACGTATGTAGTATGTAATAAACACATTTTGCAGATTTAAGTTGATCCGACGTCCAATCCATGAAAATTCTGGAATTTCCTAAATGGTAAAAGGAAAGTGGTTGATGAAAATATTCGCCCCGATTTCTACAATTTCTGATTGTATAAAATAACAAAGGGATTTAAATAAATTTTGCAGTTGATGTTTAACAACATGGGCCAAATGTTAGGTTATCTCTTTCTTTTGAACTCGTTCACCTCTTTTTAGCAGTGTTTTCTTTATAATACGGCTGTTGTTAGAGTTGAGTTTATGTTTGACTTTGATATAATCTTCTCTTCTGATCTTCCTGTTAGAAAACATATTTATTCTATTATTGCTGAGTCTCACATTATGTTAGGCTTCTATAGCGCAATTGTAAAGACTTTTGTGACCCGCTCACACTAAAACCTTTATATGTGTCCTCTGTTGAGTCTATTTTTGAATTTGATACTCAGGTCTGGTCACCAGTTTCAATTTGTGGTGTACTCTGTATCTCTCTTCGCGGTCTATAAAGAGACGTATCATCTGTTATCTTTGTGGGTGAGTTTTAAATATCAAAATGGCATTTCATACATAGCTTGAAATTCTATGGAGTCTGTTAACAGGGAAATTTCAAAACAAACGCAGAGGTTTTAGGATTTAGAAAAAGTCATTTTTAAGAAGATTGATTCAAAGAAATAAATGGCTCTTGAACAGTATTTCACTGAAAATATATCACGTAATGATATTCGGTGAAAATGGCATTAAGCAATAGAATCTTCGTATTACGAGATTTTTATTAGTCTAACTCGAAAGGCTGGATGCAAAACTTGAAAATAATCCTGAAGTAAAGGTGCAACACATGAATTTCGTAGGAGTTGAGACATATTCAAAGTAGTATATTGAAGAGCATAAATAAATCTCTTATATTTATGAACGTAATATACTCATGAGCGCAGTTAATTTAATCAAAGTGTACGACACGAGAGGGACATGTGGGCAAAATTAACAAAAACAAAGTGTTTCTACCGCCGTGTAAAACAATAAAATGAACAGATTGTGAGTATTATAAAAGTTAGGTAAGCTCCTCTCTCGCGATAAAAATGAAACAAGATGAACTACATGTAAACTTTAACCATCTAATTTTAAACGTCAAATCGAATAAATGTACGATTTAATAATATTCCCTAACGGCTGGATGTATAACAATCAGTCACTTCTTTGGGTTTACAGCCACAAAATAAAACGATTTCACTTACTCCGACGTTTCGATAAGTATCTTATCTTCTTCAGGTCTATTTATTATGGAACCAATATGTACATTATTAATTTTTATATATATTACAGTGAATTTAGTTAATGGTTAATTCACATACCGTTTAATGACAATAAAAAGATTTTATAAAATTCTAAATATACCATCAAAGGTATATAGAAAAAAGAAACAAGGTTTCAAAATTTTTTTCCCTTTTATAAGTGTACAGCGTTCAAAAATATTTTCCACATAACCCAAAACCCTCAAAAACAATTAATCGTTGAAACTTTTCTGGTCAACTATAATCAAAATAGTACTCCTGTATTGAGAATTTGGAATTCAAATACTAAGGGTTTCAAACTACAGTTTAAAAATTGAGTCAATAATACCACAATAAATTTTGCTCAGATCATTAGTATCGCTCTTCTTGTTGACTACTATATCCTGATTACCGAGAATGTGGGCCATTTCTAAAAACAAACGATTCTTATAGATTTTTTCAAATTCCAAAATCTCCACTTGAGCAAAACTAAACTTATGCCCAGAATCGTGTGAATGTTGACACAAAGTCGTGGCCTGAGGATTTCTTATCGGCATTTTTGTGTCAGATTTATGTTGACTTACTCGATTTTTTAACAGCTGTTTAGTAGTGCCAATATATCTGAGATTACAGTGGCTACAAGGGATCATATATATTAAATTAGAATGGGATAATACTGGTGTACCATCTTTGAGTTGACTAAACATTTTCTTAAGTGGATTTGCAGCCGAAAATGTGATTCGACAATTTATGTTAAAACTACGTAAAGTTTTCGAAATGTGTTCACTTAGACCTTTGACATAGACAATCGGCCGGTAGATCAGAGTCTGGTTGGAAGAAATCGAGAGATTCAAAATATTATTGTTACTGTTAGTACTAATGGAATTGTTACCAATAGAACTTGGACTACGATTGATTTGATTATAACGATTAATCAATTTGTTAATTAGATATTTAGGGTATTTATTACTAATCAGATAATTCTTAATCATATTGTCAGTATCAACTGTTGTATCTGTTGTTAATTTTTTGACACGATTTTTAAAACCAAAGGCTGTATTTATAATTTGACTAGATGGATGAAAACTATTAAAATTTAGAATTCGACCTGATGATAAATTTTTCGCGTACCAAACTGTATCAATTTTTCCATTATCTTTGCGAATCAGTAAGGTATCCAAAAATGGTAATTTATTATCCGTTTCCACTTCTAAAGTAAATTTCAAATCAAAGTAATTATTATTAAATTCCGCCAATATATCATTAACCTTATCCTCAGGTACACATAGTAACAGATCGTCAACATATTTCTTGACAAACAAAATATTGATACTGATAGATCTCAGTATTCTGTCCAGTAAAGCTTCCATCACAATATCTGCTATGATAGGAGATAACGGAGACCCCATCGCAACACCATTGATTTGTTTATAGATGATATTTGATGAAACAAAATATCCTGATTTTAAACAAAAACCTAGCAGATCCAAAAATACCGTTCTGGGAATATTAGTATTAGGTTCAATAATCAACCATTTTGACTCGCTTTCCATTTCGCTGACTTTTTTGAGTGTTTATGTAAACAAACCGTTAACAACAGATTCGATATCGAGCAATTGTTCAGTGGCTAATATAAATTGTTCCTTGCAATTGGAACTTGATACTGTTTTGAATGGTCTACTCTCGCTTGATATAAATCAAAGTGCAGGGTTCGATTCCATCCATCCCTCCCTTGGTTCTTAGAATGACAGCACATGCTGTCGCTTTTCCAATCACAGTTCTTTTTAACAAAAGCCTTCGACAAGGATACTTCCCGAACTTTTGGAAATGGTCTTTAATTAAACCAATATTTAAGTCAGGTTCCAGAAGTGATATTACTAATTATCGAGCCATCAGTATTTTACCCGTTTTGCCGAAGCTTTTTGAAAAATTAGTCAAAGATTTTATTTTTTTTATACTCGTAGGTTTATTTCTTCTAAGCAACATGGATTCCTTCCTGGTAGATCAACTGTCTCGAATTTGTTTTTACTGACCAATTATATTTCAACGGCTTTTGCATTGGGGATGGATGTACAGGTTGTTTATTCAGATTTTAGCAAGGCCTTTGATAAAATTGATCACAAACTACTATTCCTTAAATTGGAGTCTTTGGATTGTTATAGTTTACCTATTAGGTGGATCAAGTCGTATTTAGATGGCAGAACTCAAATCGTTATGATAGGGAATTACATGTCTAGACGGATTCATGTTACGTCAGGGGTTCCCCAGGGAAGCCATTTGGGTCCCCTTTTAATCATTCTTTTTATTAATGATGTGATTAACTGGATTAACTATTCTGAGATTCTTATATATGCTGACGATATTAAATTTTTTAAAATTATTTCGAATATTCGGGATGCAGAGGAGCTACAGTCGGATTTATCGGATTTTACGAATTGGTGTACTTACCAAAATTTATTATTGAACACTAAGAAGTGTAAAACAATGCGATTTTCCCGTAGAAGGAATGTTTTGAACTTTGACTACGAATTTTTTTAAAAGACCATAGAATTGAGAAAGTGAACACTTTCAAAGATTTGGGTATCACATTTGCTTCTAATTTATCCTTCAAAATTCATATACAGGGCATTGTTTCTAAGGCGTTTTCCATGTTAGGGTTTGTTAAAAGATTCTCCAAAGACTTCTGGGATCCTTATGCGATTAAAATCTTGTAGATTACGTTGGTGTCCTCGCAATTAGATTATGGCGTAGTTATTTGGGACCCATTTTATCAGGATTCTTCTGATCTTTTAGAAAGGGTTCAAAGACAGTTCTTAAAATATGCCTTGCGTAGATTACCTGGGGACAATAATCTTCCCAATTATATTCTTTCTCCTTATAGGGGACGATGTAAACTATTAAAATTGGAAGTAATGAGATTCTCGATTTATTTTCTATTTACGTTCCAACACGTGTGTTACGATTGAGTGGGGAGTTTGTTCTTAAATTATCAATACGGAGGAGTAATTTAGCTATGAATGAACCTGTTTATAATGTCTCGGTTGCTTTTAATAAAGTACGGTCGATTTTTGATTTTAATTTGTCAAGAGATGCATTTAAGGTTTTGATGTCAGATTTTCTTTCTTGATGTCAGATTTTCTTTCTAAATAAAAACAACATCTCGGCTCTTTACGGTTGTCTTCTTGACAGGATGATACATGCGATAAGCTTTAGAGTCGTCATAATATCCAAGCATCACGCATTCTTCCGATTTGTTAAATATGCTGCTGTTGAAATTGCTTCCGCCCAACAACTTTTCGGTAAACCAGCCTCTGTTAACATGCAACGAGCTTTCTCAACAAAGGTTCTGTTCATCCTTTCCGCGATGCGATTTTGTTCCGGTGAATAGAGGGCAGTTGTTTGATGTCGTATTCCGCATGTTCTCAAGAAACTAACCAAATCATTGTTCACATACTCAGTGCCATTGTCCGTTCGCAGAATTTTAATTTTCCGATTTGTCTGATTCTCAACAAGGCTCTTAAAATTCCTCAAATGCTCTTTCACCTCAGACTTCGCTTTCATTATATAAACAAACACTTTCCGAGAAAAATCGTCTACGAATACCAACACATACTTTGCACCGCCAAGCGATTCAGTTTCAATGGGTCCACATACGTCCGAATGAATTTTACAAGTATTAATTTTACTCGTACAAAAATTCACTTCATTTACCATATGTTTAACTTTCTTTAAAGTTTCATAGTTGACATGCCCCAAACGGTGGAGCCATAGAACAAACTCATCGTTTTTTGCATTTACTGCCATGTACATGACAATTTTTGACTGTGTGTTTAATCGATAAATATCACCAACTCGTGTCCCTGTATCAATAACACTATCAGCAGAATCAATCACTTTGCATTCATCACGATTAAAAATCACTACATTTCCATGACTTGTAATCTTGCTTACCGACAATAGATTGGCACAAATATTTGGTACACATAATATGTCCTTGACATTTACAGATGAATTTTTCCGTCCAACGACAACATCCAACTCAAGGTTTCCCATTATGCCAACTTCCAATTTTCCATTGTCTGCCGTGACAACTTGTGTAATCGGACTCAAAATACCAATCACTCTCATTAACGTGATTCGCCAAAAACGATGTAAACATTGTTTTCATGGTTTTCGTTGACTTGTCCGGTTTACAATCCCGTTTTATATGGCCGTATTTACTGCAATTGTAGCACTTCGGTACTTTCTTATCGCTATGCTTCTGGTTTTTCGAATTTTGATGATTTTCACCCGTCTGATGCTACAAAGCATTTTGACTAAACATCGCAGATGATTTGGTGGTTTCTTTCCTTACGTCCTGAAGGAGTTTGGTTTTAATAGAATCAGGTGTTATTTTTACACCATTGCTTTCTATTCACATTATCAAGGGGTAATACTGTTCGGGCAAGCAACAAAACACAAACCCACTCGTCACCCACTTGCATTCCAATTAACTCCAATTTTTGCGCAGTCGTAAACTATTTTGGATCACGCTTTCCCATTATCACGCAATCCCATAAATCCTGTGCTCCAAAAAACACTGTACAGTAAACTTCCAAGAATCGTAATTTTCGCGTCCCTTCAACTTTTATATAAGCGGCAAAGAACTCGACGCCATGGTTTTATAATTTTTTTGTTTTTAATTTTTTTTAATTGTTTTATTACTATTTCTGGGCCCATAACCTGTAGTCCAGGCAACGAAGACCAAAAAATACCAAATAACGGAAATAATTCATGTAGAAGCCAAAATTGGTACAGTTGTAGAGGAAGGTGTCCTTAACAACATACTAAAAGTACTGAGGGGTGGGGTGAAGCTAAGGGTGGGGAGGGGGGGGTCTCGAAAGGTCCTTTTTTCAATTTTTCGTTAATATAATATATAATCAAAAACCATTGCTTCTATCAATAAAATGTCTATATACTAAATTAATCTATATACATAAAATTCTCTACAATAAAGATTCTCTACACTTTTTTGATAGGATCAAAGCTTAAGGAAATACAGAGGGGGTAAATAGAAAATTTAACAAAAAACAGTTTTTGCTCGTGCTCGTCCCTTTATTCAGTATACAATCAACCTCCTTGTTGATCGTGAGTCTTCAAAATATCTGCTTTTATTACATTAAATATTTGCACGCGTTTAATATATGTAAGATTATTATTTCCAGTGTGTATGTGACTATGGCTGAGAAGTGTTTAATTTGTGAGAGTGAAGTTGAAAGTGATTTGTGCAACGTTGATGGGAAAAAACGAAAGATGGGAAAGAGAAAGGTTTCAGGGGTAAGAGGAAGTGTTGATCCACAAATGGTGTTGTTCATAATTCTTGCAGAAGAGAATACGTCAGAAGTGACTCAATAAAAAGGTTTTTGCGAGATACTCTCTCAGATGAACCTTCAACATCACGTGATGCTTCGTCTTTGCGCTCAGGACAAATGAAATTTGATTTTAAAACAAAGTGTTTTTTCTGCACGGAAACGTATGACGAAGAGAAGGAGATTAAAAACCGTATGCTAAGCGTCGAACAGTTTTTTATGTTCGTACGGTTGCGTTTCACAATTCTATTTTAAATCGTAGGCATGAAAGAAAGGATGAGTGGCGAAACGATGTAGTGAGACGTATCTGCACTGTTGGGGATCTACACGCAGCAGATGCAATATATCACGAAGATTGTTACAAAAGATTCATGTTAACCTCTGTACCATCAAAAAGAAAAGCTGGACGTCCACAAGATGAAGGGATTTCAGAAGCAATGGAAGAAATATGGTATATGATTATATTGAAAGGACTGATAATTGCCAATACTCTATGGACGAGTTGTTGGAACAGGTTATTGCAGGGGAACCACCACATGTGAAGACCATTAAGGAGAGAATGAGGGGAAAATATGGGGACCAAATTTTTTTCAGTACTATTCGCACCAGACAAACTGTCGCCTCTTTTCCTAGTTTTAGTGATAAAATCTAGAGCGACTCATGGTACACTTGGTGTAAAGATGAATAAAGTGAACGTGAGAGGATTGTACAAAAAGCTGCTGAGATTATCTTGGAAGACATTGAATCCATGGCTTACGACAACGGTGCCTATCTCTTATTGCTGCTGTTCGCCCTCGATGTTTCATATCCCCAATTTTGACCAGAATCGCTCTGTTCATATACAGAAAATTCGGATCAAAGAACTTGGTGTCCCTACTATCGAAGTTGGGATTGAGTGCCTCTTACTACGACGCTCAGCAGCTGGAGCTCTCCACCATCCACCACCCGCAAGAGCCTATCCCAAGTGACACATTTTGTCAGTACATCTTTGATAATGCAGACTTCAATGTATCCACTCTCGATGGCTGGAATACCTTCCACAGCATGGGAGGAATCAAATGTGTTACACCAACCCAAGCTTTCCTTACATCCACGAAAGTGGAAAGACTGAAATCTGCCCCCCCCCCCCAGGAAAAAGTGGGCCAGCTGGGAGTTCTGGAGCTGGAGCTGCAAGCCTTTGAGGGAAGGGGAACCAACGCATTGCAGCAAATTACTATCGAAGACTTGAGCGTGTTGATGCCCATACCCTGTGACATATTCACACCCACTGTTCAAGATTTCCTGTGGATGAGTGGTAAGTGGCTCCAGGAGGTGGACCCCACTGCAGAGGTGCCAACCGTTCCAGAATGGAAGGGTTTCATGCAATTGGTGAGTAAAGTCATTAACAAAGAGAAAACTTCGGTAACCTTTCTTCCATTCATCAATGAACCACCTAACGAGTACAGCACAGTACATACAGCGTTATAGTATGCTTTAAAAAATAGTCAAGAGATAGGGGCCACAGTTTGCTTCGTAACATTCGACCAGCCTTTATACCTAAAGGCTAGAGAAATCGCGTGTGGGAAAATTGTTGTGATACTTGGTGGGTTTCACACCCTAATGTCCTTCACGGGGTGCATTGGTCAAACAATGGCTGAATCTGGACTGAAAGATGTACTATGCCAAGTATTCGCTGCTAATTCTGTTTACAAGATGTTAACAGGCCACGCGTACAGCCAAGCTGTTCGAGGACATTTGCTTGTTCAGCTTGTTTTATGCCAAATTGTTCTGGAAGGAGCCAATGTTTCAGAGGAAGAGGAAAGATCTTGACTATGCTGACCAACATGGAGGAACTTACTCCGGACAAAGTTGAAGAGAATGCTTCCTTGGTGTCAGCTTTGACAACATTTCAGAATCATCTGAAATCCCTTAAGGATATTGGCCCTACCGCTGCTTTATGGGTTCAATACTTCAACATGGTTACCCTGATGAAGAAGTTCATCGATTCTTAGCATCGTGGTATTTGGGACGGCCACATAGAGTGTGTACAGCAGATGATCCCATTCTTCCACGCAATTGGGCACTTCCAGTACGCAAAATAAGCCCATCTCTATGTCCAAGGTATGATACAACTTAAAGCTAGCCATCCGGAGGCGTACAAGGAGTTTGCAGATAAGGGATACTTCAGTATTAAGTTTTAGTACTATTGTGAGGTGTGGGTTGGATAAAGCTGCTGTATATCCAACTGTAGCAATAGTTGCGGAGGATGTAGACTTGATAGTTCTCCTCATGGGATTGGTACCACCATCTATCAATATGTACTTCATGAAGCCAGGCCGTGGGAATGTGGAAACCAAATTATTCTCAGTGCGACAACTTCAACAGCTTCTAATTTCTAAAACGATTCTCCTTCTTCATAGCTTCTCCGGATGCGATACCACCTACGGCCGAAAGAGTAAAGTAGGAATCGCTAAGCTTTTCACAGAAAACCGTGCCCTCACTCAAGACATTTCTGCAATATTCACAGATCCCTCAGCATCACCTGAGCATATTGAACAGGCTGGCGAGAAGTTTTTTTTGGCTGTATACAAAGCGCCTGCACATAAAGGCAACCTAAACAAACATAGGTACTCGGCGTTTTTGAAGGCGTCAACGAAGCTCAAATCAGACATGACCACTCTTCCTCCCACCAGAGGAGCTTCAAAGCAATACTCGCTCAGAGTATATCTACAGGTAAATTCATTTACATATATGTAGGTTATTCTTTACCTTACAAATATTAATTTGTGATGAATACTTACGTTGGTATCATTACTTTCTTACAGGTACAACAGTGGAAGGGAGAAGATTGGATCCTTTACGCACCTGTGGCACCCGACTCCGTTTTGAACATGATATTTTGCCGATGCACGACTGGGTGTGGGGTGCGCTGCGGTTGCCGCAAAGCAGGGATTGCCTACTCCAGTGCCTGCGGCTGCATCGACTCATGAACTAACGGAACCCCCGTCGAAAATAGCTTCGATGATGATGAAAATTTAGATTTCGACGAAATTTAATGTTCAATATATAGTATATCCTTAAGCTGTAATTATTTCATTTTTAAAATTAAACAATTCATTTTTAACAATAAAAACTGATTGTTTTAAATTTTCTATTTACCCCCTCCATATTTCCTTAAGCTTTGATCCTATCAAAAAAGTGTAGAGAATCTTTATTGTAGAGAATTTTATGTAGATTAATTTAGTATATGGACATTTTTTTGATAGAGGCAGTGGTTTTTGAGTTATTAACGAAAAATTGAAAAAAATGACCTTTCGAGACCCCCCCACCCTTAGCTTCACCCCCACCCCCTCAGTACTTTTAGTATGTTGTTAAGGACACCTTCCTCTATAACTGTACCGATTTTGGCTTCTACATGAATTATTTCCGCTATTTTTCCTTCGTTGCCTGGACTACTGTAGAAATTAGGCTTTGTGTGCAGAGAAAAGAAAAATGCAGTTGGTTCAAGTTAATACAGGACAAAAGATAGTGTTTTTATTTAATACAAAATGGCGACTATACATAATGCTGTATATAGCACATATAGGGTGCGTTCGTATACACAGTCATGTGTACAACATTACAACGCGACATAAGCATAAACGTTAATTCAATTTACAACATAATGTGATCAAATTTTGTCGGAAAAATGTTTGTAATTTTTTTGCGTTTTTTGTTTATTGCTATTTGATGTATCGGTTACTATTGTGGTTTAATAACTATTGTGGACAAGTGGTGTGTTTAGTTTTTTATGGTCAATGACATTATTTGTGAGCATATTTTACCGGCTCTTTCATATTTTCAATTTTTATTACTTTAGTTTTGTCATTTTGCATTTTTAAGGGTGCAGGATTTAAAAACATGTTTTATATGATAACTAATACGAAAATTTCGTTAAAACTGTTTTTGAATTATGTGATTAAATTATTAAATAATATTCTTTTCGTAATTCCTAGTTTTCAAGAAAGTTCAAGTATATATAAAAGTAAACATCAACATTTCGCATCATTCTTTTAAATGTTTAGCCCATCAAGTTTGCCTACACAATTTATTGATGTCGTTCACGGTTTGAATTAATTTTTTCAAATTTTTACATTTTTATAACTCTATATTTGAACTACTTAGCAAATAAGTTTTGATATTCACTATTTGTATTTAATTAAATTAATAAAAACTATGAAAAGGAGGGAATTTCATGTGGCATCTAAAATTACACTGTGCGTAATCATAAAAACGCAAATATATGCTCTGCTCTTGCAATAAACTGTTATTCACCAGTCATCAGCATAATATAAGCAAACGATTCAAAACTGTCAATAAATCCATTGAAACGTGTCTAGTATTTACTCAACCCTATAATTGGGACAACAATTATTATTAAATAATCGTTGAAACATGACAAACTTTTGTTTAGAAAGCTTGAAGTAGCTTTCTAGTAGATAAACAATCTATTATTATGTATGTTAAAAAATAAAAAATAAAAAAATGGAATAAAACCCAATCATAACCCGATTATCAAACACCCCAATATGTATATAACTCGTTATTTATAATTCATTTGTTTTTTTTTTATTCTATACTCGTCTATTTACATAAATCATTATTATTAATCCAAAAATAGCGCATATTTTAATATCGAACTCAACTTTCAATGTCTGTATGTTTTAAATTGTCTCCCATTGTTATTATGTTTTTCGACTGATTGTGTATTACATCTCGATATTTTACATATCAAGATTGCATACAAATTTTTTGAAATAATATTCAGTCGACACAAAGTAGGCATTGAATTTAGCGATCTGTCATATAATTTGTAAGTTAATGTGAGCCAAAATTTGAACAAATCAAATGCATAGCTAGTAACAAATTATTGTTGTTGATAAATGTTTACATACATTAAAAATATCTGCCTACTACATAGACAATATTTATATACATTTAGCGAGCATATAATTAAATTAAAATTATATAAGTTGCCGGTAACAACTACAAGGATGCCATCCATTTCCAATTAAAAATAGTTCATGACCTTTCTGCGAAAAGTTAACTGATATGACATGATTTTTTTTTTCTATTATAAAATTTTAATGATTTTCTCGGAAAAATTGTATTTGTTGTAATGATATTTTGTGAACTGTGTGCATATTATTACGAGTTGCGGTGTATTTATGTTTCTGTTTATTTTGTTTGAAAACAAAAGTACACGAGGCAATTTGATCTTTAATTTAAATTGTCGCACGTTTCCCTGTAATTGTACAACCTAAGCAAAAATAATATCTATTGCATTTTATAATCGAATGAAATAAACACAAGTGCGGATAAAAAATACTTTTGGCACATCTGTTCAACCGAACTCATTTCCCAACACAATAATACACATACACACACACACAGAGGTAAAAAATAAAAATAAAATCGAAAAAAAAATACGTAAAAGTAAAACAACAACAAATTTGGGAAAATGAAAATGAATTTTCACATACTACAAATTGAAAACAAAACAACTTTTTACATAATGTACATACATACACACATGTGAAGGAAAAATGTGTATACTTGTACGATATGTGGAGGAAAAACTTGAAAATGTATATTTAACGAACGATAACAGCATTAATGTGTTATACTTTGTACACAGATGATACAGAACACAGTAGATACAAACAGTTTTAATACATTTCTAACGTTCTACTGTATTTTCAAATATAAACAGATGATTTTTTTTTTTGTTTATTAAAATACACAAGGGCAGTGAACAAGTGATAATTAGGTCAATAAAATTTTGTATCAATTATTTTTCCATTTTCCCTGTTCGTCTTTTTTTAATTTTATTATTACATGTTTCATGGATTTTCCAGTAAATTTGAGAAAATCCTTTTATTGTTTGTTGCGTTTACCTTTTTTGTTCTTGTTATGTGGAAAAATTAACATTAAATTGGAAAGAGGGAAATTAATTCGACAATGCAAATGAATCTATAAAGCAAAAATTTTCAACTGGGAAAATTTTGTGTTTTATTTGTCTTGTTGGTCGGTTCAATTTGAATTCTTGTTTTCATAATAAATACATAATGTATAGATGAGTAATATTGATAATAGTTAAATTGGAAACTTTTACGAAATATCTCACAATTTTATTTCGTATTCGTATTAATTAGATTTTGAAAATAATTTTCTTTTACTTATGCCTATGTGATTATCACACCAGAAATCCCATATAATCCGTTTATGTAATGAAACATATTTTTCGATTTATGATGATTGTGCAACATTGAGCTTAATTAAATTCTTCTTAAAAATAGTCTGCATTGGCCCAGAATCGGCTATAGAACCTCAAATGATGGCGATTTCCAAAACCTAAGAAATCGGTAATGCACCGATAAAAAATCGGTAATGTTTGGCCGAAAATTACTATGGATACAAGGATAGCACTGAAGACTTTAGTCAATATTTGTCTATTTTGAAAATTCGCGAAACCCATACAAATATTTAAAATTGATATAAAATCAGCCTCTAGAGTGTTATGTCTGAAGATTGATTGCATTGATATGACTTATCAATAGCTATCGCAGGAAAAAATTTCAGTTCAAGATTCCCGTGCGAAATTTCGGAAAAGTTGATAAAATTTCCAGCCGAAAGTAAACAATGATAATGCAGATTATATTATCCCAGCCATAGATAAATAAGGAATGTAAAAAATCAGTCTCTACAGTGTAATGTCTAAAGATGTAATGCGTTGATGTGAAATGTCAATAGTTATAGCAAGAAAAAAATTCAGTCGTAGTTTCCCATAGGAAATCTGGCAAAATTCGGTTTTACAAAAATCATTAGAAAATTTGTATAAAATCAGCCTCTGGAGTGTTATGTCTGGAGAAATATTGCCTTGATGTGACATGTTAATAGCTAATGCTGGAAAAAATTTCAGTTTAAGTTGGCCATGGGAAATCTGGGGAAATTCGATTTTCGGAAAATCATTGGAAAATTTTTATAAAACCAGCCTCTAGAATGTTATATCTAATAATTTTTGAAATATCGAATTTTCCCAGATTTCTCATGGGGAACTTGAACTGAAATTTTTTCCAGCGAAAAACGATTCATCTTTAGACGATTTTTTTGGATTCCTTAGATTTTCTGATATTTTCAATTCTCGTATCCTGTTTACTTTCGGTTGATAACCACTAAATTTTTTATTTTCGGGTGGAATGTTATACCGCATCCCCAATGAAATACTTCTTGCTTTTACCTTACAGGATTGTATGAATTTCCAACAAAACGAACAAACAATTTGTTCAAACAACTTTTACTTTTAGGCAAAAGTATTTCATTGGGGATGCGGTGTTAAAGACACAATATGCATTATCGACTCTTGACTTTCGGCTGGAAATTTTCGGCTAACTTATACAGAGTTACGATATGAAGTTTTGTGTATTATTTTTCTAATAAGGCTGAAGCCAGCCGCATGCGAAAAGACTTCAGGGGTGAGATGTTGTAACCATCACGTTTTTCGCTTCGATGCATTTTCGATAGAATAACGGTACTACTTTGTTAAAAATATAAAATTTTAAAACAAATTAGTTCTAAAATACCGTTATTCTATCGAAAATGCATCGAAGCGAAAAACGTGATGGTTACAACATCTCACCCCAGGTTTTTCGACACCCAGGGGGCCTATTCTCGAATTCCACATCCATTTTCCACATGTGGACATCTGTCAAAACTCATAAAAATTTAATTTTTTCGGTACTAAGGGAATATTTCCGATTGGGTATAAGCATGTGGAAAAATTCCCCATATAGGAAAATGTCAATGCCGCATATGTTTTATATACGAATTACAATTTTCGAACCATTTTTTGACAACTTTGACAGATGTCCACATGTGGAAAATGGATGTGAAATTCGAGAATAGGCCCCCAGTCTACACTAAAAAGATAAAATTTTTCCATCTGTCTTGTGTTATATTCTAAAAAAGTTACCAAAAATAATCCAACAAGCAAAACATTTTGCTTGTTGGATTATTTTTGGTAACTTTTTTAGAATATAACACAAGAGATGGAAAAATTTTATCTTTTTAGTGTAGACTGCATGTCAAAAAACCTGAAGTCTTTTGGCATGCGGCTACCTTGAGGGCAAGTGGGTTTAAGCTCGATAGGGTCTAAACGCCGAATGTCAAAAGGCTAAATGTTTCGAAAGGCCTAATGTCGAAATGTCGAATCTGTCGATGGGCCGATAGTGTCGAAAGGCCAAATGTGTCGAAAAGCCGAATGTTTCGAATTTGTTATTTTGTTTTGAAGAATTTACAAACTGAAGGATTTAGTGAAGGAGAATTATATTAAATCAAGGAAAATTCCAATAGGTGAAGGAAAATATAAATTTCAGTATAATCAGTTAAAAAATAGTGAAGTTCGCCCATAATTGGCCATACTCCAGAACTCCATCAAAAAAATGCATTCTAGAAGCCCGGGATTACTGAAAAACAGCACTGCAAAAAAAAAATCGAGAAGTTTTAAAATCCTGAATAATAGAACAGTTAAAATCCAGAAACAACACCCGAAAAAAAATCGAGAAATCAAGCCCCAATTCCACAGTGAAAAATTGACTGAGCTGACTTGAAATTGGAAGAAGACAAAAAAAAAATAATCCATCAGAGAGACAAAGATAAAGTATTTTGTTATTGTTTTTTTTATAGCAAATTTTATGGATACATCTTGACAGTAAACAAAAACATAACCAAGAATTATTAAAAAAAATTATGAATTAGTGTTAATTCGAGTATTTTTACGATTCAAAATAATCTAAAAATTTAATTATTTTTAATACTCATATCAGAATTATTTTATTCAAATTATTTCCGTCATAAAATACAAAATTAAAAAAAATCTTTCCCATAAAAATGCCATACAATTAAAATTATCAGCGTGTGCGAGAAATATTTTTCATCGGTGCACAATATTTATGTACATGTATTAGTTAGACTGCCATAAAATATTCTCGATTTGATACTTTCGACCTTAGTGCACTAACACAGATACACTTTTTTTGTAAGTAAAAACTTGACTGACTCCGTTGTGTGTCTCGTTCACACAACCACCGATTTTATATTTTTATCTCAAGTTATTTTTACTGACAAACTTTGATTCACAGTGGAATTGAGGCATTACCAGAAAAGTAATCCAGAAAAAATATTTTGTTTAAATTAAATGAAACAAATTCAATTTTATAGGGATTTTTAGACCTTTGTCATCACTTGAAACATTTGTTTGACCGATAGAATTCCTTTGATCTTTCACTGCAAGGTTGAAGAAGCATTAACAAATTTGATCCAAATCCGCACTTCGCTCCAATACATTCGCCGTTACTTTGCTAAGCCAACTACATTAAGGAGAAACTTAAATTTTATAGACATTTTATGGGATACCATCTTATTTTGGGACGAAAAAATCCCAAAAATAAATACCGAAAAATACAAAGTAAACTGCCCCATCGAAAAGGAAGACCTCTTTGAATTTTTGTTAACTACAACATTAAAACAAAAGGAATCTACATAATTTCATGTCATCCTAGCGCGGAAAAGGTCCAATGCTAAGCGGCTTTGGAGAGTTCTCTATTTTAGCGAGTTCTCTTTAGAATTTCAAAAAATCGTCAAAGCGGGGGTTTGGGGGCGGCAGCCCCCATCCTCTAAGGTATAAAACGAATTACAATAATATTTCAAAAATTTCTTATGTTATGAACTTGATTTTTTGGGATTTTTGTGTTTTTTTGCGAATTTTATTCCAGAAATAAAAAAATTCACAAAACAAAAATCCCGAAAACTAAAATCGAGGATCACAAATACAGAGTGATTACATCAAAAAAAACTTCAATACTAAATTGTTTGAAATGGTATGTAACTAATTTAGATTTTTGGTTCCTCTGTTTATCTCACAGTATTAGCATGGCTATGTCCCAGAAATCAACATCGACAAATCTTATTGAATTGAGTAGCCACCCAATTAAAAGAATTGAAAAGCACATACAAATTGATGTGATGTATACTAACTTTGGGAAAACCTATGACTTCATCAGTCATGTAAAACATTGGAACTCGTATATAGATTCAGTTTCTCGAAACTGTTTATTGCCTGGTTTAAATCGTATTTGAGGAACCGCAGCTAGGAAATTACAAGATCAGAATTAATTGAAGCTACCTTAGAGGTACCGCAAGGCTCCAATGTTGGTCTATGGTAGTGATTGCAACCCGGTTTTCCGGTATCCGAAAAACCGGTTTTTTTTGTTATTTTACATCACCGAAAAACCGGATTTTATTACCCTTAAAAACCGGTTTTATTATTAACAAAAAATTTGCCTAATTATACATTACGTATTCACAAACAAAAAAAAAAAACGATGAAAACAAAACAATAATATAAATCATATGAAAATTATAACTACATTGTGTGTTTGTCGGTTGGTCTGTCGAATTTGGTGGAATGTCGGGATACCTACATCATTGTTTCTTTATGTATATGTGACTTCGTGGGTTATATTCAAAACCGACGACATTTTAATATTTTTTAAGACAGACCATAATAAATATGGATTACAAATTCGAGGAATACAAGAAAGGTATTGAAAATACCAAATCACTTTGGACATACTTTCTCCGAGAGATAAATGGTCAAGTGGCAAAATGCAAAACATGTTTAAAATCATAAAATGCATGGCTGGATCAACTAGTACACTTCCTTCGCATTTGCGAGCAGCACATAAAGTTACTGCTGTTAAATGAGGATTTGAAGATTGTGGGGGAAGCGGTGGAATATCCACAAATTTGTCTACAGCATCAAACGAAATGCCTTCTTCTTCTAAAAAAAAAATTACAGAGTATTTTTCTAATAAAAGTGACAACTTCCTTTTGTACAAATTAATATATTTTGTTTAAAAAAAACCGGTTTGAAACCGGAAACCGGTTTTTTATTGTAGGTAAAACCGAAAAACCGGTTTTTGAATATCACCCCAAATTTGCAATCACTAGTCTATGGATAATACGGCTCTATAAGGTATTAATATTTACAAATGATCTCAAAATCTACAGAACTACCTGCTATTCAGGATCTATTTTCAAAAACGCCTATTATATGCACTCAAGTCAAATTTGTAGACTTTCCTCTACTAAATAAATGATACTTATGTCAGATACCAAGAACCATTCACGGTTAATCATTAGCGCGGCAAATCAAACAAGTGAAACAAAAAGCTGATTGATTTTTCTGTTGTGATACCTATTAAAACTGTTCATTGATTTATTATTTATTAGTTTTTTACAAGTTTTATTACAATAATAAAATAATAATAGATGCCTTATGGACAAAAATCCACTGACATGCATTGCTTCCATTAACAAAATTTAAAAAACAATATTAAAAATATACCTATTTATGTACAAATACCTTAAGGTCAGAATAAGCCATAGAAGTCACGTCATTGACAGATTCAGCAGAATAAGCTAAAACTAAATCATCCGCAAACCCAGTACTGTGACCATTCAAATTAAGTTTGAAAATAGAATTCGTATAAATTAGAAACAGCAAAGGACCTAGCACTGATCCTTGCGGCACCCCAACATTCACAGTTTTTAGCTCACTAAAAGTATCATTAATTCTGACTCTCACTGCTCTATCATCTAGGTAGGAAGAAAACCACTTGTTTGACACACCTCTAAACCCAACATCAAAAAGAATAGATAATAGAAGTTTATGATCGACCATATCAAATGCCTTAGTAGCATCAATAAACAAACCGGCACAGATCTTACCCTTGTTTAGACCATTATGAATAATATCTAAAAATTCCAACATAGCCGATTCAGTACTCATACCTTGCCGGAATCCATGTTGATGAACGCTTAGTATTTTACAGAGATCCAGGAATATGGTAACTCTGTTTTTAACTGCTTTTTCCAGAACTTTGTGAATAACTGGCTGCAGCGCAATGGGTCTATTAGTTTCCCTTATCACTATGGTCTCCACTTTTAAAAATGGGAATAATAGTAGCATATTTAAGCCTCTTAGGTACTACTCCCTTTTCAAAGGAGAGATTGAATATATGGGCAAGAACAGGGCTGATAAATTTAGAAATAGCTTTCAAAATATTACGGTTCCAACGATTCAATAATAGCTAATATTTCACTATTAGAAACCGGTGTCATAAAGAATGTTTTCGAACAGTAATCACACGGAAGGTCGTGATTTGTGAATACGGTATTCGCGAAAAATTTTGTCCTTAAATTGTCTGCAACACTAGAATTAAACTCATTAGAAATGTCTAATTCATTTGTAAGCAGAGTACCGCTATCGGATAAAATATTGCTAATCGAAGATGTTTTAGCGTTTTTTGTTAAAATTTCATTAACAAGGCTCCAAATTTTTTTAACATCACTTCCATTAATTGAGAAGTAATTCATAGAATACATTTCTTTTACTCTCTCTTAACATCTACTCGTACATTTATTTGTCTGCAAGTACAATTATATATTTCACGTAGATTCTTATCATTTGGATGTTTTTTTAACTTTTTGCGAAATTTGCTTCTTTTTTTAATTCGACTGGCAAGTTTACATGAGATCCGTGGCTGTAAGAGCCTGACATTTTTCACCCGAGAATAAGTATAACATGGCTTCAAAATTTTCGTAATAATGCTAAAAAATGTATCAAGAGCTAGGTCCAGAACAATCTTCCAGTCTGTCTTCTCAAGGACTTCATTTAACAAAACCATATTAAGATTTTTTTTTTAGCACAATAAAAATTAGTATGGAAATTTGGATAATTCTCGATGAAATGATGATCTAAAATCTTAAGGTCAATTGCAGATGGCTGTAGATATGAAAGATTATTTGATCGAAGACGAGCAAAGAAATGATCGATGCAAGTGGATGATGATGTTGTCACTCTAGTAGGAACATTAACCAATGATTCCAGACCGAAAGACGACATAAGAAACATATAATCATCGCAAAGCGAAGAAAAATCCAGGATGTCACCGACAATGAAGAGATTTTTAGACTTAATATTGCTAATAAAACTGGAAATTTCGTGCAAAAACTACTGGAGTATCATGTAACCTATAAATACACAAAATCACATAAGTATCATTCGCCAAACTCCAATCAACCCTAACGATATCACACGGAATTAAATTAGAGGCAAATAGTGAGCAACACAAATGAGTATCAAAATAAACACAGACCCCATCTGACCTATAGGTATCATTACAAGCATTATAAGAAGAAAATTCATTACTATTGACCCAAATTTCACTCAAAAATATAAATGATGGTTTATTATTATACTCATTAACCTTAGCTACCAAAACATCAAAGTTCCTTCGAAGGCTACGAATATTCTGATGAACAATCAAAATATCAGAATTTATGATGTCAGAATACATATACATTAAATTATTTAGAAATAAAGATTGAAAGTGAATGAAATTTCTTTAAATTAGAATTAAAAATACTACCTGCATTTCTAATTATTATTCCAATTTACAAAATCGCTTCCTCAAGTATTATTATTTCAAAACAACATTACGTTTTGATGACCTTTACCAAGTGGGCCAGGATGTCTGGCGATAAACAGGTTAAATGAAATATTTGAGATAAACTAGAAGTGATTAGATATATTACCTGGCCCAGCATTAACAACACACCGAGGTCAAGATCTACAATAGAAATACGCACAACAAGTTTTAGAAAATATTGTCTTAAAACACCTACATAGAACAGTACAACAGACGTTTTTATAAGCACAATATGTAGAACCACGCAATTAATTTTTAAGCTCATACAATTTCAAATCATAAACAAATAACAAATCGTCGATAACAAATCTAAAAGTACAATAACCTTATACACTTAATGTTCACTCAAAATCTATCCTATAAAATTCCGCACAAAAATTGTATGACACAATCCTCAACCACATAACAACCATCGACATCCATCCATAATTTGCCGCAGTACACAAATTATAATAATAAACATTTTCTTTATATACGAACATACCTACATATTCGTATAATACAAAACATTTTGTTTTTCGTACAAAGAATAAAAAAAATTGAGCCATAGGGGTGGCTCATTTACACTCAGCCTACCCGACCCACAAAAAAAAAAACATAAACATAAATATCAAAAAAAAATGTATGAGTATGTACTCATATATTAACAAAACAACGTTTTTTTTTAACTTTTTTATTTTATTTTAAATTTACGCATAAATTTGTATCCTAATTTCATTACTGTTCATACACAATATACAACAGACTTATTCATGTAAATAACCGAAATTTTCCTATTCTCGAAAATGTGAAAAATGTCAATGATTTTCTTGTATACAATGTATGAATGTACAGCAACAGTACGAGATATTGTGGTGAAGAAGAAAATCAAAGGGAAAACATATATTCATATTGTATTGTATAGAAGAAAATCGATTGGGTGTAGTCGACCTATTTTCCAATCCAGAAGATCAAACGATGGGCGGGTGGGGTGGGGGGCGGAATATTATTTTTAAGTTCACATAACACCCCGACTAGTTGTAAGCTAAACACAATTATTTGCAAAAACATCTACTCAATCTGCCTGCTATCTACCTACACATATCGCGATTTTTTTTTTTTTGGTGATTGCGATATACTGTCGAACGCCTTGATGTGGAACATAAACTTTCATTCTAACGATGTCGTACGATGACTGGCTTATAGTGCGATTTTTACGAGCGACGTATTTTATTTTGACGTAAACGAACTTTATTGAATTACAGTTTCTTCGAAAATAAAATAATTCGATACAACCTTACAAAATATTAAACTCTGAAGGATGGGGGATGGAGCACCACAAGTACGACTCTACACGTTTATTATTACAATACAATTTTTTGCATTTTGAAGCTCAAAGCCGAGGCGCCTGGTAAGAAAAATACTTAACAATTTAACATAAAAGCAAGTAAATTGTTAATATAAACTAAAAAATATGACAAGACGCGTGAATAATGAAATCTAGTTGCAGTGTAATAGTATATTATTCAACGAGCATATAATGATAGCTGTTATTCACGAAGATGAAGTTTACCGACACGAGCCGATCAAATCCTTTAAATAAACCTAAAATAATTTACGTTGACATTTTGACGTCTCAATTTAATAATAATGAAAATGTCAAGAGACTACTAGATAAAATTTCAAAAATGAAATTTTTATTTGGTAGTAGTGAATAATGGAAGAAGGGAGACTACTAGATAAACTAGCAGTGAATAATGGATATCATTATAATTGAAGAAACAAACGTATATAAGTATATTATATGTTAGTCGTGGACAAATGAACCTTTAGCTCAAACTATCGCTCTATAAATTATGTATTGACAATTGGGCCGTTATGATTTTGCATGCATCCGAATGTTTAATTTAATTCGGATAGTTTCACTCTCCAAATGTTTTATATGGAGAGAAATGTCATTTAATGCAGAGCGTAGGGTTTACATTATTTCCAATCGTCAATTGCAAACTAAAAAATGTAATAATTTAAAAAGTAGAAATATTATGAATTAAATGAAAAGACCAATTTTCCAAAAAAAAATTATTGTGGTTGTTTTGTAAACCGCAGGGTAATGCATTACTTTTAGAAGTATATAATGCATTATTTTTCGTATTTTTTGGAAATCAAAAATATTCTCAAGATCAAATGATTTTTGGTTACATTTTTGGAATATGGCTAATTAGCCTGTCATTGGTTATTTCTTACGACATCATCGTACAAGTACGATGGAAATTCGATTCGTAAATGATTTTCAGATGAAATTTTTTAAAATGGCTATCCAGTATGAACTTGGCTATTTCTGCACCGATTTTGATGAAATTTGACAGGTTTGACGAAAATGTCATTCCTAAATGATTTTTAGAGTAAGTTTTTGAATATGGCTAATTAGACTAAAACTTGGCTATTTTTTAACCGATTTTGATGAAATTCGATTATGCTGATAATGGTAAAGGTGATGTTGAATTAATAAAAGTATTGTTGCTGAGAAACGCAAATATATTTTCTGTAGCATATAATAGTTTATTTTTATAAAAACAGATGGCTAAGAAGCAATAAGCCTACTAAGATTTCAAATTTATTTAAGCAAAGTTACGCATTATTTAGTATTCGGGCAGCATAAGATTTCGAATGACTCCGAGTATCAACTACTACGAGGGGTTACATTTCTAGAAAATTGCTTCGTAACAATTCAACCAGCTGGTCTTCTTCTTCTTCTTCCGCTGGTGCTAACGATGCGAGACCGAATGTGTTTAGGTCTCTTTCAACGTCGTCCATCGTTGGGTAGGTGGTCTTCCACGAGGTCCTACTTCCTTTGGTGCCAACTCCAAGGCCTGTTTAGTGGCCTGATTTTGTGAACAAAGCACGTGCCCAAGCCATCTTAGCCTTGACGATTTTAGGAATCCAATGATGTCGACTTTATCAAGATCATTTCCGATTCATTCGCATTTTGTACGTGGCTTCCTCTTTAATGAGACTGAGAAAAGAACAGGTTCTTACGTAAGCGATTTTATTATTTTTAGCTCAGTTGACACAATTTTATGTCTGCATCACATCTGTTAAATTTTTAAAGCAACTTTTATAAGTATTATTCCACTAGAAAATTGAAACGAAGAGAGCAGATGAACAAATTGAGAGGCCCAACACACAAGCTCACATATCTCTTCAATGTGTATAAACTTTAAATTCATAAGAAGCATAGTTCTTAAGACAAGCCGGTCTGATTGTAATTGACGAAATTACAATGCTGCCTAAACACAGACTTCGCTGCATCGACCATTTACTTCGTGAAGTGATGGAATCTGATATCCCGTGTGGCGGAAAGATTTAGTTGTCGGTGGCGACTTTCGTCAGACATTGAAAGTAGTACCAAAAGGGACAAGCACAGAAAACATCGAGTGTTGTATTAAATATAGCTTATTGTGGAGACTCTTCGATCAATTGACCCAGGCAGAGCACAATCAATGGCAATTAGATGTGGGATCTGGAAGTTGACGTCATTCAAATTCCAAGAAGAATGACCACATCTGAAGATTTGATAACTAGCATTTTTGGTAATATTCAGCAGATATCCGTTGAGAATTTATCAAAAAGAGTCATCGTCGCGTCAACAAATGCACAAACGCTTGAAATGAATCGAAAAATCATTGACATGATAGCCATTGAAGAGCGCATATACTACAGCGGTGATTCTATCGTGACTCTCATGACTCTACAATGAATTTTTCAGCGATCAAACATCTTCTGGTATGTCACCTTAAGTGCTCCTTCTGAAAAAAGCTGCAATTATCCTGCTTCTAAGAAACCTCAATCCGAAGAAGGAATTGTGTATTGCGCCTGATTAATTATCGAAAAATCCGCTCGAACGTTTCAATTTCTCAAAAAACTTTTGTGCCAAGGATGCAGGTAGGGTACAATTCGGGAATATGATAATGCACATATTCCAGGAGTATGCTACGCATACCTAAGATCACTATTATGGTTGGGCTGTACGCCGTTTAAGTCAGAGTTAAATGTTTAGAAAATAAATGTTGACACTTATTTCTGATGTTTGGCATAAAGCCAAGATCTTCTCTTCTACAGAAATTGAAATTGAAATTATTAAGATGTATGTATGTATAAGCTTCAATAATAAATATAATTTACTAAAGTAAAGTATTAAACATCTTTATAAACACCGCTGGACTTGATAAGACATTTAGCAAGCAGAGAAGGATTCAGCTTCGCCGTATGTTATTATCACCCTAGGTTATATAGGTTTTGCACTTCAAATTCAACCTTTTATAAAAGACAATCATCCTTTTCCATATCAACTTCAACCGTAGATGATGTAAAACCAACATAATTTATTTAATTTAATAAATTTACTGTAATTAAACTTTAGGTTCAAAATAACCAGTTAATAGGCCCGATTCTGCCTTCCAAAATTTTATGTTACTCGTATGTTAAGTTATGTTTGTTTATTCAATACAAATTCATATAGGAAGCGAGGAAATAAAATAACATAACATGAATTTTATCGTTCCAGAATCGGCCCCAATATATATAATAAAATCAATAAACTTTTACTATAATATGGGATTAACATTCACCAAAATTCGGCCTATAATTTATTATAAACTTCACCTTAGATGTCATCGTAAAATTCATTGTAGAATGGATCCCAAATTGATTTAAATTCAACTTAAAGTTCATTCCCAAATTTACCATATAATGCCTTGTTAACTAAAAATTCACCTTTAAATTTTTCTTAAAACTACGGTGCGTTGTTACTTTATCGTACAATAAAGCCTTAAAGTTCATCCTAAAATTCACCCCAAAATCAATTCAAATTCTCCATCAAATTCATGATAAATTTACCCCAAATTTACCTTAAAATTCTTCCTAAAATTACGACAAATTAATTCTAAAATTCACTCAAATCAACCAATCCAACCTACAAGTCACTATAAAATTAACCCTAACATTTTACTTAAAATTTACCCTAAAATCTACCCTTTAATTCAACCTACCCTAGAAATCACTCTAAAATTCACTTTAAAACCCCTCTAAAACTAACGCTGAACTTCACTCTAAAATTCATTTTAAGTGTCAGAAATTTAGAAAGCGAAAACTCTTAGAAGCTTAAATAAGGATTTTATCAAATTTAAGAATTCTGGAGTTTGGAATATTTATTATTGCGGATTTGCGAAGGGAAAAATGGAAAATTGGAATTTAAAGATCTAAATCTTTAAAGTTAATATAAACTTAGAAATTCGTCAAATTTAAGAATCCTGATATTTAGAAAATTTTTACAACATTTTTGAAATGTAGAATTTTTATTAGGAATTAAACATTGAGTGCTAGGTCAATTTAGTCTCTCTCCCGTTTACCAGTACAAATAATTAAGTTTTTACTGGTTCATCACTGAATTTCGAAATATGTAATCTCAAAAATATTGGTCACAAAGAATCTCAAAAATTCTAAATAAGAATTATCAGAGAGTCAAAGGACTTCAATCCGATGTTTTTAATTTTAATGTGATATTTTCGTAAATGATGAATTTGATTTGGAAAAGGATGAATATGTTTTGAATAAAGATGAATTTGAATTGTAAATTGATGAACCTGATTTGTAAACGGTTGAATTTGGAGTGCAAAACCTATATGCTCACCAAATCACTACTCGGGCGGATCCAATACTGAAGAAGCTTACAGAAACATGGTTGCGTACTTATTGTAAAGCTGTTACTCAGATAATTTTTCGTAAAATGAATTTAACGTATATTATCGAAAAACTTTCCTAAATTTATTTTAAAACACTTTGACTCACGTTTGTGTACACCCTTTCCTATTCGCAATAACTTTGTTAAAATAGTGTTGTGCGGTATGGGTTTTTGTTTAATTTCTCAAACTATTCTTGTTGATTGGGATTCCTGTCAAACTTTCCCGTTATTTTAAAACAGACGAGAAAAAATACACAACGTATAAGTGGGTCTCTCAAAGTTCTGCGTGTATGCTTTGGTAAGTTATGTTTTTTTTTTTAAATTGGGCGGAAATATTTGTGTTTAGTGCTAAATCTTAGCGTTTTTGAATAGAATACACATTTAGTTATTTTAAAATACTATATGCAAATTTATTAGGTTTAATCAACATTTCTTCCGTTCTAATATATTTAAAATCCATGTTGTTTGTCGTCTGTGTACGATCATATTATTATTAGGGGTAATGTGTCCAATTTAAATAACGACGGAAATGTACTTTCATATTGGAAGAGGTGGAAGAAATGATTATGGCCAATAACGGCCCATTATAATGGGAGAAATTAAATGGGTAAATTATAATAACGAACAGCAAGGATGCACTATCGTCGAAGAATCTACTTTTGAAGATATTGAATATGTAGATGAAAAAGAAAAATTCAAATTTACACGAAACGAAGATATTCAGTGGAGACATTTGGCTTTTGAACCATTGACTCGATATTTTAATTGCGGTAAAGAATGAAGCCAACATTTAGAAAATGAAGTTGGCACTCCATTGGAATCAAAATTTAGTTATTCGGTCTGTTTCTAAGGATGTTCCACGGATTCTCGCAATTAAGATCAAACATCCATTTAGTTGTTAGTAACAGTAATTTAAAAAACCCGTACCATAAACAATTTTATTTTGTGTGGCAAGAGCGAGTATCCTTACGGTTTGTGCTCTATCAGGTCAAAGAAACGGAAATCTCATTTTGCATGTATCGTAAAACATTTCGTAGTAAACAGGCTTAAGGATGGTCAGCAGCTGTTTTCTGATAACTATTTTAGCTCGTATCAACTCTTTGAGTTTAATTCTCCGAATTTTTCATCAGATAAACAAATGCAGAAGGAAAGAAGATCCGCAGAAAAATATGTGGCAGATACGGAAATATTGCCATAGTGAAATGGCGGTATAACAAGGCCGCTCATTTAGCAGTAAATTTTATTGAAATAGGAAATGAAAAGATTATAAGCTGGTGGGATAAAAAGCCAAAAAAAAAATATCTTGATATTTTACAGCCTGAAGCAATTGCCCCAAATATAACTTTGGTAAGGGGTGTTGATATTTGCCGATAACATCACTACCCGCACAATCATTTTAATGTGACTTTTTAAAATTATTGTGTACGTTAAAAAAATAATGAAGGAGTAATGATGGACGAGTTTTGCGGGTAATGATGCTATTGGTAATGACATTAATATGGACTAATATGCCCGCAAATGTTCACTGTGGGTTTTGTCCATTTTATTGATCCGGCAGCCTGTGCTAGTTATAATGAATACAAAAACCATTTGACTCACACAAATTCTAACGAAATCATGTGCCTAATGAATTTTAAGCTATAGTTAGCTCAAAGTTTACTAAGAATAGGTGTTGCAAAGCGTGACAGCAATAGTTCCAGCGAGCCTCTCGAGACAATGGATTTTCGTAATCGGGTGGAAAATCGACCACCGGACGACGTTCGCCGTGACAAAGTGGATCATCTTTACGTTAAAAAAATAATGAAGGAGTAATGATGGACGAGTTTTGCGGGTAATGATGCTATTGGTAATGACATTAATATGGACTAATATGCCCGCAAATGTTCACCGTGGGTTTTGTCCATTTTATTGATCCGGCAGCCTGTGCTAGTTATAATCAAGGGTGGGCAGTAACGAATTACATGTAATTAAATTACGTAATTAAAATACAAATTACAATTTGTAATTTGTATTTTAATTACTCATTTTCCAAGTAACAGTAACTTGTATTTTAATTACTTAAATTCTAAGTAATTGTGATTTGTATTTTAATTACCTCAGTTTTTAAAATTTCCTATTTATATTTTTATAAGGCTTATTAAAATCTGGTTCCAGAGCCATCAGTATAAAACCTAATCTTAATATTGTTTGTTCTGATGATATGTTTTTTCACTAAACGAATTTTGTCAAATAAAATTTGTCAATTTACAAATGTAAAGTAATTGTAATTTGTATTTTAATTACAATTTACAATTGAAAGCAATTGTAACTTGTATTTTAATTACTCCACTCGAAAGTAATTGTAATTTGTATTTTAATTACTGAGTTTGCTGTAATTTGTAAAAGTATTTTAATTACTCAGTGTAATGTAATTTGCCCAGCCTTGGTTATAATGAATACAAAAACCATTTGACTCACACAAATTCTAACGAAATCATGTGCCTAATGAATTTTAAGCTATAGTTAGCTCAAAGTTTACTAAGAATAGGTGTTGCAAAGCGTGACAGCAATAGTTCCAGCGAGCTTCTCGAGACAATGGAATTTCGTAATCGGGTGGAAAATCGACCACCGGACGACGTTCGCCGTGACAAAGTGGATCATCTGCCTATTGATGACGATAGCGGATTTGCTTCAGGCAGATCGAGATTCAAATGTGTTAAATGCGCAATACACGTGATCTATTATTAATTTTATGGTTTAAAATTAAAAAAATTTGTAATTAACCTTTATGAAAATTTGTCATCAGTTGTGTACGGAAGTTATTTGTAGAATTACATTTCTTACAGACCTAAAACCACAAAAAATGGATTCCTTGACTCAAACCCCATCATATCACAATAATTTCTAAATTAAAAAAAAAAAAATTTGCAATATTTACGAGAATTTAAGATGAATTTTTCGCTTCTAGCAACATTTTCTTTAACCAAGTATAACAATTATTTAACCGAGATAATGTTAATAAAAAATTCGTATTATCGCATTAATTAAAAATATCGCTGTTGATATGTCAAAATAAAATAAGAAGCACATCGCGAGCAATAAATTACGATTGAAAAGTTCCGCGGTTTGATTTCATCCTTGGAACGTAAAAAAATTTTGTCGCTTACAAATCATTTTTGAACAAATCAACATGATTTTTAAAATACAAAATAATTTTTAAGAACTCGTGGGAACATAATTTGTAGACAAAAAAAAATATTTTGGGCAAGACATAATAAATCGCTGTGTTAGATGATGTGTTGAAATATAATTTTTAAGAAAAACACTTTAAAGGTCAGATCACATTGAGAACGAGTAAGTGATGAGAACGTGATTTTCTTTTTTGCACCAAAATATGTAAATTGAATTAAAAAATTGTCAATATGAAATATATTCCATTCGTATTCGACAAAAGTGTTACAGTGGGCACAAAATAATTAAAATATTAAACTACTTACACCATCCGGTCCACCACTATTCGCATTAACATTGTGCACAGTAGTATCATCTTCCGAATCCGAACAAACATTTAACGGCTGAATTAAATTATTAATGACGGGTGTGTTAATTTCGGATAAACTAAGTCTTAAGTGGTCACGTGACAAAGAACTGTTACTATTAATATGATTATTATTAAAAATTATACCATTAGAACTATTACAATTATTACTATTACTATTATTGCTGTTATTATGTAATGGTGTTACGGATGTGGTGGTGGTTGTTGTTGTTGTCACTAAACTAGTACTTGTTGATGCATTTATTGTATTCTGTGTATTCGATACGATTGTTGATGTTGCTACTGCTATTAACGAAGATGTAGTCACAGCTGGTGATGACGATGACATTTTATGATTTTCAATCCAAAACAGTTCAAGTAGAACTTGCTTTAACAACCAGCAAATATGCTATATAGTTTTTTATTGTGATTGTTTCAATGGATTCGATAATAAAATATAATTTTTAGTATAAAAGCAACAATAAAACTTTTGTATGGTTTACTAAGAATTCTTTCGTTCGTTTTAATTTTTTTTTTCTTGTTATTTTTTCATATTTTCACAAGAGGATGAGAAGAAGAAGAAGAAGGGAAACACATATAATGAAAAACTCATTAAAATTGAAAAACATACAAAATAATTTTCACACTTTATTCGCACATTATAATACTCGTTAATACGGATTTAAAATTGGCCACAATTGTCACACACGCACGAAACTAAAAATTTCTATGTTCACGATAAAACAAGAAATATAACTGTGTAAAAAAACTAAAATATACACGCACATGCGAAAATATAATTGACTTAGATTATCTCGGATACAATGTTATGTTCTAACTAAAGCACACACAAAAGTTCTCTGACTTTTCTTGTACATAAATATTTTGACAATTATGCTCCACGGTCGTGATGCTCTTCTAAGGAGAGGTGTTTCGTTTCTGATATGAAAATGTACACTGTGTGCGATTTGATTGGAATTTTTTTTTTTTTTTGTATTATATTTTGAAAGGAAAATTGTAAAAAATAAAATAAAACAATTATTATTAAATTTGTGAAAACCACAAAAAAAAAGTTAACAAGAAAATTCAAAGGGTGATTGAAAAAATTGTGCACAGTATATTTTGAAAATCCGTCGCCAAAGTAGAGTAAATTACAAGAGGACTGTGTATTGAAAGCTTTTAAGTTAGGAACTTTAATTTGGATCGGTTAATTATGTATTATGAGCCACCCTATTTACAAATTCATAAAGAATGAATACAAAGTAATGAGAATCGAAAACACAAAAAAAATTATCAAACGTTTTTCCAAGCATAATACTATATAACACACCTCTCGCGCACTCTCTAATTTAGCTATTCGTGGAAAATCCTCCCTCTCACGGCGCAACTATAAACAAAACTAAACTTAGTAAAAACTAAATTTTTCCAGGAAAAACAAAAACAAAAACTTCCAATACCCAATTTGAAGGCTGACTACATTTAATATTTTCATGAGGAAACAATTTCATGATATTGGTAAATTAGTTAAAGCTCTCAGCTTACATTGGCATATCTCTAAACTAAAGCTGGCTGTATCAATCAATCAAATAAACGAATATTTTCTATAAATAATTTTTATTTTTTGTCTATCGAGAAAATTACAACAACACCGAGTTTGTTTATTTGCATAAGCGCACGATAGCAAGGCGCATGATCCGTTTATCATACACTAATGGGAAATTGGAAAAATACATTTTCTATTTTTTTTTTTTTTTTGGTTTGTGAGAATATCGAAGTTGAGAGAACAGTGCTGAGGTGGAAATTGTTATTTTTTTTTTTTTTTTTTAAATTTCTAAATCAAATGGCGTAGGTCGGATTTTGTGTGTGTGCCGAGAATAGACTCGAACCTATCGGCATAAATTAATGATGCGATATATTTTTTATTTAGTGAGTGTTAATAGTTGTGGTTATTGTGGTGGTTTATATAGACCGTGTGTGGTGGACAAAGAAAAAAAAAAGCAAGGGTGGAAGAGAAAAATGGAATAAACAAACCCAACAAGTTGTTTTATTGTCACGCGATATTGCAGTTTCAAGAATTATAAATGACCTTGAAATTAAAGGTATGGATGACATTGGAATATAACAAACAAACTAATTTTAGTAACTAACACACTGTTCCACCAATATACTAAACGTTTTTTTTTTCTATTTTTAGGGTCGATAGTGTGTACATAAATGTTCAAGATCAACATGCGTCACACGGTATCCTATATAGTGTGTCGGCTGTAATATGCCTAATTAAAATAGGCGTAACAGTCGTATTCGTATAAACTAACAATAATTTATGATACTTGTAAATCACGTTATACAGAGCGGTTCAACCTTAAGATTTTACATAAATTGCCCGCCATTTATTCAATATACCAAAACCACCTAAACCAAGCAATAAGCGCGAAAAAAATCCCTCATATTTGTTCGGTTCGATAAAAAAAATCAACTCTATGTACTTACCACACAATTCAGCACAGCCGCCGGTAATGCATTCGATGTATTACTACTGTTACTCGTAATACTGCTATTCGAAACGTTCGATAAATTCTTTTGACGCTGTTCAACAATCATCCGTTCACTTGAACCCTTCAACAATTCGGCTAACAATTCAGGCGTTGCCAACAATGTATTAATATTTTTCGTCGCCGCCGGCATTTTTTTACCATCCGTACTCAAACTTCGTTTACTAGTAGCGTGTGGCGTATCCGATTTTTTTGAACCTGCTAACTTCTCACAGCTACTGTCGAGCGATAATTTTTTCTCGTTTACTTTAATTTTTTCGGGCGTATCGTACGTTTGGGAAAATGGCTCAATACTGCTCGGATATCGTTTGTGTGATATGATCGGGTCTGTTTTGGCGAGAGAATCCATTTGGGAGGGTGTAGATGCGGCTCGCACATGGCACGGAATTGGTAAATGACTTTGTTTTTTACGTGCATCTGATGCTGCTGTATCGTCAAAAGAGGTGTTCCCGTATTTTTCACGTCCGGCATTCGGTATAAGTGAACTATAAAAGTTAAAATCACATTAGTGTGAATAAGATATAAGGGGCTATAATCATGCAACTATATATACTTACTTTTCCTGGCGATTTAATTCTTCAAGTAGCTCATCATATAATACTTTTCCCGCCTTTTTCATTTCGGCTTCCAGCATTTGGCCGTAAGGACCACGTAACGGGCGCTTCGAATATCGTTTTAGATCGTCTCCGCCATGCGGTGCCGGCGATGCACTATGTCGTTCTCTTGGCGGTGTACGATCATTTTCATTATCCGACATGGAATCTTGCCGCAAAAATATTAAATTTTTCGTTGCTTTATTCACAAGCGGTGAGCTTGTTAACGAAATATCATCCTTTTCATCGGAACTTTGACACGTTAAACTTTTTCGGCGAATATACTTTAACATTTGCTGCTGATTGTATTCGTACTCAGGAGTACCTGGCTCCGCAGAACACTCTGAATCTCGTTTGATTGGCACTTTATTATTCGCCTGCATCAATAGCTTCAATTTCTCATCTGGCGGGTATTCTAATTCCCACTGGGGCAATTTAACATCTTCGGGCGTTAAATTTTCATCCGTACAGTTATCCGAATCATCATCACGATTTTTTCCAACTGATGGCCATTGAATATAAATCCCTTTACGACGCCTGGATTTATCGATTCGCTTGCGTTCCTCGTGCGAGTTTACACCCGGATTATGTTCGTTTGAACTAGGGCTCCCCGAACCATCGTTATCATTGTCTTTGGAACCATCCGAATTATTATTTCGTTTTCGCACCTCAACAAATTCAACGCTTGGTTGTGTAATATAATCCGGAATATCTAAACTATTCACCGTTATGCTCGCCTCATGGTCATCATCGATTTTAAAATTCTGACTATCACGACATATATCGACTGCAGGCTCCGGTGTAAGGTCACACTCGCTTATTTCCTGAATCATATCCAAACTTATACCCATTTCTTCGATCATTGGAGTTTCCTCTTTAACACTGATCCATTCGGTTGCTGGGTGAGCATTCCACTCCCGCGTCACACATTCATACACTGGCACTGGGATTAAACAAGTGGTCGCCGTTTGTAAATAGGAATCATCGGTTGGCGTATCGAGTGATATATCCTCTTCGGTTAATGTTTCGAGTGTTATTTCAGACGTTTGCGCCATATTTGTTTCGGCCGATAACTCATTTTCACTTGGAATTTCCGTTATTTTCCCGTTTACATCGGAATTATCACATATCGGTTTCTCTTCTAAAATTACATTCTCGTCATGCGTTTCTAATGGGATTATACTTAAATTATTAACGTGCACGGCCAGGGCATCAACAGCATTCGAATATTCGCGTGCCTCACTAAAATCATCGTCCAGTGTGCGCAATGATGTCCGTGAACCGGATTTATTACGAGGCAATGTTAGATTGGCACTATCCACAACCGATGGTTCTTTATCTCGAGTGAATGCTGCTTTTATTGCACCTAAAGCCGATCGAATATATTTGCCTGATGAGTAATCTACTTGTGAAAATGATGCACTGCGAAATGGAATTGACTTTTGAGGATGTGGATGTGCACTTTTCGGAGTTGGTGTTTGATCACCACTGCTACTATCACGATTGTGTTGGCCCACATTTTTATGATTATCTTTTGCGAGCACTAAATTTTCGAGGTTCGATACGCTTGAATTAGGTCGTAACGATTTGTACAAGGAATGCGTACGTCCCGCCAAATTTATATCGAATATGCTATTCGATTTTTTCATCACTACTGCGGGTGGTTCAGGTGCTTTCGGTGGTATCACCGGAGCAGGAGCGGGTAATTCATGACGAATTTCTTGTTCTTCATCTATACTGCCGCAAATACTGCCCGATGCAGATGATATATTTTCCGAAAATGATTTATCCAAACTATTTTGATTTCGTAATCGACGCGGCGGTGGTATAGGTGGTGGGGGAAGTGGTGGCGGCGGTGGCGGCGGAGGTGGTGTTGGTGCTATTTCTGTTGACGTTGTTTGCACTGTTGTTGCTGAATTAACAACCGACGATGATGTTGAAGGTGTTGAAGCACGTGTACCTCGTAATAACTCAGTTAACTCACGTAATCGTTCCGTTTTATCGGAGCCACGTGATTTGCGTCCAAATCCCATTCGTTGTAAACGGTCAAGTGTATTTCGACGTTTATCCATAACGTTTTGCTATATTAAAAAAAAAAAAAAAAAACGAAATGAAACAAAAAATTAAAACAAGAACACCAACAAAACACGCGCACACAAACAAAACAAAATGGATGGACGCATATACAAAATTACCGTTATTGGTGTAAAATTAAAATGGCGAATACTTTCAAATACCAAGCACTCATATTTTATTCTGCCCTGAAATAGTTTTTGTTTTTTTTTAATTCTTAAACCTTTGCCTACTTCGTACTTATTAAGCTGCGATCGACTTTTCCTTGTTTTATTTTTATTTTATTAGCCTACTAGATCCGATAATACACAACAAAACAATAAAAAAAAAGAAAACAAAAAAAAAAATTTTTGAAATGGATGGATTTATGGTGAAAAATTAAATGCGACTGAGGTAGTTGTATGTAGTTCAGTTATAATAACGACCGCGTATGAAAATTTTCCTTTTATAAAAAGATTGATAATTTTAGAACGACATTTTTTTTTGGGATTTATTTTTAGAAAAATAAAATAAAAATCTTGTATTTGTTGTATTATATGTATATATAAATTCGTCAGATGATTATTTTATTTTTATACAAATGGATATAAATGTGTACAATCTTCAGATACAGTAAGTGCACTACGGATAAACCAACATTTGAAGATGGCGCTAAAAATTAATTTTTCCTAACACTAGTCTATATTTAATTAATTACTGGCGGTTTATTTATTTGAAAATTGTGTCAAGTGTATACTTTCAACAAACAGACCAAAATATCGATATCGTTCGATCGAGTGCAGGTGCCAAACAAATTAAAAGTCGCACAGATCATTTAATTTTATGTTTGTGTGAATCATACATAATAACAAAATCAGATGAGTTAAACAATTCTTGAAACAAAAGCAAAAACAAGAAACACGTGCATATTATCTCGCTTTTTATGGGGTCACCATTCATTTCGTCCTAGCGTTAAATCCAAAAAGTTAATCACCTGAGTTGAAAAATGATAATGGGAAGCACTGCTGAGAAATTAGAACTCAAAATTAAAACTTCCAACACTTTTCGCTCCATGTAACTAAGCACAGATTATCTACACTGTATCTGCCATATCCATTTATATCCATTTGTTTATTCATACACAATTTATAATTTTTTACTTCTTTTAAATTTTTAAAACAACAAAATATAAAAACAAAAATCGTTTAAAACCTTTCATCAAATTCATCACAAATATTTCTTTTTTTTTTTTTAATTTTATCGTAAAACAAATATTAACAGAACTATAACTATTTAAATATTTTATAAACTATATAAACAAACAACGATATTAAATGATAAATTATAAAACTGTCATAAATATATTTATTATTATTATTATTTTTTTATAATAGCTGTTGCTGCTGTTGTCGCGTAATCAAACAAACAAAATAAAAAATATCGTACACTATAAATAATATTCGCGATCTTGTCACGACGCCATTTTAATTTCACTTTTTTCTTTTTTTAATTTTTGTACAAAAAAAATAATTTTCCACACAAAAAATTATTAAAATTTATAATTTTTCAACATGTTTAGCCCAAAATGTGATATTTGTTAACATTAAAAAAAAATGTACTTTTTTGTTCGTTTTGTTTGTTAATTAATAAAATAATAACAAAATAAAATAAAATAAGAAAACAAAAAAAAAAAAATTAAATAAAAATCACTAAATATAATTTAATGCAAATATTGTTAACGCAAAACTAAATGTAAAAATAAAAATAAATAAATTAAAAAAAAAAAAAAACTTACAAAGGAAAAATCAAAAAAAAAAAAAAATCATATTTTCATTCTCAAAAGAAAAATTCGAATGGAAGAGACGAAAATACATTAAAAAAAAAAAAAATGAAAAGAAAATAAACAAAAAATAAATAAGAAAATTTGTTCGCTTTAATTTCAATATGAAAAATCATTCACACACATGTCTAGAGGCAAAGCAGCATACAACAACAAACAACAGAAATTTCAAAAACATAATCGGTGTTGCCATATTACGCATACTGAATACTATAATACATTATTATAAATAAATCTAAATGCGTGTGTATGAAACCGGAAATTGTTGTGATTGGTCATTACTTAAATATTTTATTTTTGTATTTTTTTTATGAATTGAAAATAAAAGTTGACCATGGAAATGGAATAGATCGTGCGTGATCATGTCTAATATTTATTGTATAACGCTAAATAACTCAACTTTTCTAAATTTTATTTAATGAATGATGAATATATAGTACGATCTTAATAAATTTTATAGAAATAGCATTTATTTGTGCTTAACCTGTACTTCTTTCCATCGCTAAGCGACCAGCTCAAATCTAGAGAAATAGTCTAGCTGCGTAAATATAAAATTTCAAATGCGATCCCGAGTTAGTGTTCATTAACCAGAAATGGATGAAATTCTCGACTATTTTGTCGAAAATATGGTATGTCAAAGTTATTGCCAAAAACGGTTGAAAAATGTCAAAAACTGTTTTAAAGCGTCAACAATTGTGCATGTGTAGGGTGTAATAATATTGGTTGCCACTAGATGTCATTGTTAGTTCTATAATGTATTTTAACCATGTATTTCGAGTAGTTTTAGTTGTACGTCAAACAGCATCAGGGCATGAAGAATAAAATAAACTGGGCATGAGATTAACTGTTAAATGAAAGTCTTTTAATTTATAATAATTGCCACAATTATTACATAAGGAATGCAATACCGGTAACCGGTTAGCCGATAAACCTGTAAATCGTATTAAAACCCGGTAAATTCCTACTTTTGCTCGTTGTCCAGTACCCTTGCATTGCAGATGGCTTAACTGGCCTTAATCTCACTTTCTTTCAGACCCAAACAGCCTCGAAGATGAGACGATGGCGACCATACTATCTTCAATGGATACTACGGCTAATTGATTAATTATAAAATCTATAATTATTAATAACAAACATTTTAATTAATATTTGATATTCTGACAATTGCAAGAGAATTAATGACCGTGTTTCGTGCTGAAAAGCCTACAATTATGAAAAAAAACAATCCCCTTATCAAGCCAATGGTGACTAAACACAAATTCACAACTCTACATTAACCCCTATCAGTGATGGAAAATGGAATTTTTGAATTGTACTGAAAATTGAAATGATATTGTACTAAACTGAGTTGAATTGTACTTAATTTTTTTTAATGTCTTTTTTATATAAAAGTAGTGCCCAAAAACTGTAGTTGCGGTTAAAAATTTCGGCCGATGCACAGATTTACTGTAACTGCAAGTTGGTCAAGTCTTGCAGCCAAAACAATTCAATCTTCAAATTGTGAGTGCTTTTCGACTTTTGTTGGTTACTTTCAAAATAACTTGCTTTGATACTCCCGTTAAATAACAACAATAATCTTTATTTAATTGCTATTAAGAAAGCTAACTATTTAGTGTCGCAATTTGCATCGAATTCTTATCAGCTGTTTCTTTCAAAGGTGGTTAAAGAAATCAACATTAATAAATAAGGATGGTCACCGCAATTCCCCTAAATCATCAATCTCTTTCGTATTTTAAGCGAAGATAAATCCACTGAATCAAACCCGGAAATATAAAACGTCATTTACGATCTGTCAAATCACATAATACAAAACTAAATACACATATATACATAATTGCAAATTTAAATTTAAATATATTGTTCAAAATTTAAGTTAAAAATGGAAAATATATTGAATCTTTGTCTTCGTCATTAGAGTCTGGTAAATCAGATTACGGGATAATATTGTCGATATGATCTAAGCGTCCTAAAGCATTTCACGATAGAATAGATGTGGAGTTTTACAATAAGGAAGAGTTTCGTCGCCGATTCCAGTTTTCTAAAGAGGGGGTTCGTTGGTCAGCATCCTCCGAGAAGATCTAGAACCTTTCCACGCATATTATCGCTTATGATATCGCATATTATGTGCACAACTCGCTTTCCATTTCATTTATTTCTTGTACAAGAATGCCACAAATCACGATATTTACTAAAGACTTATTTTTTTTAAGGCTGTGTCACAACACGATTTAAATGCTTTTAGGCTTACTGTCTTTCATAATATGATTATCGTAATCTAGAGTTTGAAACTCGATGAATATGAAATACAAAAAAAAGAATTATTTTACTTTGCGGTCATTTTTAAAATGAATTTGAAATCGCGATCTGAGATTATTGCGATAATGTTTTTGTCTGTCAATGGTTAAAACAAAAAATTTGGGGAAAAAACAAAAAAAATAAAAAATAACTAATGTCCCAGCAAGCAGTTATTAATTCGAAAATTTAATTCGAAAATCGCCAGTTTTAGCTTCGTTCAAAATTACAACACAAAAAATCCAAGTATAAAATTACCAAAAGGAACCTCTTTGTTTAAAAATACGAGCTTTAATGATAGAGAACACTTCCTATCCCAATCATAATGTCACTGTGTAAAGTATGCTAGCATTATGTGTAACGCCAAGTAAACTTTCGTGATACGAGTACCATAAAAAAAAACATGTCATCACTATAATGTTAGGCAACGCTTCTTTGGTAGTACAGGTTCTATTTAAAGAGGTTAAGAGGTAGAGAAGTAGTTAGAAAACATTTCAATAACAAGCAGCTTAACAAACGTGGTATCAACCAGCAACGCTTCTTTTTTTGATTTATATCGCTGTGCAGAATGATTTATCATCATATTTACTAAATTAGGAACGGCATTATAAGCAAATACTATTAATCCAGTTATTTAACAAACTATATTTACATAATTTGTAGTTTTTGAAGCTTAATTTTTTTTTTATTATGTCTTCAATATAAAAAATCCAACGTTTTGACGGTATATTCCGCCATTTTCTTGAGTTCAATTTATAAAATAATTTAAATGAAAATTTTTTGATATTGAATGTTTTCCTAACGTAACTAGGGCAGAATTAGATTAATGGAAATACTCAGTTTAAACGAAATACATAATTACAAAGTAAGTTATACAATTACAAAGTAAGATTTATTTAAAATTTAAATACAAAACATTTAAAGGCCATTTATAATATGCTATCGAATCGTAATAATTTATTAAAAATTTGGAAACTTCCTGGCATTTAATTTTTGAGATGAATTTTGGTGTTTCTTGAAATAAAAGATTTCCAAAATTAATCGATTTTAATTAATTGTAACTCTATAGGAAATTTGTGGAAACCATATCCAAACTTTGAAATACCCTACCAAAAAGTCGTATATCCAAATTTTGTAAAAGAATTTTCTTTTATTCGAAAAACTTATAACATAAGAAACCAAAATGAACAATTTTCGATTATTTTCAACCATTAAATTTGGATTTTCCCGCGTATTTTCCAAAATATTTCCCGAATTGCTATTTTTATCGATAGCCTTTCTAATACCTCTAGTAACTACACTTCTCAGACAACAGATTTGAATTAAAACATCGGTTAATGTTTTGAAATTTTCTGAATGAAAAGTCACGTCTGTTAATCTCAAAATTCTTTCAACTGACAAGAGTACCGTGTTATTTTTGAAAGATAATCTAGGCACCAAACCGACCATTTTTTGTGATACAAATATACAGTTAAAATGCCATGATCATTAAGTATTACTATCGTGCCTAGAAAGGTTAAACGACCTTGGTTTTCAATTTCACATGTACATTTAATTTGCGCAGTAAAACTAACTAAAAAATTGAGGTGTGGCCAACACACGACTTTCTTTTACGAACAGAGAATTTTGAGAAATTTTATTTTTTTCTTAATTTTTTTTTTAATTTTTTATTTCTTATTTTTATTTGTTTTTAATTTTTGGAAACATTTTGTATTAAGTAGTTTTTTGTAAACCTTATACTTTTAAAGATATTTGCAAAATAAATTTTCTGGACCAAGGGAGTGGCCACTTCCGGTTAGCCGATTTGAAGTAAAATTCACTAGGACCTCCCAATTTATCAAAAAAGCTTAAATCTGAAGTTTCTGTTCGATTGATTAAACCATATGGGATGTAGAGAGGACACAGACTGACAGACTGACAGACAGACAGACAGACAGACACTATTCTGAAACCCACTTTTTTGGACTAATGGGACCTCAAAACAAATAAATCTCTAGAAATCTCAAGGTCCAAAATTTTCAGGAATACTACATACCTTAATTACCTAGTTAGAAAACCCTAATCCATACGAATCTTTCGTTTAGTAAAAGTTCTGCAAAATTATTTTTTGGAAATCGTACTCAAATCCAAAGGGCCAATATCGGCCATTGCCAACATTGATGACAAAGGTTTCGCTAGCACATGGAATAGGTCCTTTAATTACCTAGTTAGAAAACCCTAATCCATACGGATTGTTCGTTTAGTAAAAGTTCTGCAAAATTATTTTTTGGAAATCGCACTCAAATCCCAAGGGCCAATATCGGCCATTGCCAACATTGATGACAAAGGTTTCGCTAGCACATGGAATAGGTCCTTTAATTACCTAGTTAGAAAACCCTAATCCATACGGATTGTTCGTTTAGTAAAAGTTCTGCAAAATTATTTTTTGGAAATCGCACTCAAATCCCAAGGGCCAATATCGGCCATTGCCAACAATGATGACAAAAGTTTCGCTAGCACATGGGTCCCTCAATTACCTAGTTAGAAAACCCTAATCCATACGGATCGTTCGTGTAGTAAAAGTTCTACGAAATTATTTTTTGGAAATCGCACTCAACAATGATGACAAAGGTTTCGCTAGCACATGGAATAGGTCCCTTAATTACCTAGTTAAAATTTAAGTGTGGCCAACACACGACTTTCTTTTACGAACAGAGAATTTTGAGAAATTTTATTTTTCTTAATTTTTTTTTTTTAATTTTTAAATTTTTTTTTATTTGTTTTTAATTTTTGGAAACATTTTTTATTAAGTAGTTTTTTGTAAACCTTATACTTTTTAAGATATTTGCAAAACAAATTTTCTTAACCAAGGGAGCGGCCACTTCCGGTTAGCCGATTTGGAGTAAAATTCACTGGGACCTCCCAATTTATCAAAAAAGCTTAAATCTGAAGTTTCAGTTAGATTGATTAAACCATATGGGCTGTAGAGAGGACACAGACAGACTGACAGACTGACAGACTGAGAGACTGACAGACTGACAGACTGACAGACTGACAGACTGACAGACTGACCGACTGACAGACTGACAGACTGACAGACTGACAGACTGACAGACTGACAGACTGACAGACTGACAGACTGACAGACTGACAGACTGACAGACTGACAGACTGACAGACTGACAGACTGACAGACTGACAGACTGACAGACTGACAGACTGTCAGACTGACAGACTGACAGACTGACAGACTGACAGACTGACAGACTGACAGACTGACAGACTGACAGACTGACAGACTGACAGACTGACAGACTGACAGACTGACAGACTGACAGACTGACAGACTGACAGACTGACAGACTGACAGACTGACAGACTGACAGACTGACAGACTGACAGACTGACAGACAGACAGACAGACACCATTTCGAAACCTACTTTTGCGGACTCAGGGGACCTCAAAACAAATAAATCTCTAAAAATCTCAAGGTCCAAAATTTTCATGATTACTATACTTTATTTTACTAGAGTAAAAGAAAGTAAAAGTCAGTTCAACGAATTAAAATAACTTTTCAAAAAAATTGTATAATTAAAAAACTTGATTTTTTGAAGTCTCATCGAAGGTAATCCAAAAATAAAACCAAAAATGAATCAACGTTCGTGAACCACGAGAACTTCCGCGTTTTCTACAACTTGTTTTGACAGCCTTAATATTTCTCACATAACAAATTAAAATATTAGACCCAAATTCAGATAAATTGTACAATGGAGAACCTAAATAGCTTATGATTGGTCGCAAAGGAATACCAACTTTGCCCACTTTTGGCAGACCATTCATACACTTGCTTCTACCATGGTAATTTTTGATGGATTTAGCCAAATTTTTATTAATTTTCCCCGCAAGTTCCCAAGACCCAGCTTTCCGAATTTCTTTGTTAGTATTGTTGTCTGACAAGAGCAACTCAAAATATTGTTCTTATCTTTTGTACGAAGTGGTTCAATACCTGGTTCCTCCTGAATTTTGCAGGAGGTATGGTCACCCTATATCCTACCTAGGCGAGAAGGAGAATGTCAAAATAAAACCTAAATACAATTTCTGCTGTCGGCATTTAAACTTGCTACACAAGAAAGATGCAAGGGGGACTGGATTTTATTGAAATGTAAGCAAAGGATTTGAGAATATTGATATTATTGGCGTATTGGACCAATACAATTTCCATATCACTCTGCTTAAATCCAAACTTCCATACAATTTTCTGTCTAGTCTGAAAAGGTTAAATGACTGCAGAAATTATCTTATAGTAGTACTATTTTTATATCCCTATAAAATAGGGTCCTAGTCTAAGCTTTTGGAAGGATTTGAGAGTATTGTAAATTCAAACTTCTATACATCGTTTTTGTGCGGTAAGGATAAATGGCCGCATAATTTGTCTTGCAGCGTAATTTTTGTATTCAGGAGGTCCTAATCTAAATATTTAGGCAAAGCAGATAAAAGTTTTTAGTTAAAATCAGGTAATCTCTGTCATGCTTGAGTTTATCTGGTGCCGCATACAGAGTGCCTTGATGTTTTTATAAGTTTTACCAACAAATCTTCAGATTCTGCAAAACAACCATTGTGAAGTTAAAATAATTTAGTTCGCGCAAATTTGACATGTTTGAATTGATATTGTCTGCTAAAGTGACTAGCACATTACTGCAAGAAAATCGTTTTGTGGGTTTTGCTTGAGCATGACAGAAACCATTTTAAATTAGCTTTGAAAAAATGCTTTATGAAAAAGCCAGCTATCTCCCAGAATATTATAATTATTGCAAACAAATCCGATAAGTTAAAATATTGTGTAAATGTATTATTAGTACAGCAGTCATTTGAACAGGGGAATACAGAATATAATAGCGGAGTAGAGGAGCAACCACTAGGCGAAAGTAGTACAAATACTCCGATTGCACTCACTTTGACAGCACTGATCGTCACACGTGACGATATGTAATTGCAAATAAAAACAATTTTTTGTATTGTGTCAGTTTTCTTAGACATCTTCGGTATGCTTGTTTGAGGATTAAGTTGGGCGTTGAGTTGAGGGTTCATTGAGGGTCGATTTGCGGGTTGAGTTGTGGTTGGGTTGGAGTTGAGTTAGGATTTGGCATAGTATAAATATGTACATATAGTAGTATAAATACATATAGTGTGAAGCATATGGAGCCATCAATAAAAACATGCGAGTACTGGTTCCGGCGTCAAAGAACGCGAAGAAAGACCAGTAAACTATGAAGACGTTGAGTTGGAGGCTTGGACCAAGCTTCATGCCAAACTCAAGAGTGGCTTGCTGAAACTTTGAGAGTGACTCAACAAGCGACTGAAAACCATCTCAAGGCCATGGGTATGATGCAAAAACAAAGAAATTGGATTCCGTATGAACTCAAGCCAAGAGACTTCGAACGCCGTTTTTTCACGAGCGAACAACCTCTCCAAAAACAAAATTGGAAGGGTTTTTTTCCATCGAATCGTGAGGGTGAACGAAAAGTGGATCCACTACGACAATTTAAAGCGCAGAAAATCATGGGGTAAGCCTGGGGCAACGGCGCAAACGATTATTCATGGCAAGAAGCTAATGCTGTTCATCTGGTGGGATCAGTTCGGAGTGATCTACTATGAGCGTCATACTATAAAAGTCGGCATGAAAACTTTGGAGGCGCTTCAGAGAAATCTCTTTCCGACTCATGGCCTGGCCGAGCAGCACTTCATTGCTTACGAAGAAGCTGGGTCGATTCTTGGATCGCCTCAAAAAGCGAGACATTTTTTTGACACAGAATCCATATGCTGCCTGAAAAATGGGAAAAAGTCGTAGCTAATATTGGATAATACTTTGAATAAAATACATTGTACCAATTTCTCTGAATAAAGGTTCGAAGTTATAAAAAAAATCTCAAAACTTATTTGTACGCCCAATATTTATACAATCAAACATCTAAGTATTTTTAAGATTTTAAAATTCTGAAGGTCATTGCCTGAAATTGTTCGAAATATACAAAAAACCAAATTTGTTGATGCATGTTTAGTGCGGGAAAATTGGCCCATGATCTTATCACTGATTGGTCAAAAAAAAAAGAGTCGTTGGGACGACTGACCTCATACAGTTCAGACCCTAGAAAAATTGTATAAAACATTTTTCATACAAGAGGTAAGTTTGAAAATGCCGTTAATTTTTGTTTTAAAAACGCTGGTACAGACTGTTAGTTGTGTAATCAAATCGCAGTGATTAAATTGTGCGTGGTGTACTATTTCGCTGTGCACACAACACTTCTTTGCAGTAGAAGAAAGAGAATCCACCTCATTATTGTAATCAATATGAGGAATAATAAACAATCGTCATCACTGGTCAAATACATATGACATATTTCCACTGTTTGCGACCAAATATATTTTGCCTTGCCCACCAGTGACTTAATAAGTATGGATATACTTTATATGTTAATTTGAATGGTCTGGCAAGCTCCCTGTATTACTTACATCCTTTATTATGTCACCTAGATTTGACTTTTACATCAGTACCAAACATTCCTTTTCAGAGTTTATTATAGTGAGCTACTTGTTGATATCATGGATTGAATAAAAAATATTCGGCAGTTTTTACGAACCTCTAGTTGTCGCCAGAAAGTGATACTTTGTAATTCATATGCAGAAGTGAGATTCAATACTTTCTAACAATCTTTGTTATATGTATGCTTTTAGGGTGTACTAAACACCGTTGTACTAAATAGCAACGTTGCATTGTAAACCACCTAGTGGAATTAGAGTACATGATAGTACTGTCAAAAGGATTAATAAAGCATTCTCTATTGTAACGCTCGAGTAGCAAGACGTATATACTGTGTTTCATTTGTATAAGCGTGTATCAACATAACCATTAGCAAGTGTATTAATCACCCCCATAATAGACATCATTCTGGCGACGAAGAAAAGTTTTGGAGTGTGTATATACAAATTACGACGAGTATGATTAATGCGGAGAAATGCCATTGAACACAAGAAACATGGACCAATTTCAACAAACGGATGATTTTGTCGTGTTTAAAGAACGACTAGAATTAGTATTTGCGGTCAAAGAGATAAAAGAAGTGGAGAAGAAAAAAATACATCTGCTTAGCCTATCGATCGCTGTGTAAATAAAATTCGAGCATTAGCTGTTAGTTGCGAGTTCGAGGTATATCTGGACAGCATTTTAAGCGACAAATTTGTCTGCGGAGTGCGTAAGGGTAATGTGTTTGAGCGGTTATGTGAAGAGAATCCGGCACAAAAAAGTGAACACTATGTTAAAATTGCAATGGCAAAAGAAGCAGCAGTGGTGCAGCTAGTGAAGAGATCGTTCGTAATATTTACGGAAAGAGCAATATGTCGCGGCAAGTGAAAATGCAAAACGTGGGTAGTCAAAATTGTGCATCTTGTGGTATGCAAGGTCATGCTAGTGATAGATGTAAATACAACAAGTACCGGTGTAACAAATGCAAACGTATAGGGCATTTAGCAAAGGTTTGCAAAGAAAAGCCAAATCAAAGCCATGGAAAATTTGCAAGACGAAATCACATGATGGAAACATGTGACGAAACAGAGCAGCATAGTAATGGACAATCAATTCAGCAAGTGAAGGGTGTAGAGGATCTGTTGTTATTTTCACTGGATATAGCAGCAGCACAATCAATAATAGAATTTAAGTATCACGATGTAGATCAAATGAAAACATATAAAAATATTTTAAATTCTAATGACAAACTTTTTAATATTTCCAGGTCGAGTTGGTTCGTGGTGAGTCTCAGTGTGAAGGGTCAGGATGTACAATTCGAGATTGATACAGGAAGCGCAATTTCAGCAATTCCGTTAAAATTTTATAGTGAAAAACTATCGGATATACAGTTGTTGCCATTCTCGATTAAATTAAGGGCATATAACGGTGTATTGATTGACACATCGGGATACATTTACGTGGATATTATACATCATGGTAAGAGTTACACTGTTCCTTTTGTGGTTATTAAAAGTGGTTGTAGGCCATTAATAGGCCGTGATATTTTTAAATTATTGGGTCTTACGATATGTGCAAATATCGAAATGAATAATATTTCTCAATCACCATCGGTTCCTGAGACGATAGACTTACTATTGAAAGAATTTGGTATGGTTTTTAGTAAAAAGTTAGGAATGTATAACGGTGAAAAAATTAATTTTAAAATAGATAGTCAATCTCAATGGCTTGTTTGTACGACCTAGATAGGTACCGTTTGCCTTTAAGCGCAAGCTTGAAGATGAGTTAGAACGTCTGGAAAGTACGGGTATAATTTTCAAAGTGGAAAATCCACAATGGGGTACACCACTGGTAACAGTCATGAAGAAGGATAGTACGTTAAGAGTATGTGCAGATTATTCTGTCACTGTAAACAAACATATAGAAAACGTGAATCGTCCACTGCCAAGGATAGATTGTTTATTCACAGCGCTGCAAGGCGGAAAAAAATTCACAAAAATAGATCTGTCACAAGCATATTTGCAGTTGCCGCTATCCGAAAATACAAGTAAAATATTAGCGTGGTCAACACAAAAAGGCATTTTTGTTCCTAATAGGTTACCTTTCGGGTGCAAGCCCAATTCATCTATTTTTCAATCCATTATTGAAAAGGTTCTAGTAAGTTGCGAGGGTACAGTAGCTTTTGTAGATGACATTGTGGTAACAGGGCGTGACGAGTCAGAGCATTTAAGAAATTTGCGTTTAGTGTTGGGTAAACTACAGAATGCAGGATTTACGGCAAATGTACGTAAATGTGATTTTTTTTCAAAATAGTGTGAGTTACCTTGGTTTCGTTAAAGATTCGGAAGGGTTACATAAAGACAGAGCTAAAGAACAGGCAATTGTAGCGATGCCAAATCCCACGAATGGTACCCAAGTCAAAGCATTCTGTGGGTTGGTAAATTATTATGCAAGGTTTTTGCCAAATTTAGCATCGGTTTTAAAACCACTGTATGATCTTGCGAGTGGAAAAACGACTAAATTTGTTTGGAATGATAGATGTGAAGCAGTAATGAATCAAGTAAAAAATGTTATAACTTCTGATATAGTGCTAGTACATTTTGATCAAGTTCTACCGGTCATGATAACCATACAGATTCTTCGGAATATGGTATTGGTGCTTGTTTAGCGCATGTCACAAACTCTGGTGAAAGACCAGTAGCTTTCGCGTCTAGGTCGTTATCAAAAAGTGAAAAAAATTATTCGGTGATTGATCGGGAGGCCTTAGCAGTATACTTTGGTGTAGAAAAATTTAAGCAATATGTCATGGGACGCAAATTCTTGATTAGAACCGATCAAAAACCATTAGAAGCCATATTTGGTGGTAACAGGAGAGGTATTCCAAGCATGGCGGCAAGTAGGTTGCAAAGATGGGCCATTTATCTGTCGAGTTTCGAGTATGATATAAAGTACCTGGCGGGTAAAGATAACGGATGTTCTGATGCCTTATCGCGGTTGCCATATGAAGTAGTGAAACCTGAAGAAAGTGAGAGTAGCGATAATGAATTTTCATATTTAAATTTTGTTACTAATGAATTTAATAGATCGATTAAGAGTACCGATGTAGCATTACAATCGGAGAAAGATTTAGTATTACGTAAAGTCATAGAGATTAAAAGTTTTTTTGTACGGAAAGATGAAATAACTTTAGAGCAGGGTGTGCTAATGTGGGGTTTTAGAGTAATAATACCTCAAGCATTTAGACGTGTGCTGTTGAACGAAATTCATTCATCACACCAGGGAATTGTCAAACTGAAGGCATTAGCTAGATCATTTTTCTGGTGGCCGAAAATCGATAAGGATATTGAGGAAATAGTAAAAAATTGCGACAAACCATATGTCGAGAAAATCAATGTGATCCTCGTAGGGTAAAGTATACTCTATGGCCTGAATCGTGTGTGTTTGAACGTATTCATTTAGATTTTTGTGGTCCAATTCGTAATAAATATTATTTGATATTAGTAGATTCGTTCTCGAAATGGATAGACGTAGTAGCTATGAATGATATGACAACAAGTAAAGTGCTTATTGAGTTAAAAGATTTATTTGTTAAATTTGGTTTCCCTAAAACAATAGTTATAGATAATGGACCGTCATTTGTGTCTCAGGAGTTTGAATTTTTTTGTAGCAGTAATGGAATTTCTCATATCACTTCACCACCATATCATCCGCCTTCTAACAGGCAGGCGGAAAATTCTGTGCGTGTGTTCAAGTCCTCATTTTATAAGATGTTATTAGGTCCAATAAATAAAACAGTTGAGGTAAATGATATAATTCATCGGTTTTTATATTTAAACCGAAACACGATGCATTCTACAACAAATAAAACACCATATCAAATAATGTTTGACAGGCAGGGTTTGGTTAGATGGGAGTTGCTAAAACCGAAGGAACAGATTGAGAATAATAGGAAGAATATAAAAAAAAATTGAAGTGAGCGACATCGTGTATGTGTAGGATTTTAAAACGAAAAAATGGGTGAAAGGGAAAGTGATTGAAATTCTGGGAAAGTGTTGTTATCGTATTTTGATAAACGGTAACCTAAAATGGAAGAGACATGCGAACCATGTAACAAAAGCATTAACGAATGCAGATACTGATAAACCACAAAAGGACACTGTACATTCTAAATCAACATTGAATGATGCGCTAAATGAGAAAGTCAAGATGTCTGCGCACCAGCCCAATATGTCTGGAAGTAATGAGAGTGATAACAATTGTCGGGTTCAAAATATGAGTAATGCGGTCGTAGGCCCTATTCAGGGTACTGAGACTATAACGAACACAGCTCGACCTAAAAGAGTGATTAAATCACTAATAAAATTAAATCTGTAAAACAAGAGAAGTTAAATTAAGTATTTTTAAATGTATAAAATATATTTTAGATGTTAAATTTAAATGTCTATATAGTACGTTAGTTTTTAGTTGAAGATCTTACATTATATAATTATAATGTTATCAGTTAAGTTTAAACTTAAGAAGGGAGAAGTAATATGTATGCTTTTAGGGTATACTAAACACCGCTGTACTAAATAGCAACGTTGCATTGCAAACCACCTAGTGGAATTAGAGTACATGATAGTACTGTCAAAAGGATTAATAAAGCATTCTCTATTGTAACGCTCGAGTAGCAAAACATATATACTGTGTTTCATTTGTATAAGCGTGTATCAACATAATCATTAGCAAGTGTATTAATCACCCCCATAATACACATCATTACCTTAGCTTAATCCCATTTTAGATTTCCCTTCATCTTTCATATATTCATTGAAACAAAGTTTAAATGAGCGACCAGTTTGCCCCATGTAGTTTTTTTATTTAATTTCTTCGAAATTGCACTCCGGTTATAATAACGGAAACTGTTAATCTCCCAATGGTTTTAGGATATAAAACATGCCTAAAGTAACCGTAACATCTTCAGATGCTGAATTGAGTTTCTGATTTTTATAAAAGTCAGAATGCACTCAATTCAGACTAAATTCTTGACTGTAGTTTAGAGAAAAAAAATTACGATACTCTTAGCTGAATTAGAGGAAGGGTTAAATTGTCCAAGCCATATACTTTTGCCTAATGTTTTTTAACCTGGATTTTAAATAATTTAGGCAAATTGAAGTGAAAAGAAATTTTGAAAGTAGCTAAACTCTGTTAATAGTTTTATCAAGATCACCCAACCATTTTCTGCCTTCACTGTTTATTATTCCATTCGAGTTTTTATTTCAAAAGTTTGTCAACATCAACAGTTCATTTGTAGAAACCTGTTTGCCTATGTAAATGGCCAACTAACTAATCTGGTCAATATAACAAAAGTATTAAAAGGTGACGAGCATGAGATGTATGATTATGTGTTTTCATCCGGTATACCATATTAGACGAGGATAAAAGTAAGCGGTGACCAAATTTTCATTTGCTTAATTAAATTAAATAAACATCAATGTCGACATGTAGTGCGGGTGGTGGGTGAGTGTTTGTGTGTGTTCAATTAAATTAAACAAAAAATTCGTGCAATCACATAAAAAAATCTACATACGATACAATTAAAAACAAAAAAAAAAAAAAAACGTTTTAATACTCTGATGTAAGAAACATTAAGAAGAAAATAAGTAAATGTCTGTCTGTACGTACATAAGAGTACACAAGAAAATTAAAATAGGTCAGTAAGATTTTTGTAAAAAATAAACATAAGAAATAAATAAATAATAAAAAAAACCCAACAAAACTTGATCTACAGTGCAAGCCTAATTTGCATACAATCAAAATAATCACGTTACTTACATGCGAAAGGAATTACAGACAGTTAAAAAAGAAAAACGAATCGATAAAAAAGACGAAAGTAACCATCAGCGTGCTAATAAAACATCATTTATATGTATAAACAAAACGCGAACTGGTTTACAACGTGCTGCGATCGCGCAATGGCAATGGAAATAAGGAAAATGGGTCAAAAGAATAAAATAAACAGACGAAAATCTGTTCAGTATATGTATATATAGGTACACAATTTTAATTAACAGCCAATCATCTCATAACAATAAATTTTGAAAAATTGTAATGTTTGTAAACATAAGAAAACAGCCATTCGAACTTTAGACGGGCGACGACATATAAATTACCGCACCAAATTTATGCAAGAGTACTCGAATAGTGCAGTTCGGCATAACAGAATATCAACATTTCAATAATTATACATTACATAATTTTATTTTTTTGTATTCTGTTCCAAATTTCCAACATCTGTTCAAAACATAAATAAAATATTCTAAAATTCATTCATTAGTAAATATACAAGGAGGGAAAACTCAAAAAAGAAAACCAAGATCAGTTCTGTTTTCTATTAATTTCTACGCGTTTGTACAATATTAAAATTCGGAAACTACAAATATGGCATCGATTTACAATTGACGCATTCGCACTCAAAATGATTTTTGTGAATATTTTCCGCGAATAGGTATTCCGTATATTTCATTATTTATCGGGAGCGGGAAACTAAACTACTTGGGGTGGGAGGGTGGAGAGGAATATTAGTAATTCGTAGAAATAAGATCAAAATTATTTCTGAACAGTTGGGAATGCAGTTAAATTTAAAATTAATAGCCGGTAAAACAATCACTTTTTACTGGCATAATAAAACGGAAAATTGGAGGTTTTAATTACAATAGCGCATTATTATTAGTCATCAACATCACGGTATGGTATTTATTGTTTTATTTGGGTTAGTAACGTGAGAGAAATCGATCGTTATGGAATTTTTGTTTGATTTGAAACAATTAAAATTGTTTGACCACCATCACAGTAAGAGGTTTACTTGTTCGTTTTATTATTTAGGCTTCATTAAAATGGACTCTAATAAAATGTTTTTGTTGAAATTCATTCCATTTGACCATTATACAGGAAGTCAGTCATTAATTATTCAGATTTATTTTATACACACGAATATTCGATCATCGTTGCATTTCTAATGAATTAATAAAAATTAATAAAATATATTGAAAACTTTCCACTTTTCAAGACACATTCACAGATCACACCCACGCGATTTGATTTTTTCCTTTACCGGTAAATTTTACGAATTTTCTTGTATGAGCGAACTAATTTGTAATCAAATCTCGATTTTTCAATATTTCGCCATCTTTCGGCGTAATCAGAATTTTCTAAAACGAAATCTAACTTACAAGAACTCCAAATTCTCACTCCGAATTTTTTATGAAATGTCTGGAAACAATCAAGCAATCTAAAAGCGCTGTGGCACAACAATTACAGGTCCCGAAACCTATTGTTCGATGTATCAAGAACCACAATTGGGGCACAATTGCAGATTTGGGATTTGTTTGGCTCAAAATTTGCTGATTGGGTAAGGTCGTTTTCAAAAAAAAGTCGAATTGTCTATGAAATTCGCGATTAGAGGTATCATGAACCGCAACCAGAGCACAATTGCAGATTTTTGACTTTTTGGCTTAGAATTTGCTGTTTCACAGTAAGGTATATGCGCAGGTATTACAGGTCTCGAAACTTATCATTGGAGGTATCAAGATCCGCAATCGGAGCACAATCGCAGATTTGGGATTTGTGTGGCTCAAAATTTGCTGACTTATAGTAAGGTGATTTTTAAAACAATCGAATTTTTTAAATTGTCTGGAAATACTCAAGCAATCTAAATTCGCGTTGGTACAAAAATTAAAGGCCCCGAAACCCAGCTTTAGAGGTATCAAGAACCGCAATTTGAACACAATTGCAGATCTTGGAATTTTTTGATTCAGAATTTGCTGATGTAGGTGATTTTCAAAAAAATCGAATTATCTGTGAAATGTATGGAAATAATCAAGCAATGTTTATGCGCCTTGGCGCAACAATTACAGGTCCCAAAACTTAGAATTAGAAATATCATGAACAGCAATCTGAGCACAATTGCATATTTTGAATTTTTTTGCTCAGAATTTGCTGATTTACAGTAAGGTGAAATGTATGGAAACAATCAAGCAATCTAAATGCGCGTTGGCATAACAATTACAGGTCCCGAAACCTATCTTTAATGGTATCAAGAACCGCAATCCGAGCGTAATATTGCACATTCTCAAATAATTTCGTATATTTCCATGAAATTCACGAAAATAACGTAAAAATCGAAAAATCTTGAAAATTCAAATGATCTGTTGCACGTAAACTACATTGTGCAAGTTAAAACCAAAACCCTTAAAATTTCGAATAATCTTGAAAATGTCGAAAAATATCTATATACCAAGTTTCTAATAAACGGTAATAATCTAGATTAATCTCAAAAAACTCAAGCGATCTCGAAAAAATGTCTTTGCAGCACAATATGCATACTGAGTTCTTGCTATGCAAATTTATTTTCGGAAATAACAGAAAACCTTAAAGGCAAAAAAATTTTAGAGGAAATTTTACGGAGGGATTTAAAAAAAAAATTTTAAATCACGTTCCAGAATAGAAGTTTCACCAAATTTACCACTAACACAATACCCGTTGTTTTACAATGGAGAACGTGGTTTCGAACAATAGAAAATTGTTCCAATAATTTCGATGTTCTGCCTTGGCAAATACGCAGAATGATAATATTGCATAGTGAATTATAGTTGTAATTTAGGATGAAAACAGAATTAAGTCTCTATTCTATCTAAAATAGTCGGAACATAAAGTTTTAGAAATTATATTCACCACACATAAGAAAACAATAAATACAATTAATAGAAAAATTAGTTTGTATGGAATAGGCCTTTGAATGATGTATGTATATCTGGCAGCATAAATTAAGGGATAAAATGTAAGAACTAACTTAAAGATTCGACTTCATACCTCATATCTCAGATACACAATTTTATTAAAATCCATTCACAAACGTACCACTTCCATTTGAAGTTGGGGACTGCCTGGTTTGATCCTCCATGTTAAAAAAAAAAAATTGGTGAAACAATTTAATTTTTGAATAGTGGTATCGACTATAAGCATTGTGTCGATTACATTAGGAACTACTTGTAGAATTGACTAAACTTACTAAACTCAGATATAAAATTTCACTAAAATTTACTGGCGAATTTTTCGTATTAGTTTATGGTTTCGATTTATAGATCAAAGCATCATTAGTTGTGTGTTATTCTGGCCATGCTTTATTTAAGAAACTCCATCCCAATCCCAAATGGAACTTCTGCGGTTAAGGAACAATTTCATTAAAATTTGTTATCTGACTCAACCAACATATTTGATAATCAATGAATTAGTCGCAACACGTTCAAATTGCAAATCTGTATCAGAAAGTTTAAGACTTCAGATTGTTGAACGGACTTTAGAAAAAATTTCAAAGATATTTTATTGATCTGACACAAAATTCTTATCAGACTACATGTTCAATCATGTTCTAATTGTCAGAAGTCTTAAATTTGAAACCATCGGGATTATTGGAAACCCTGGCAATGGTTTGGCTACTAAATAGGTGGAATTGTATCAATTAAAACATGATACGACCGAAGCCTGTGCAAAAGGGCTAATCAATTGATTTTATTTCGATATCGCACCAGCGATAGTTTCGCGGTGGTTTTCGACGACCTCGGCCCTCTTTCCGCTGTGGGACTCTCGATGAGTGGTCCATCGTATGGGGAGCTCCGTTCGGGGTTTGAGAAATTAGTTCTCAACTCCGACATGGACACCTCAAGAGATGAGAACTCGGCCCCCGTAAGTAGGGGTATCTCCTCTGTGAAAGCAGGGGGGCAAAGACGTCGGGGAGGACCCGAAGAGTATTGTCAGCATCACTGATAAACTTGTCGCGGCTCCTCGCGTGAAAATGTGTGGGGCCGCGAAGAAGCGGTATAAGAGGCTTCTTGCTGAGGGCAAACCGCCCGGAAGCGTGACAAGGCTTCTGGCGATGCGGCCACAAAGGGAGTCTTGCGCTTCCACAGAGGCCCCACCGTCGAAGAGAATCCGCTCGGATGAGGGTACTCTACCGGCACAAAAAAGGCCAGGGGAGAAGAATCCGTCCCGGCGGTCTCGGGTTCTGCGTCCGGTCTGGACTTACCTTCAGGCAGGCTGCGGAGTCGAAGATCGTTGGGATCTTGCCCTCTGGTTTTTCCGAGGTTGTCCTCACTGGAGAGCAGCTTAAGGCTATCCAGGAGGGCATCCTAGATAAGGTGCTAGAGCAGGAGGCCAAGGAGCTTAAACCTAAATTCCTTAGCAGTCAGCTTAGGCCTGGTTGGCTGGTACTAACCTGTGCTGACCGGGCCACTGTTCAGTGGCTCTGGGAGGCCATAACCATCAAACCATGGGAGGATGCACAGCTGATCGTGGCCGAGGCGGAAAACCTGCCTTGAGCCAGGATTGTGTTCGGCACCTTCCCAAATAGTGCTGAATTGCCCACGGAGAAGCTTTTTGGTTTTATCAAAAGCCAAAACGAGGGCCTGCAGGCGATCAACTGGAGAGTGATCAGGAGAGAGGCGAAAGGCTCTTCGGCCTTTTCACCTTCTCTATGGACCACTCAGCTCGTCTCCAGAAACTCCTTTCCCGGGATCATTCAAATGGTTTAGGACTTCTCCAGAAGCAAGATGGGAGGTTCACTGAAAACCAGAAGGAAACCTTAGAGGTACTGCTAGAGACCCACTTTCCGGATTCAGTAGTGGTAGGAGCCCAAGAGGACCCGCATGATTCCTCAAGTGAGGTGGCCTATGCGCCTCGCAGTAGGATCTGGAGTCTCTCTGGAAAAATATTCACACCCAGCAAGGTGCGATGGGCTATTGCGTCTTTCAAACCTTTCAAATCCGCTGGAGGGGATGGTATCTTTCCAGGTTTACTTCAAAAAGGTATTGTGGAAATACTCCCCAGCTTGATCCAGATGTTTCGGGCAAGTTATGCTATTAACTATATTCCCAAACTGTGGAGGAAGGTAAATGTGGTCTTTATACCAAACGGGGGGGGGGAGGGGCATCGTCCAGACACTCAGGTCAGGGCATATCGGCCAATTAGCCTCACATCGTTTCTATTAAAGACGATGGAAAAAATCCTGGACTATCAAATAAGAAGTGAGGTCATTGGAAAAAATCCGCTGCATCGGAACCAGTTTGCGTATCAAACTGGTAAATCCACTGTGATGGCTCTTAGCGGTCTAGTCACGAGAATTGAAAAAGCAGTGACTTATAAAGAAATTGCCCTTTGTGCCTTTGTGGACATTGAGGAGGCGTTTGATAATATCTCCTATGGATCTAGGTGGATCCGCTCCATGCTGGAACATCGTGAGATTACTGCCAGACTAGGTGGCGAGTCAGTAACCATTAGAGCCGTAAAGGGCTGTCCCCAAGGAGGCGTACTATCTCCTTTTTTGTGGTCATTGGTTATTGACAGACTACTGGTTCTTCTGAGTAGCCATGGGTTTGATGTCCAGAGCTATGCGGATGATATGGCTATCATAATCAGAGGCAAGTTTGATGAGGTCATTTCTGATCGCAAGCAAAATGCACTCAATATAATATGGCAGTGATGTTACCAGGAATGACTCAGTGTCAATCCAAACAAGACTGTCATTGTTCCTTTTACGAGGAGGAAAAAGCTTGCGCTTACAGCTCCCTCGTTAAGCGGTACTACTGTTCCTTTTTCCAGCGAGGTTAAATATCTAGGGGTTATCCTAGATCAAAAACTGAACTGGAACCAACATTTGTTGAAAGTTCAAAATAGAACCGCCAAGGCTTTCTGGGCCTGTCAAAGACTCTATGGGCGTACTTGGGGACTACAACCAAAAATGATCTACCAATGCTACCGTTTTTCAAGCAGAAGTACATGCTATAGAACTTTGCGCTAGGATAGGCATAGCAAAAGGCCTAAACGATGCAAAGATTTATTTGGTATCAGACAGCCAATCGGCCTTAAAGGCTCTTAAGTCTTGTACCGTTGATTCAAGGCTGGTATGGGATTGTCTGAAGGTTATTAAACATCTGGCAGGCTCAAATAAGGTAACACTTATGTGGGTGCCAGGTCATACTGGAATCGAAGGAAACGAGGCAGCTGATGGCCTCGCCCGTGAGGGTTCTGCCTCTCCATTTATTCAAAAGTCCTCCTACTGACGCAAAATTCCAGGTTTGCGACAGGCGAAGAAATTTATATCACCTTCGTCTGTCAGGGTTAAGGAGTGTCTTGAACTTAGGAAACCTGAGTTGAGGCTGCTTACTGGCTTCCTCACAGGTCATGTCCCCTTAAGGTATCACCTTAAGAAGATGGGCCAAAGTACGACAGATGGATGCCGCTTCTGCGATCTGGAAGCGGAATCAGCGGAACATGTTCTGTGCCAATGCCCAGCCAATGCCCAGCCATTTTCCAGCAAAGACTGCAACATCTAATAGGGAGAACAATGAGCCCGGATAGTATGTATCTTGTACCGGCCAGTAGTATTATAAGATTCATTAAGAGCCTGAATATTGACTGGACGGATAATTAAGTAGGGTCCAGCACAATAGATCTTTTAGGTCGCAGTGAGAGGTGACTTATCGCCCACATGGCCCTTCAATCAATAATAACAATAAGGGTTTTAAAAGAATTCAGTACCGTTAAACCGCAGGCAACGGAAAGGCCAGGTTTTACGTCAGCTATCCGATTTGCTATTAACAGAGCGCCGTCGTTTGGGCATGAGTTGTGAACGTTGAAAGATGTAACTAAGTTTGTAATAAATAGTCAACTTATCGCTGATGCATTAAAACGCAAAACATGGTTGGCTTTCGTATTTCAGGTGGCCATAAATTTATATATAAAATATTTCACAACAAAATATAAAAAACTGAACTAATTAGCGATGCGGCATTTCCTCTTTAGAACAATCTGGCGCTGTTCTCAGTTAAATGCAACGAATTTAGCAAAAATAACACTTTCCGAAATAGAGTTCAAATTATATTTTGATTGTGAGGCTAATTGCAGCAGGGAAACATCTCATGTCATACCATTAGAACCGAATTAATGGTATTAATGCTAGCCGAGAAAATGGGAGTCACATTTTCATATTTCGCCTGAAAGACGATAAAAAATACAAAAATAAAACCTATTTTACAGTGGAAACCAGACCATTATAGTAAACGTAATGGACAAATTGGTACTTATCACAAAAATATAAATTTCCATAATTTTCATTCAATCGTTTTATTGAAAATGAAAATCATTCAATACTCCTAAATGACATTATATCGAATCCAAGACACAATATTCATTAATGAACAGCATAAATAATTGATTTAAACTATTTCCGACATAAAATGTTCTAGAAACCAATAAAAATATGTTGTCTGTTGCGATTGAATTTGTGCCAGTGGCGTAACTAGGTACATGTAACAGCCGCAGTCGCGGGGACCCATGGTTATTGGGGGCTCCCAATATTTATCAAATATTCAAATATTAATTAAAAATTGAGATTAGATAGATGATAGTTCAGATTAAGCTTAAATTAGACCACTCATTAGGCCCGACAAAAATGCCTCTAAGTTCTGAAAAACTTTTAGATTTAGAAGAAAATTCACTAAACTCGTTTGGAATCAAAGCTTTCGACATCAAATAATAACGATTTTAGTGTTTGTTTTGCATTCCAAATGTACCCCTTTTTCACTTCAAGCTAAACATTTTTCAAAACAAATTCAACCTTTTGTAAATCAATTTTTGCTTAGAAAACGTTGAATTTGATTTGAAATAGGTTGACACTGATTTGTAAGAGGGAGCTAATTTTAATCTGCTTTGCTTCGAAGCAGTTTGCGAAGAATCAATGTAATGTTCTTAAAAATCAAGAACAAATTGTAGAAACTTGTTTCCTAGAAAAATACCTAATCACGACTGAAAAGCATTTCTCTCATTAGAAACACCTTTGTGCTCAAAAAAGGAATCAATGAATATTTGAGCCAAACCTGACTGCCTCTATAATGAATTAGAGTTCGTTCGACTTATAGTTTCTCATTTACCAGATCATTTTGACCACCGGTAAATTGTCAATAAAAATTGAATTTACCAGTAAACCAGATGGTGTTCTTTTGTTTGTGGGTGAGATTCGCCTGATGTTGAAAATTGTCATCGCTTCCCGATTTCATATCCCCTTGTTTGGCATTTCATCTTTCGATCACTTTTTAAAATTTCTCCAGATTATTAGAATTTAAAATCGAGATGAGACGCATGATGTTCGAGACTTGCTTGGTGATTCGGTATTTCGAAACAGACAAGTCGAGTATGTTTGAGATAGTCAAATTTATTTGATTGTCCGAAGTTACTCGAGAATTTTAAGAGCCTATTCGATTGTTCGATATTTACGAGATTATCCATTACTACTTATGGGTTCAAACTCCTAATTTAATTCGAATTTTGTATATCGTTTTGTTCAGCTTATCCTTAACTTGTTTAGTAGCATTTTGCTTAGTTGTATTAGTAACATTAAGCTCCTTGACAAATTTTCGGAATCCTTCGAAATGTTCGTGGGTTTTCTAACAGGCTTTCCGAAATTATTCTTTAATATCTAGATTTTTCGATATTATTGAAATTATTCGAGATCAGTCGAGATTATTCCGCGGTTTATTCTACAACAGATTTCTTCAGTTCAGGAAGGATGTTCAGGTTAATTACATTTTAAATAGCGGTGATTGGCGCGAGTAAAGTTTCTTTCGGCTTTACATAATTACGGATAATTCGATATTTGACAACTTTCTAGAATATTAAGATACTTTGAAAATTCAACATTTTTGAAATTATTATTTGTTTCGTATCGGGTTTGAGTATCACATTTTTTTTATACATACGATTGTGTTTAATAAAATTAAAATTTTGATTAATTTTAATTACTGTTAAAAACTTCCGGTAAATGGAAAATCGCAAAACTTACCGATAAATGGTAAAGGTTTTTACCGGTAAAGAAACTATCTTCAGTTGAGATTTTTTCTCGGACACTAGCAGTCTGCAGGGTCTTTAAGCGTTTGAAAATTCGGTTTTTAGAACTTCAATGTTCTTTAACATCTTCAAAATTCATAAGAATTATATACTTGTTAAGATTAAAATTAGCGCCATTTCTTAAATCCTACTCTCGAGGCTGGATAATAGGAAGAAATAAGTTTTTAATTAAAAAAGGACGGAAAACAAATTTTTGGGTGAAATTAAAGCTTTACTTGTTCATATGTTCATAAGAATAAGAAACGTTTTTAGGGGCCCAAAAAAAATTGTGCAGGCTACTCGAAATTTGTAGTTACGCTACTGATTTGTACAAATATAAAATAGGCCAGCATCGATTTAAGAATTTAGGGAATAGCGCCTAATGGCGTGACAAATTGAGCATTAAGATTTAATACATTGCGCCATTCAATAACAAAATTTCATTGGAACATTTTCAAAAATGTTTCAAAAATCGTCAATTTTCTTCAACGGAAATTCTTTCGTGGAGTCAATGCCACGATTAGGGCTTGCATTACCGGTAAACGGTAAATCGATTTACCGGCTTTACCGTCCAAATATCTTTACCGAATTACTGGTAAAAAATCCAATATTTACCGATAAATTTCAGTTAAACAATTTTAGAAAAAATAAAACAAATAGTTTAATTTTTTTTTTCAACTTTAAAATAGTTTTAAGATTAAGTAATAAATCATGCATTAAAAATCATTCAGTTAAACCAAAACACATTCGGCTACTACTTCAGGACTAATTAAAAATTATTTTAAGAGTTCAACTGATGATTCACTACCGGCTGTAATTTCAAGAATGGTAGCCAAAGATGGTCTACCATTCGTAAAATTTTGCACCTCTTATGATTTAAGGAAGTTATTAACCGCCAAAGGATATTCCGTCCCAAAATCGTCAAATTCAATAAGAAATATGTACGTGATGAAATTCGTAAACAAATTGCAAGCCAGATAAAAAATGGTGACAGTTTTAGCCTCACACTCGACGAATGGACGTCAATCAAAAACCGCCGATACATGAATATAAATATTCATAGTCAAACAAAATTTTGGAATTTATGACTCGCACGGCTACATGGAAATATGCCTGCAGACAAGCGCGTCGAAATTCTAGAAAACAAATTGCAAGAATTTGGAATCAATTTTAGTAACGTTGTTGCAATAACAACAGATGGTGCAGCAATGATGAAAAATATGGGTTCAAGTTTAAATACTCATCATCAGTTATGTTTTGCGCATGGTATCCAACTGGCGGTGATTACAGTTTTATACAAGAAAAATGATGTGTTAATTGAATTAGAAAATGAAGCTATTTATTCTGAAGGTGATGAAGAATACAAGGGTGATCAAGATTTTTCTGAGGGTTTAAATGTAATATTAACTGATGATTCGGAAGTTCAATACGATATATCCCATGACGACTTATATCCGGTTATCAATAAAATACGACGAGTAGTAAAGATATTTCAGCGTTCATCCACCAAAAACCACAATATACTTCAAAAGCACGTCATAAATGAATTTGGAAAGGAAATTGCTATAATTCTGGATAGCAAAACCCGTTGGAACAGCTTATTGGCTATGCTGGAACGGTTCTTCAAATTAAAATCTGCTGTTCGAAAAAGTTTGATAGACTTAAATATCGACATCAGCTTTTTAGAACATGAATTAAACCTAATTAATGAAATTATAAAGGCTCTGGAACCTGTCAAATTGGCTGTAGAACCGTTAAGCTCATCAGATTTTACATTATTAAGTGCAGATGTCACACTTAAATTCATGCTAGATGAATTAATTATCTGAACAGAATTCATCACTTAGTAAGGTATTACAGCGTGAATTACTAATTAGAATAAAAGAACGAAGAACCAATTATTCCGATGTATTCCTGTTTCTACAAAATCCGATGGATTATGGCAGGACAACTAATAATAGAAATAATGGTTTATTCAATTTACTATGTAAAACTGCAATAGTCAAAATAATTGTGAGCATTATTGAGCGTTTAAGTATGAAAATTGCAGATTGTAATATTGCTGACAATGACACTGATTCATCTGATGATTATCCAGAAATACTTTCCGAACCACAACCGGTCACGATGAAAGAAAGATTACAACTCGCCATTCAGAAGAAACACGAAGTAAATTTTAATGATGGGAGCGCGCCTTTGGAGCAAGTCTTTGGAGAAAATAATAAAAAAAGAAATAGATTCGATTTTATGTAGAGGAGAAGTGACTTGGAACCTATTTAGATTTAGCGTTAAAACACTTGTCCACAATAAAACCAACGAAAGAGCATTTTCTGCTGCGGGGCAAGTCATAACAAAATTACAATCCAGCCTAAATGATCGGACAATTGATACTATTTGTTTTTTACGCGGTTATTTTAATCAGGACAAACTATTAATGGAAATCTAAAATATTAACTGACATGAAAAATTCGATAACCACATTATCGTTTTAAGTTGTTGGTTGGAAACTATGTTAAATATGCATTTAAAAGCTATTGATTTAACGGTAAATTACCGGTAAATTGGTAAACCGAGCGAACTTTTATCACTTACCGGTAAATGAAAAATTCGGTAAATTTGCAACCCCTAGCCACGATTATATTCCTAAAAAACAGATTCCTATAAATAATTTTGGTCGATTTTTCCATAAAGTCAAAATGATGGATATGACTATTCTTAAAGGCATCAGGATTAGGGCATGGTCGATTTGTCCAAATTTCGATTAAAAGTTAATCGGAAATTTTTGGTATCGATTAAAGCAAATTTTGGTATGAGAAGTTCCTTACTTAAATTTGAAAGTTTCTAGTTACCCACTTGTTTTATACAAATGGATTTTAGATTTGTTTGTCTAAAACTAAAGCTAATAATAATATGATGTCTTTATGACCGTCTATTCTATATCAATCAGCCTGTATATTAACAAACCGATTTATTTAACTATTTTAGCCTCAAAATAAATTGTTCGCCTAAATGGCGATGACATTTTAATTTTAAATATCGGTGAGTGAACCGTGATTATTAGTTAGAAATCAAATTTTAACGAATTAATTAATTTCGAGACATCTGCTCTGACGACAAGGTTTATACAAAAATTAAAATTTTCTGTATCACTTAAAATGTTGTGTTAACAGCGCGATATCTCAGCAGAACATCACATATAAATATTTATCCAACAAATGGCATTTATTTTAAATTCATTGAGTGGGTTATTGGCGTACATATATATGGTATATAATATTATTCATGAATATATACAGAGCCATACAGACTCAGACGAATGAATTTTTATTTTTCGACTGCTGTCATTCACATATCTCGTAAAAACGAAAACAAAAAAAAAACTCTTGACACAATGCGCAGTTCATTAACACGCACAGCGTTCTACTTAAAATATGTTATCGGTGAGTAGGGATTACTTATCATGATCATCATTACAAATACATATAAACTATTCATATTTACACACACAAAATCATCGCTTTTAATTTTACCCAATAAAATGATCGAGGCTATACTGTACAGAAAAAGTAAATTATTTTTAAATTACAAAAACAAAAAAACAAAAAACTTACATTTTTCTCAATAATTGTTGACGAAGGTGGTATTTTCACATAAATTTGATTAAAATTATTGTGATCACTGTTATTACTATTACCACTATTCGATTTACCAAAACAATTCAAACGATTTGTGATTGTCGTATCGATCGTCGTCGTCGCTATCTTCTGATCACAACACTTATTTTTTAAATAATCATATCGATCACTATTACTTATATCACTACCATTTTCACTTTTCACGTGATTATTATTTTTATTAATTATGGAACAACATACTTTACTACTAACATAATTATCACTATTGTTGTTATTCTTATTATTATTATTATTATTACTATTATTATGGATTATATTATCACCACTACTACAACTACTATTAACATTGTTATTATTGTTACTGAAAATTTTCTTTGTTAAATGAAAATTTTCATTGGTACACGGTTGCCGATATACATTTTCACGATCATCATCATTTTGATGATGATCAACATTATTACCATTACTACGACTACAATTATAGGATTTACTTTTTATATGTTTCGGTTGTGGTGGTGGTGGCGGTGGTGGTGTGTAGACGAGTGTTGGTCGTTTATTTGTATTTGCACTACTCGTGCCATAACAGCATGCTGTTGTCGATGGTGGCGATGAATCGCGTGATATCAATGCGATTGGCCCTTTACTGCGATGATGATGATGATTAAATGATGATGTCGCTGATATCGATGGGGATGATGACGATGATGATGTTATCGTTGATGGCGGTGTTATGGCCGACAATGATGATGATGATGATGCAGAACACGACGAAGATGTAGATGACAGCGAAGATGCTGTTCTATTTTTAGCTGGAAAATAATTTAAAATTTTTTTTTTTTTTTTAACAAAAGTGGGGATACATTTATGATCTTCATTTTTAAATATAACGCTAGAGAGAATATATGTATATAAGTAAAAAAAAATAAAAAAAATTCAAATTTTAATTTTAATTTTCGTGTGTGTACATATTTAAATTGACTGGAAAATACAAAAACAAAAATTTAAATTTGGATATTGGATTTTATTTTACGATTTTTTTATTTTTTTTATTTTTTTTCAAGTTTAACCCTAACGGTGAGACAATTTTTAAATAGTAAGGAATAGAGTGCATTAATATTTTTAGTTTAGACCATACGGGATTTGACCTTGTGATTAAATTGAGCGGTATATTATCAAGGGTTAACGTAAATATTTCTTTGAATTTATGACACCAAAATAATTAATTTTATTTATTTTTATAAAGAAAATTCTTAAAACTTAATATTTATTATTACTCGCATAAACTTACATAAACTTGGCACAGGAAGACGTGTTCTTGTTGTATTTGCCGTGCCGTTATTACTAATAGTCGCAATATTATGATTAGTGACGCTATTAGCACTGTGACCATTACTACTAGTATTATTTGTCCATGGTAAAACCAGTCCATTGGATGTGATGCAACAACAATTGCCACTGCTACATTTCCCATTTCCTGCATGGCTACTATCGTTACTCGTGATTGTCGTTGCCAACGACTTAATACTTGAATTATCGTTCAGTGTCGAACCATTGGAATGGAGAATACTTGGATTTGATAAGCGAACGCCGTAGCGCAGTGTGCCCAGAGTTACATAACCAGCTTCTGGAATTGCTCTGTGAAAATAAAAGAAAATTATTTTTTCTGTATAACTTCGCGCATATACATTATGGTTCTTATATAAAGAAAAGATCAAATTGCAAGTAATGTTGAAATATTCAATGTTATGGAAGACTGAACATCCGCTTTATTGTCGTCTTTTGTTTATATATGTGCACACACATTACATGGAAACAATATACTCACCTATTCCACCGATTAAGTCGATCCTGTGATTGTCCACTACTTGTACCATTTGTAATTGTTGTCCCAAGTGCATAACTATTCGAACGTTGATGATGAGGATGATGTAAATGATTTTGATCTTTTGTTGTGGTTGAAAATGATGAATTTGGTGTTGTCATTCTATAAAAATTTAAGGAAAAAAAAAACAAAAAAAATTTTAACGATCAACAAATCAAATCATAATCATCATAAATAATCAAAACGATCAACCGAACAAGCGCAAACAGAATGATTGGACATAAATAAAATCAGGTTTAGGTCATACAGAGAAGAGATACACTAACCTATATAACTTTGGCGCTTGTTTATAATTTCTTGTGTATCTACCATACATGATATTTAAGTCTCTCTTTCGTTTCTTTGAAAATAAATCATGCGCGCTTGAACTTGAAGTCTTATCATTTTCATTTCATCAATCTTTCTCATTTAAAAAAAAAAATCAAAAAATAAAAAATCTTCCCTTCTTCAAGCCGAATTCTTATGTACATTCTAATAAATTATCTGTATTCTCCACTTTTTACATGCATATGTACAAGCACAAAATACAATTCTAAACTTAACAATGGGCGGCTCTTATTACAACAGAGTCATGGTAATTTGAACGGTTCTGTAATTAAGTCTGCGGATTTATTATTTTATTTTTATATGCTATGCATTAGAAACGAAATTTTTCTTTTGTATACGATGGGAGAATTAATTACACGTTGCAAAAATAACGAAACTGTCTGTGTGTGGGGTCAATCCATACGATCTGATGTCTTTTGTGTGTGTGTATCATTGAATTGCGCGAATTGTTGGGTGAATTTTTTTTTTTTTTTTTTCAATTTTAAATTACAGGTTGAGATTTTGTGAGATTAGAGAGGTGTATTTAAGTCGTTTTAAAACATTTATGACGATTAACATTTTTTTAGATTAACGATGGAGTTATGGTCTCTAATATGGGATGATTGGCAGTTTCGTATTCAAGAGATGAAGTGTGAAATTATTGCGCAGGGGTAAAATTTAATCATTTGGTACGGTAATATTTACTATCACTTCTGAACTACAATTAGTCGTTACCTGCATAGTTATGTACTATAGCTGAATTCTGAATCATGACCCAAAATAAGTCGCCAATGGCTTAAGAAACGTTTTTCTTTCTTTCCGTAAATAAGCAAAATTGCACAATTTAGGCAAAATTCACGGAAGGGTCAAACGTGAATACATTTTATGAGTGACATAAATTTACACAACGAAGTTAGCTTAATGAGTGGAATTATTCTCAACTGGAATAAAAATTTAATCAGGGTCACCAACATAACGTAACCAAAATGGTTTGCAGGAGAAAAACTTAGGTATTCAACCTATGTATGTAGCTAACTTCGTGGATACCGTTAAAATTAGCCGAAGGGCACTGTTAATGTCAGCCGAAAGTAGTTTACAATTGGTAATGCAGATTGTGTTATCCCAGCCGAAAATACAAATTAAGTCGAAATCAGTCGACAGAGTATAGGCTAAAATTACTAAGGATGCATGGATAGCATTGAAGCCTTTTGTCAATATTGATTCGCGAAACCCAAAAAAAATATTTAAAATTGGTATAAAATCAGCCTAGTCTAGAGTATTGTGTTAATAACTGTCACAGGAAAAATATTCGGTTTAAGTTTCCCGTGGGAAATTTGGGAAAATTCGATTTTTCAAAAATCACTAGAAACATCATTAGACAATCCATCTCCAGACATAAAACTGTAGAGGCTGATTTCATACAAACTTTTTAATGATATTTGGAAAATGGAATTTTCCCAGATTTCCAGAATTGACTTTTTTTTGTAAATATTTTTTTCCCTCTAGATGCTGATTTTATTTCAATTTTTTGAATTCTTCTGATTTTTCGATATTTTCCACTATTAGGTGGAACAAAGTTTTCCACGTAAGACTATTTACAAAAGTTTTTATTGCAATCCATATGTATACTCTTTACTTTCGGCTGAAAACGTTTAAATTTATTATTTTCGGCTAGAATGTTAATAATGTAATCTGCTTTATCGACTTTTTACTTTCGGCTGGAAACTTTCGACTAACTTTAACAGGGCACTTCGTAAGAGAGGTAAGGGAGTAAGAAATATACTTTACTATGCTGTGGTTTACGACGTACCGATTTGATGCTTTGGTTTTTTTTTGTCAGCCTCTCTTTTCTGAGAATCAATTTCAGCCATCGGGTACAGCAATATTTTGATTCGACAGCACCACATGTCGGAAAAGAATTTTGACCATGTTAAAACCATAGAAAACGTCAGAATAGTATGAAAAAAATTATCGTAATTTGTTGACAAATTTTTGTATAGTTATTCAGGACGTTTGTAACAAATCGTTTGTACTCTTCAAAATATTATTACCAGTTACAGCCAAATAACTTATAATAATACAAGCAGAGGCGATTTGCCCATGAATGCAATACAAGCATTACTTGTGAAAAGAAAATCATTTTTGTTTAATTTCAACATTAACTTTTTGGGCGTACCATAACAAACCGGCAAACAGTCTTTTAGGTTCATCATCCTTACCTACACCAACTATTAGGCATCTTTTTCGTTGTATATTCATTCTGTTCATTAACACATGCAAAAACAGAGATTCGCTATTAAAATGGAGAAAAAAAGCAATTTCATTTGAGCATGCAGGAAATGATGCTGTTTCTGCCCTCTCGACCAAAACCTTGTAGTAGAACATTTTTTTAAAATTTTCAAGAATATGTTTTTGCTTTTCTGAGCAAAAATTTTGTTCGTAGGCCAAAAATAAAAATCCATATCTCAAGCGCCTTTTTATGAACAAAATACTTGTTCAGAGCAAGTCTGGGTAGTTTTTTTTTTTTTTTATGAAACTTGTTATTAGATGAGTGCAATTTTAAAAGTAGATCACAATATACAAAGAAAGCTAAATTAAATTCTAAATTAGGTGTTTTAAAGCTTCTTAACGGACTATAACCCGGGCCTTTTACTTTTTAATAAAAGGGAAAATTCAAATAAGAAAACAAAAATTAAATGCAAAACCTTGGTAATTTTCTAAATTGTTCCAACTAATCGAGCGATCCTAATGCCTTTTGGATCCACTGTCACATATTTCAAAACCTATTATTAGAGGTACGAAATATCAAAACCTTAGTTTTAGTGATAAATCGAGCTTTTCGATTTTTCAAATTCTTGTTAGATGAATTTTTCGAGAATTTTTGGTATTTTCCGAGATCCAGGAAATAATTTTGAATTAATCCAGATATTCAAATTGGGGTAGTATTAAATTATTTGGTACAGTCATTAGTCGATACTTTCTGGATTGATGTTACAGTTAAGATTTGTTCGAAAATACTTGATAGTTTATTAGTCGTGAGCTGCATCACAATTTGTAATAGGTCCGCGTTATTGTTCCCAAGCCAATATTGTTTATTAACCTATATTGATGATGAATATTCGCAACGGTTAGCTGATTTAGAATTTATTTAGATTTCTTTAAATAATGAGACTGAGTTTTTGAAACTGAGCTCATCAAATATCAAGTAAAACCAAACTTACTACGTATAAGTTAGCATGAAATTTTTATCCTGAAACGGCTTTTTCTAAATGTGTGTCTCGGCTAAAATTTAAGGAAATTTTGATTCCATCCAGAAAAAATATTCAAAACTCTTAACCAAACGGTATTCATCCCGAAAAATAATTGTAAAGAAACTGATTAAGATTGGACAGCATTATATTGTGAAACTAAACATTTATTGATAGTTTCTTTAGGCACAATAAACAGTTCTAAATATCTTGCATCGATCTTAGATATGCAACTGCAATTGGAGTACAATATCCGACTTCTGAATTCAAACAGAATATAGACCCAATCCCCATTAAAAAATCACACATTTTAAAGATGAACTTAACCACTGTCTTTACGTAATACTTAAAATGAAACATAGCCAAATTCGAAATTCCTTGCGCCGATTTCAGAGATGTCCTTCTGAAATGGCATATGGTATCCGACTTCTCATCACTTAAGGGTGAAAATGAACCGCGACGTAAATGTATTGCGAAACATAGTACATAATTACAACGAAACACGTAAGAAATTTCGAAATTGGTCGTATTTCATTGTAAGTATTAGTGATAAGAGAAATGAAATAACATTGCATCCATTGACGAGCCGCCTCTGAAAATAACGGTGTACCAAAACATTCAGTGCCAAAATTTTGTTTTTTATTACTTATAGTACTCCAAGGGTTGCCGAAGAAAAAGCTCTCACATGTTAACCAAAATAAATGTTAATTTTTTAGACGAAAGGTTGGAAACTTTGGACATGTTGTTGGTGGTGATGGAATTACACTCAGTGCTGGTAAAGGTTGGAAGTTTATGCTAATGATCGCTTCTCAGTTAGCACTACTCTATATAATTTGACTCAGAAGGACGTTTGCTTCGCCGAGATTTTCATTAGTTGAAAAGAATTACTCCCAATTGGACAAAGAGGCGCTAGCGATCATCTTCGGGGTAAGAACATTTCATAAATTTTTATTTGGTCGCTCTTCTGTTTTAATGACGGACCATCAGCCAGTGGGTTAGTTGTTTGATGTCAAAAGGTTTTTACCAATTACCGCTGCTCATAGACTCCAACATTATTCGAAAAAGGTATCGGAAGAGCAAAGGTCTGGTAGTCCCGGATACCTTGTCGTTTAACCTTCCTCATTAGTGTAGTAAAGGGCTTCTCGGAGGCGAATGAGATATCATTGACACATGAAGCCAGTTGTGAAGTTTTGAGGAAGCAGAGTCATCATTCCGTTGTCATTGCTTATGGATAATAAGATAATCCGGGTGTAGTACGGATGAAGATATTGGCCAGGTTTGAGTTTTTGGCCAAAAATTGACGAGTAAAACCCGATGATTTTAAAGAAGATTCATGGCCGAAGAGTGACTTTTCCCATTTTGGTGACAAAACCTTGCTGCTGGTCATTGAATCCCAAATAGGTCGATGTAAAAATTATGAGCAGAGGAATAGCTACTAATGCGGTTGGCAAACTGGAAAACTATTTTCAGCCTTTGGTTTTCCTCATGAGCTTATCACGAATAATAGCCCGCCATTGAATTCAGCTGAGTTCGTGAAATTTTGTCAAAGTAACGGTGTTTCTCCGTTGAAAAGTCCAATCTGTGTATCTCAAGCCAATGGGTTTGCTGAACGAGCTGTCCATTCAGTGAAGCTTCTAGGGGCGAATTCCAGAAAGTTTTGTCAAATACCACCTTGATCAAAAAGTTCCCGGAATAACCACTGTGTGGCGCTCCCATCATTCCGATTTGAATTCTGTTTTCTTTGTTAAGTTAGTACATCTGTTGTTGATATTCCCTCTAAATCTTAGCGTCACAGCTTGACATTTGCAAAAGTTACGTAGTCAAGAGTACATCTATCTCTGTGTGTGTTGGCGATTATTTACAATTTTAGAAATGGATTTAAATTTGCAACAACGAACTTGTATTAAATTTTGCGTAAAAAACGGATTTAATGGTGCGCGAACGTTGGAAATGTTGGAAAAGTGTTTCGGCAACGATTCTCTGAAGAAAACGGTCGTTTACCAGTGGCACGAGCGGTTTAAAAGTGGTCGTGAGTCAATCGAAGATGATGAACGCAGTGGCAGACCATCGACATCGAAAACCGACGAAAACATTGATAAAGTAAAAGAAATGTTGGTCAATAACCGCAAATTAACCATCAGAGAGATAGCGGAGGACTTGAACATTGCCTATGGATCCGTCTAAGACATTTTGGTTAATGATTTGGGTTTCCGTCGTGTAGCAGCAAAGTTGGTGCCAAAAGACCTCAATTTCATGCAAAAAAGAGACCATGTTGACGTCGCAAAAGACATGATTTGCGAGGCTGAATCCGATCCCACATTCATCAAAAGGATCATTACTGGAGACGAGACGTGGGTTTATGAGTATGACACGCAATCCAGACATCAGGCAAGTGAATGGCGTTCACCAAATGAGCCGAGACCAAAAAAAACACGTCGTTTTCAGTAAAAAAAGAAGGCAATGCTCACGGTTTTCATGGATTACAACGGTGTATAGTGCATCATAAATTTTTGCCAGAAGGCCAGACCGTAAACAAAGAGTATTATTTGGGCGTTATGAGACTATATGATTTTAATATGTTCCGAAGATTGTAAGAGAATTCAATCCAGTTTCGAACTGATGAGCTTATGATTATGAAAAAATCAATCTTCTCATCAGGCCGCGGCGACTGGACTGATTATACCACAATTTACATTCTATATATACAGAATGTGCTGTGCGTTAAGTACTAGCGAATCGTACTAATGCAGATGAATTCTCTTACAATTTTTCTTCTTCACAATATTCACACAGCTCTATTTCTGTGTACGCTAATTTTTACTTTATTAATTTTTTTGTTGAATATTAATTAATTCATGTAATATCTAATATGCTACCGGTGATTAGACCATTTTAAGTGTGTTTTTAACGATGTGTCGATTAACACGAGAAGTATATTAGTATTAACGAACAGTAATTCAACGAAACCGACTAATAGACAGAATTCTATTTAACTTCGGAACATATTAAAATCGTATAATTAAATAAATAGAATTCTGTCTATTAGTCGGTTTCGTTGAATTACTGTTCGTAAATACTAATATACTTCTCGTGTTAATCGACACATCGTTAAAAACACACTTAAAATGGTCTAATCACCGGTAGCATATTAGATATTACGTTATGAGACGTTTGCGTGAAGCAATTCGCCGAAAGAGACCAGAATTGTGGGCAGACAACTCGTGGATTTTGCACCATGATAACGCACCGTCGCACAGTGCCATCATTATTCGTAATTTTTTGACGAAAAATGCAACAAATACCATCCAACAGCCACCGAATTCACCTGATTTGGCTCCCTGTGACTTCTTTCTTTTCAATCGAGTTAAAAATCCATTACGGGGAACGCGTTTCAGCAGCCGAGAGGAAATAATGGAAAAATCGCAGGAAGCACTGATGGACATACCGAAAACCGAATATAAAAAATGTTTCGAGGATTGGATCAAGCGCTAGCATAAGTGTGTTGTAGCCGATGGGGATTACTTTGAAGGGGACAATATAGATTTAGATTAATAAACTTGTATTTTTAATTTTCTGAATAAATTCCGGGAACTTTTTGATCAAGGTGATATGCTGTATAGCCTTCGCAATACGAGACGCCTGCCAGCTATATACTGAAGTTCGAAACAGAGTTTCTCATAACAGGATCTCACGATCCCGTTTTTGTCCCAAAAGTGGGACCCGGGATTTCACGGCATTTCCCGGTTTTCGATTTTTATTATAAATCGTTTAACTATGTAATGGCATAGTAATAATTTGTTACAATAAAACCTTGATTTAAGATCATAATTAGGCATTAGCTTATCTCTGATTTCCGATTGTTCCTTAGATCTGAATATAGAAAGTTTAAATATCCCGTATAGAAGTTTATCCATCAATAACATTTCTAAGTCAAATTTATACCTATCAGGAATGAACTTGGTTATTACTTTCTTTTACTCTAGTAAAATAAAGTATAGTAATCATGAAAATTTTGGACCTTGAGATTTTTAAAGATTTATCTGTTTTGTGGTCCGCTGAGTTCGAAAAAGTGGGTTTCGAAATGGTGTATGTCTGTCAGTCTATCAGTGTGTCAGTCTGTCAGTCTGTCAGTCTGTCAGCCTGTCAGTCTGTCAGTCTGTCAGTCTGTCAGTCTGTCAGTCTGTCAGTCTGTCAGTCTGTCAGTCTGTCAGTCTGTCAGTCTGTCAGTCTGTCAGTCTGTCAGTCTGTCAGTCTGTCAGTCTGTCAGTCTGTCAGTCTGTCAGTCTGTCAGTCTGTCAGTCTGTCAGTCTGTCAGTCTGTCAGTCTGTCAGTCTGTCAATCTGTCAGTCTGTCAGTCTGTCAGTATGTCAGTCTGTCACTCTGTCAGTCTGTCAGTCTGTCAGTCTGTCAGTCTGTCAGTCTGTCAGTCTGTCAGTCTGTCAGTCTGTCAGTCTGTCCGTCTGTCAGTCTGTCAGTCTGTCAGTCTGTCAGTCTGTCAGCCTGTCAGTCTGTCAGTCTGTCAGTCTGTCAGTCTGTCAGTCTGTCAGTCTGTCAGTCTGTCAGTCTGTCAGTCTGTCAGTCTGTCAGTCTGTCCGTCTGTCAGTCTGTCAGTCTGTCAGTCTGTCAGTCTGTCAGCCTGTCAGTCTGCCAGTCTGTCTGTCAGTCTGTCAGTCTGTGTCTTCTCTACAGCCCAGATGGTTTAACCAATCGAACTGGGAGGTCCTAGTGAATTTTACTCCAAATCGGTCAACCGGAAGTGGCCACTCCCTTGGTCCAGAAAATGTATTTTGCAAATATCTTCAAAAGTATAAGGTTTACAAAACATTACTTAATACAAAATGTTTTCAAAAATAAAATAAAAAATTAAAAATTAAAAAAAAAAAATTTAAAAAAAGTTTCTCAAAATTCTCTGTTCGTAAAAGAAAGTCGTGTGTTGGCCACACCTCCATTTTTTACGAACCGATTATGATGAAATTCGATTTGCACGATAGAAACGGCATTCTAAAATGATTATTACATGAAGTTCTGGAAAAAGGCCAATTAGGAAGGAACTTGGTAGGGTTTATTTACCGATTATGATGAAATTCAGGATGCACGACGGTAATCCCGATGTTATTCTAAATAACATTTTAGATGCAGCTCTGGAAAAAGACGAATTAGGAAGGAACTTGGCTATTTATTAACCGATTGTGATGAAACCCGGTTTGTACGACATGAAATCGGTAAAGAAACAACCGAGTTCATTGATAATTTTCTTGATTCCAAAACTAAGAACCGCACCGGGATCTCGTTTTGAGAAATTTTAGTAATAATCAAATCTCTCTCCTCAGAACAATACGTCTGGGCGCATAAACCGGACTTTACTTCCTACAATTAGGTTATACGTAGGGAATCGTGCGAGCATTATAAGTGGGTCATAAACATCTGCAAAGGTGGCTGCCACTCTGCATATTGCCTTACATGATTCTCGGCATTATTCACCTCATTATCTTATGTTCGTTCAGCATATATATCTACATGGTTTAGATTACGAATTGCGGAAATTGCTCTCTGAGACGAATTCAAATGAAGTGCAACTTATTATCTGTACCATAGATCGTGTACGTTGAATCATACCGCTAAGAGATTTTCCAAATTATTAGTTAAATTTAGGCCAACAGCATAGTCACCATAAATATTGGTATGGTAGCGTTTAGTCTTCGAGGTCTCAACGGCAAGCAATTGGGTGTATTCCATACCAAGGTTATTCATTCCTGAAGCCCTGAAGCTAATTTATGTTTGAATTGTGTCTATTGTCTCCTTTCTTTTTTATCTTTCTTTCCTCATATTTTTGGGCACGACGATGGGAAGGAGCCATTAAAAATTTGGTTTTCTCAAAAATATGGCCATTATCAAGTAAGTAGGTATGCAGATCTGACTATGACACCCAAAATTTGCAAACTAGTTTACTTAAATAAAACAACAAATCCATATAACTTTCCTGCAAAATCAACGAAATTTTATCGATTAACTGTAAATCTGCCAAGCAAATTTCAAATTAAACTTTAATTAACAAAATTACAATTTTTCATCTCAAATACTAAATAATTAACTTAGATTGTGTGCGAGTATATTATTTCGACTATACAATACATATGGTGTGATGTATAATTAAAATCAAATTAATCATTCGCGCTAATTCGACATTTGGGCGGGAAGTAAAATATACGCTCGAATTATTAGCGGATTTATTTACGATGAATGAAAAATTATTTCACACACTGCAGACAATAGACGATACACATATGTACATATGTATAGAACACAAAAATGTACATTGAATAAATTTATTCTATTATACAAATATACAAATATTAAGTTGTACGATAAGTTTTATCGTAAAATTTTTCGTTCATTTCTTCCGCAGACCCAATATTCAAAAAATGAATAATAATTAAATTTATTAAATCGTATATAACACAAAACACTAAATCGGAAAAAAAAAAAACATTTCATGTCTGCGTAATAAATTCGTAGTTTTCACTTTGGAATTTTCCTAAAAATTTTCTATTTATAATTATAATTTCGACATAAAATTGTTATAAACCAGAGCATGTACGTTGTTCCTACGAATACTTACATACGCATATTTTATGTTTACACCAAATTTAGAAATAAACGAAATGTTTTTCAAAGAGGGACACGCGCGAAGAACAAAGCGATATATTTGAAAAAACAATTTGGAAAATTGTTGTACACACCAAAATTAATTTTACTTTATAGTTTTCTTATATGGTCGATTTGCTGAGTGACATTTTTATGTGTAATGTGAAAGTTAATGCTTTCAGATCAGAATTTTTATGATTGTTTCGGGGAATGTAAACAACTTAGATTTGTTTTATACTTTTGTAAAATGGAACTGTGTAGCATTATGGAATTCGATGATAATTGGCGTGTGTATAGCATATTCTAACGTAAGCGCACTAAAGAATTTTATCTGTATAGGAAAAATTTATTTAGTTATACTATTTTTAAACACTTGCGGCAATCTTTCAAAAATAAATATGTACAGAGATATTTTGATGTAGTAGAATGTACACAAGTAATAATAATTTAGTGGACATTATGACATTTTTTAGCGATTAAATTTATTGCTTTGCGAGTTCATATTTTTATTTTGTTTAATTGAAAAGCAGAGTGTAGGCTTGTGTGTAACAAAAGTGCGTGTACCCTAATAGTGTTTAGAAGTATTTATAGTATTTATAGGTACTGGTAACTTTTTAAATAGCAGCCAAAAAAAGGCTCAAGGTTATATAATGTTAAAGTTAGCCGAAAGTTTTCAGCCGTAACTTATAAAATTTCGGTAATGCAGATAGTGTCTTGGCTATCTCAACCGAAAGATACCAGCCGACATATTTCAGCCGCAACATATTTTAAATAAAATGAAAAATTAATAAAACAACCTAGAAACGGGTATTTTCATGAAGTGATTTTACGGCTGAATAAAGGCTCATTTTGGTTTGTCTCTGTTTACCAAAGGAATTATACTTTAAGTTTCATCAGAAAAGCTAAATATAAAATGTAAAAATTTGTATAAATTCAACTTTTAAAGTGTTATGTCTGGAAAGTATTTCAATTAGTGTGCCGAGTAAACAATTACACCTAGAAAAATTATTAGGGCAAATTTCATGTGGGGAGCCCTGGAAAATTCGTTTGAAAGAAAACCCCATATAAAGTTAAAAAATTTGTATAAATTCAACATAACTTTAAAGGTTCAATTTATACCAATTTTTACATTTTATATTTGGCTTTTATGATGAAACTTAAAGTATAATTCCAATACATTTTAAATTTTTTGTATTACACTATCTGCCGTGGGCACTTGGCGAAACACACTTAATACACACATTTTTGAAAAAACACTTGTTTTAATATTTCGTAAATTTTATAGGTTTAAAAAATCACTCGATCGATTTCAGCTTGTTAGGAGTTATAGCAGAGCCTTCTAGAGTATAGAGCCATAATCTTAATGACGTATTTTTTAGAAGCTTTTTTAGTGGTATAACTTTTCACTGATTTCCATAGGAATCCATAGCTAAAATGGTGTTTTTTAGCTTCAAGTTTTTCAATGAAAAAAGCAAAAATATTATAAAATGTTTGTATAAAAGTTTTCTACATACCTTTAAGAACAATATACCAGAAGGCCATATTGGAATTAAGTAAATATTAATTGCAGAAATATTAAAATTAAATTATTTCTAAAATATATTTTTCGAACTTTCATTTTGAAAAATACATCAAAGTTGGCTCTGACAAATTAAAATAATACTTGCTAAATTTATCTTTAGTTTTACTAGTGTACGTAAGATGTCTAAAATGGTTACAGAAAAATACGAAAATAAATTATTTAATCGCAAAATTATCACACGTTCCTATATTTTGTGAATTTGTTTTCCTTTTCCAACAATTTTTGAACCTGAAATTTCCCCAGGTGGTAATTTTTGATACGATTTTTCCAAATTTTTACGGCCATTACTGCCATCTATGTAATGTATATTGACTTAATAACCAAACGAATCGTAGTAAGCTCTTATTTCAATTTGACCAGAATGCTGTTTTGATGAATGATTTTTTTTTAATATTTTGGTTTAAATAAATCAATTATTACAAGAAAATGAAAACGATTTACTTAAACGATATTCATATATGTTGAAATTCAAACATTTATTAAAGTATTTCAGAAATCATAATTAAGAGTTTGTAACGTTTTCATTTAAAAATTTGTCTTAGGAAAAAAAGTGATTTCCCATACGTTTTGTGTGTTTTACTATGAAAAGTTTCGTTTTTTCCTCGTTTCTAATTCCCTTATAAAAGCTCAGATTTTTTGATTATGGCTCTATAAAATACAGGGTGCTCTGGTTATAGTTGCAAAAAGCAAAACGTGAAACAAACAGATCAAAATAAAAAATGTGGGAGTTGGTAAACAACAAAAATGGTGAGAGCAATAAAAATTAAAAATTAAAAAAGGGGGTGAGTTATACCAGAGCACCCTGTATTTTATACAGGGCCATAATCAAAAAATCTGAGCTTTTATAAGGGAATTAGAAAAGAGGAAAAAACCAAACTTTTCATAGTAAAACACACAAAACATATGGGAAATCACTTTTTTTTTTAAGACAAATTTTTAAACGAAAACGTTACCAATTCTTAATTATAATTTCGGAAATACTTTCATAAATGTTTGAATTTTAGCACATATGAATGTCGTTTAAGTAAATCGGTTTCATTTTCTTGTAATAATTGATTTATTTAAACCAAAATTTAATAAAATTTCTTAACAACAGCATTCTGGTCAAATTGAAATAAAAGCTTACTAAAATTCGTTTGATAATTAAGTCAATATACATTACATAGATGGCAGTGATGGCCATAAAAAATTGGTTAAATTGTACCAAAACTTACCACCTGGGGAAATTTCAAGTTCAAAAATTGTAGGAAAAGCAAAACAAATTCACAAAATATAGGAACGTGTGATAATTTTGTGATTATATAATTTTTATTCGTATTTTTCTGTAAACATTTTAGACATCTTACGTACACTAGTAAAAAAACTAAAGATAAATTTAGCAAGTAATATTTTAATTCGACAGAGCCAACTTTGATGTATTTTTCAAAATGGAAGTTCGAAAAATATATTTTAGAAATAAATTAATTTTATTATTTCTGCAATTAATATTTATTTAATAACAATATAACCTTCTTGTATATTGTTGTTAGAGATATGTAGAAAACTTTTATATAAACGTTTTATAATATTTTTGCTTTTTTCATTGAAAAACTTGAAGCTAAAAACCATCATTTTTACTATGGATTCCTATGTAAATCAGTGAAAAGTTATACCACTAAAAAAGCTTCTAAAAAATACGCCAATTTGATTATGGCTCTATACTCTAGAAGGCTCTGGTTATACACAGGTATATGATTAGTCAACGGCCGAATAACAAAATTCCAGATGTTGATTTTTCCCTAATTTTATTTTACTATAACCACCCTTACTATAACCACGTATTAGTCATTTTAGGGGATGGTATGAGTATGGGAATAAAACAGTGCGGGGTCGGTAATTGGTGAGAAACGGATTTCTCTCTATTCTTTGAGGATATTTTGGTTAAGAAATATAGCTTTTCGGATTTTGTAAGATTCTAAGTTGTCTAAACGTCTGCTTTTTGGTTGTACATGTAATATTTCTAACTTGTTTAAACTGGCTGTGTGACTTTCTAACGTTAAATGATTATAAAGGGATGATTCATGGCTACCAGATAAATGTTCTTTAACTCTAACTTCAAAACTGCGCCCAGTCTGTCCGATATGAGAGGAACTGCAATCATTGCAATTGATCTTATAAACGCCAGACCTGGAAAGGCGATCAATTCTGGATTTGTTGTTAAAAATCATTTTCTTAATTGTATTTTTGTTATAAAAAGCACAGTATTCTGTCACGATGTTACTAACCCTTTGGCTAGTTTTTCCTATATACTCTAAGCTGCGCCAATTTTTCGGCATTGGGCTATCAGGTGGATAAATGTTAGCTAAAGCTTTATGTTTCAGTTTTCTGTTTAATAACTTTAATATAGTCTTAGCTGCATAACCGTTATTCGCTGCTAATTTCAAAAATTATATTAAACTGTTTGTTATAATTGGATATGGTCAAAGGAATGTTTATTAATCTATCTAAGAGTGAGTGGAAAGCTGACATTTTTATATTATGGGGATGGTTTGAAGAGTTAGGTATAATGGCGTCTGTGTACGTGGTGAGCCACGTAAAGGGTATACTACCAGGAACAACTTATGTCTCCATCTTAAAGTTGTTCACACTGAGTTAGCGGCTCGATTGCATTCTGTTGAGTTTGACTGGTTGGATAATAAGTTTCGTGCCGAGGTTGCAGAAATTTCACATATTCAATATGTGAAGCAAAAAGCTAAACTGGATGTGTTGCGAGATATGGCTTATCCATGTAACCATAGAGGTAATAGTGTTAGGTCTGGTTTCCAATTCCATTCATGTTTTAAGAACTTGTCCTCCGTCGGCTTCAGTGGCATAGAGGTTCAAATGCTGAGCAATGGAGTAAATTTTGCTCCTGTGCCAAATACAATCGGCGTTCAGTCATTTAAAAGTCTCGTTATAGATGCCGAAACTGCCTTATCCGGCCAGTCAAGCCAACTGAAATCAATATGTGCGTTGCGTTACAGATTAAGAAAGGCTTGGGTAACGCTTTCTCCTCTCAATCTTTTGTTTCTTCTAATCATAACCTTAAAGTAATTGGTGCGATTAAGAAAAAGTTAAGTGATCATGACCTGATGGCGTGTAAAGCGGATAAAGGCAATACGATCACTGTTCTCACAAGAGTCGATTACTACAACAAAATTTCTGATTTCATTACAGAAAGCAAAGCATTAGAGCTCAATAGAGAACTACTAGGTCATTTAAGACTTTGGTCAGTAAGTGTATCAACCACTGCCCAAAGGTCTTTGATGGCACTGGTTGGAGGCATTCCGATTAATCTATGTAGGGGTTTCATAAACTTTTTCAACAGTCATATTAATTTCGTTTCGGCTTTCTCGGTTAAGAATTCGGTAGAATTGATTAGCAAAATTCAGGATGTTGATATTCCACTACACTCAAAACTAGTTTCGTTTGACGTTGCTATAGTCTTTTCACTTCTATTCCAATTAACATCTTGTCTCAAATAGTTTATACTTACTTAGATAGGAATGTTGTAGATGGGGGCTTACGCAATGAACTGAAGCTGATATTTGAAACTTGTATTAAAAAAAAATATTTTTGCTTTGATAATAAGTATTTCAGATTCACTGATAGTCTACCGATGGGCTCCTCTCTGTCACCTTTGTTAGCAGACATTTTCATGAATTTCTTCGAACAAACGATTGTATCAAGCAATAATCCTTATTTCCGTCATGTGATCTTTTGGTACACATGTGTTGATGACATACTATGTCTATGGAATGGAACTGATAGGCTATTAACCTCATTTCTCACTTGGATAAATTCTCAATACCCCACCATTAATTTTACGGTAGAAAAAGAAGAAAACAAATCTATTAACTTTCTAGATATAACAATAACCAGAATTAATTCTTCATTAGAGTTCAAAATCTATCGAAAATTTAACAAGATCCAGCCGATATAGTTCAGACGAAATATATTTCATATTAAATCAGAAATTGTCAAAATATTCTTTAAGCTGGTATTTCCATAAAGTGATTTTATGGCTGAATAACAGGCTCATTTTGATCTTCAATTTAAAAATTTGTATAAATTCAACCCTTAAAGTGTCATGTCTGGAAAGTGTTTCAATTAGTGTGCTTAGCAGTAATTATCACTAAAAAATGAAACAGGTCTAGTTTCGTGTGGGAAGCCCGGAAAAAATTCCTTTGTATGAAAGGCCCATAGAAAATTTAAACTTTTTTATAAACTCAACCTTTAAAATATAAAGGGCTGAAACCTCAATAGGTGGTCAGAACTACGATCTTGATTAATTCAATCCCCAAATCAATTGCGAAATGAATCTCTTAAGCCAATCTTCAACTCAACCTCGAACTCAATATACAAATCAACCTTCATCTCAATCGAAACATAATTCTAAACGCAATCACGAAATTAACCGCCAAACAAACCCTAAAATCAATCCCCGAATCAACTTTCAAATCAACCCTTAACCTTGGAGGGAGGAGACTCTGGAATGTCTAGTGAGAGGTCAATTCCCAGAATGTGTAGTACTGAGGGATCAGGAAGAATCCAATGCAAGTAGCGAACATCCGTATCTGGTTCCAAAGGGGGCACACGAGTTCTCGAGGCAGCTGGGCAGTCAAATCATTTGGCCCTTTCAAATCACCGGGAGGGGACTGCGTACACCCCGCCTTTTTACAACAAGGCCAGCAGACTTTGCTGCCTTATCTTACTATACTCTTCAGAGCTACAGCTTGGAATACGTTCCAAAATGTAGGAAGGAGATTCGGGTGAATTTTATCCCAAAAGCGGGAAGAAGATCCCAAGAGGAGATTAGGTCCTATAGACCTATTAGCCTCACATCATTTTTACTAAAAAACATGGAGAAAATTCTGCGACTTTGTGTCAGATTCAATAATCTCCAAAGATACCCTCTGGACTCTAGGCCTACCAAGCAGGGAAGTCAACAGAAACAGCCCTACACGAGCTGACATCGGAAATCGAAGATACGCTCCGGAATAAAGAATTATTACTATGCTGCTTCATTGATATCCAGGGAGCTTTTGATAATACTAGTTTCGAGGTAATTCAGGAACAATCACTAACAAGGGGTATAGACTCCTCCACCGTAAGGTGGATTATAAACATGCTAAAAAACAGGAGAATTACGGCCTCTTTTAGAGACAAAACCATCACCATAGCGGCCACCAGGGGTTGCCTCCAGGGAGGTGTTCTCTCTCCTTTATTGTGGCTGATCGTGATGGATCAATTACTTACCAGACTGAGAAATTTAAACTTCTCAAACATTACCTATGCGGACGACCTATTCTTGATGGTTAGGGGCACATTCGCAAATACAGTAGGGGAAAAAATGCAACAAGCCCTAGAGGTAGTAAATGGTTGGTGCACGGAGGTGAGCCTTACGGTAAATCCTAACAAGGTCAACTGCACTCTCTTTACTAACCGGAGGAAAACTGTCCTCCCGCCGATAGCCCCCGAGGGGAAGGGGGGGGGGATGTGGGGGGGGGGGGGGGAGGAGTAACTCTCCCATTGTCAACGGAGGTTAAATATTTGGGTGTCGTACTTGATCAGAAATTGACATGGAATCCCCACTTAAATCATATCACAAGCAAGGCGAATAAGGCCTATTTCACCTGCCAAATAATGATTGGCAAAACGTGGGGACTGAACCCACAATTGTTGGTTTGGCTCTACCGGGCCGTCATAAGACCTATGGTCTCTTATGCTGCGTTTGTGTGGTGGCCAAAGATGGAGTAGACTGGTGCACGGAGAATACTGGACAAGATCCAGAGGTTAATCTGTCTGGGTGTAACTGGAGCAATGAGGACTTGTCCAACAGCTGCCCTTGAGAGAATACTGGGGCTCTCACCACTGTACCTACACATTAAAAAAGTGAAACGCCCCTTTTAACGGCCATCTACATAAAATGGGAAGGTTCCTTACGGACCAGTGCAGATTCTGTGACTGCGGTAAGGAGACATCGGAACACGTACTCTTCGCATGCGATGCTATCATCACCTCAATGCGTACATAATACAGTGGCGTAACGCCGACCCACTGGATATGCATCAGGTAGCGGTGTTTATTAAGGACATATACCTGCATTTCACATAAGAATATCTAGGGATGCACAATAGGCCTCACCCCACAAACACCCATCCTTTTGGAAAAAAAACTCCGAGCAACTGACTTGACCTCAATGGAGGCTAACTAAATCCTAGCTCAACTTCAATGCAACTTAGCTCGAACCAAATTTCAACCCCCTTCTCAACATACCATCATACCATAACCATCATACCATCATACAACCAGACCATCGTACCATCATCATCATCATACCACCATCATCAGCATAACATCATACCATCATATCGTCATCAAAAATCAACTAAATGTTTGAAGTTTTAGAAATTCCTCTGTAGTAACGTTGGACCTGATTATCATCTCTCAAGAAGGAGATGAATGTTTGAGATATTCAATGCGTGTGCATTTGTTTAAATATCACACACATATACTGTACATATATATAAACGTACTCACTTTTAAATACAGTGAAACCTCATTTCAACTCAATTTAGCGGAATCATCACTTCAATGGGCAAACTTTTAAGTCCCACGCAATTGAAGTTTTTCAATGAAAACCTCCCTTAGATAAGCTGATACTTTATTAGAGCACGGACAAATATTTCTGCTATGATACAGGTTTTACGAGTACACTTCAAATTGAACCTTTAACATTTCAAATTGAACCTTTAGCAAATTTGGAACTTGGCTATATCTTAGCCGATTATGATGAAATTTGATGTGGGTGATGGAAATGGGATTCTAAAATGATTTTTAGATGAAGTTATGGAATAAGGCAACAACTTCATCTAAAAATCATTTTAGAATCCCATTTTCAACGCACATGTCAAATTGCAATATAATCGGTTGCGAAATAGCCAAGTACCATCCTACTTGGCCATATTCCAGAACTTTATCCAAAAATCATTTTAGAATCCCATTTTCATCACCCACATTAAATTTCATCATAATCGGTTAAGAAATAGCAAAGTTCGAAATTAATGCTTTGGAAAATTAAATTAATTTAACGTCAAATTATAATTTTTAATTTAAATTGTTTAGCGATAACTTGATACAAAAAATATTTCGCTCTACCTATTTATGCGGTGCGCTATCGAGAGCCACTTTTTTATATGACGGCTCTCGACAGCATCTATTGGGAGCGAATAAAAAAACGAACCTGTAAGAGTCAATAAAACAGCCTGTGTCTGACTTATCATTATTCGAATTTGCGACTTTGGATCGTACAACGAATTTTATTTGTATTTCACGGAAATAACTGTATTAGTTTATGCCTTTCGAAATTTCTCAATATGATGTCTACAAAATCTTAAGATTTCCAAAACAAACTAAACACGGCCTTAACTAAATTCGGCCCAAAAGTTCAACAGATATTTTTTGTTGAGGGCACGAAAAATAACGTGCGGATCTAAGATGGCACGTCATTTATGTGCAGTAACTTAAGAAAGAGGTACGCAAGATCCATTAGTATGAATGGTAGTACCGAATTAAATTTACTAGCCATTAATTAATTTGGTTTGATGCCTTCCCAACCGCTTCGATAAGATCATAATCACAATTATGAATCATTTTTGAGAAAAAGTGTTGTCTAATGCTTGTTGGTGCTAAAGACAGGCGAGATTTTAATTTATCTGCGCGTATACAATACCGGTACACCGAAAACCGAAATACCGGTATACCAGACAATTTTTCAGTACCGGTATTGAGCGATTAATACCGGTATTTTGATATTTTAAATTTTATTAATTATTCGCCCAGTGTTTACTGTATTAATACATTCCAATTGCAGTCCTGGGGGGCTATTTGGGAATTCGATTCGAACGTGATCGAGTATTCGATGTTTAAGATTCATATGGGATTTAAATAAGAAACGAATGAATCTGATTTAATTCAAATAGGAATCTAATACATCGAATACTCGATCACGTTCGAATCAAATTCCCAAATAGCCCCCCTGTTGATAATTACAGTAAGAATTCTTATAGGAATCGTATATATAGTCAAATTTTTTATAAACTCCTGAAAATTTATAAATAACGCCTGCAGGAAAAGTAACGAAATATTAATTTTTATTTTGTGAGTGTTGGAACAGTCTAACCGTATACATAGCTCATTCATATGATTGATGTTTCACTCTACAAAAAAACAAAACTGGGAGCTATTTGCCAATTCGATTCGAACGTATTCGAGTCTTCGAAGATTGGATTCTTATTTGAATTGAATCAGATTCGTTTGTTTCTTATTTAAATCAAATACGAATCTTATACTTTGAAGAATCGAATCCACAAATTTGTCAATTTGTAATGTAAATAAGTACAAACAATCATTGTCTTACCAATTTCTAGGCAATTGTGAGCTTTCAACCGTTAGACAGTAGTGTTTGATACTAAAAACAGTTTGATATTGTTCAAAAAGGAATTCTCGACAAGAGCTTAGCTTGGAATTATTTTTTACGCGAGCCCCTAATATAAAACATACGGCACAGAAATTAAATCAGCTGGAGGGTCTAACTAGTCTAACTAATGGTTTACATACGCATTTAAGGTCGTTTCATAATATAAATATATTGAAGCGAAACTTAACTGAAGCAATCACAACTCCGATTTCTGCAGCAAGTGCTGCCGAAACTTTACAAACATAATTGCCCATCCCTGAAACAAAACCAAAAATATCTAGCTATTATAAGAAAGATAACGATACCTTGCCTAAAGTATTAACAGAAATGACGGCTATGGATTGATTTCCATTCAAAGTTTTTATAACCTCCGTGATTGGTCCATAAATCGTCATTTTTTGAATGTCAATGTCCATTCCCGAAACAGATTTTGACATTTGGGTTTAGCAGAAGAAGTGTATATGTCAAACTTATTGAAAGCAAGCTGATCGAACACCATTTGAAAATTGACCGTGACATGATTTGTATTACTATATCGAAGGGACTTCTGTTATGAAAAAAGTCGTTCGTTTGCTGGCCATCGATCAGCAACTTTGTTTGGCACATGCGATCCAGTTGGCTGTTGTCCACGTTTTGTATACAACAATGGTTAAAGAAACTGTGACATGTAATTATTCTGAATCTGAAGAAGGCTGTGATGATAATTTTGCATATGAATCTAACGAAGCGGATTTAGGCGGACTGAACATTTTTCATAGCTCTGCAGATAGAACCAGCTTTCATTTTATGCTGGAACGGTTTTACAAATTACAAATTGCATCTTAAAAGTTGTCATAGATTCAGCAGTTTCTATCCTTTTAAGCCCCTTAAAAATTTGGATATCAAGACAATAATTATTATATAGGTATTAATACCGGTATCCCGGTTTGGTCGTTATGTAATACCGAAATACCGGTACTTATATTTTGGACATAAATTGGATGCCCTAACTGCAAGTAGGCTTATAGTTTAACCACCGTAAGGCTATATAGTATTCCTGAAGAATTTTCCCTCAGTGGTGTGTACTACACCACGGTGCAGAATAAAACCGATAACTGAAACAATAATCAGAATATTTATGTTTTTAAATTTTTGGCTGACTTACTATATACATTTCAATCATATTTGTAATTTAATACCTTTTGATGGAATTAATGTAGCTATCTACTTTCAAGTCCAATTGAGATTCATCAAAAGTCTGGTTTTAGAAGGAAAAAGAGTGCAGTTTGACACCTTGCGTTTTAAGACCAGATGGTACGATTTTAAATCCACTCAAATTATTTTAACATTTGGACTTCCCTCGAATTAAAGATAAAACACAACTGTCAAAAAATGTTTCACTGGACCTTGCGTCAAGTTCAAAAAATATAAAATCTGAATAAAACAAAGTATTTCAATTCAAACATGATAATCATCATTAAAAATTATGGAAAAGCTGCATTAGCTTTTCGCTGCAAACTTGTGCCACACATTTAAAATTTTCACAATAAAAAGTGCAGAAACCAACTCAATGTGACTTTTCATTAGTCATCTAGTGGTTAATAGCATAATAAAGCGGAGAGTTCTGGAATCTAGCCGATAGGTCTAGGTAAATATGGGACTCCAAAATAATTTTTTGATTTTGATTTAGAATATAATTGAATTGAGGTGAAACTTAGCTATTCTTGCTATGAAATTCGACTTGATCGATGGAAGTGGAATTCCAAAATTAAACAAACATGCTTTTTATTGGGACATGACGGCATTTGCACTCAATTTTCCAATAAACTGCAATATAAACTTTATCTTTATGTCCTAATAAAATCCACTAAACATTTTGTATTGTCCGCGAAAGTGTTTAGAATTAAAATACTTAAGAAGTTGAAAATTTATTAACTTTGATCAACGAATTTCTTATTTGTTATAAAATACTTAAATTTTGCAAATTTGGCGTATTTTGGAATTTGGTTACTAAACTTGCTAGAATGCATTAAACGACACACCACAACTCCGGAAACAAGTTTCTTTTGGGATGAGAAAGATCTGATCCGTTTTTAAGATTTAAACCGAAATATTTATTTTTATTGGACTATCTTGTAGTGCAGCAACATTTGTTTACATTTTAGCCAAATATTTAATTAATTAACAATGCGCGGTAGGGTTTCGCAGGCATCCTAATATTTGCCCAGCCGATCCTTAACGGCTTAAAATTCAGCTCTTTCATCTTAATTAAACCTGTCAGACAACAAAATAGTATAAAAACTTTATCAATAAATAATCGTCGCTTCCGGTTGAAACGTTGACGAAATTATTGCAAATTTAATTTAGTTTACTTACCGAAGTGCAATTTTGCTACCACCGAGTAAACATTTAAATAATTTACTTATTACTTGTGTGAAAAGTTGAATCAGCAGTTTAAATCTTTTTTTTATTTTTTTTTAAATAATATTGTCATGTGAAAAATAAGTGAAATCATGATGTTCTCACCTCCGCCTCAAGTAAAAAAGGCTGGGCCAAATCAGCAGACAGCGATTTGCCACCGAACGTCACGACCTCAGATATTTTTAATAAAAATACAAAAGTGCAGCATAGTCCAAAGCGACAACAAATTTTAAATGTTCAAAAAATTACCTTATCAGGCAATTTAAATCAAAGTGAAATTATTTATTTAAATAACATTGGTGTGTTGAACCATAACGAAACTAAAAGTGCATCGTCGCCAAATATTGACGGTAAAAAAAACAATGACAGTGCATCGACATCAAATGACAATAAAATAAACAGTGATGTAGGTCATTGTTTAGTGCAAACGGGAATAGACCTGTATATTACTGTCCGATCAAAACGAAGAAGAAGCCCAAGATCAACGGCCAGTGCAAGCGCGAATAAATTCACTAAGCTAGCTAGCGTTGAATTAACGCATGGTAATAGAAATATTCTTGCTTGGTTATTGACGCGCCGCCGCCCGAATAAACTTCAAAAGCTGAGAAGCCGCCACCAATCTATTTGAGGGAAGAATCAAATAGAGAACTTGCTAAAACGATCGAGTTTATTACTGAAGATGCATTTTATATTTCCGGGATCAAAAGAGAAGATATAAAAGAAACAAAAATTAAACCGCTCAATATTGATGCCTATACAGAGCGTTAATTAAACATTTTGACCAAGTTGGTAAACATTACTACACTAATGCGAATCCTTAATTTTCATTCTTCAGTTAGAAAAGAAGCACGGATAGAAATTGTAAACAGAAACGCTCGAAATGGAAATCAGTACGCAACTGAAAACGGCAGCGTGCACCAAGGGGTTTCATACGCAAGTGTTCTTAAAGGTACCGCTCCTAAAGTGCAAGCAAGTGAAGAGGGAAACATCACAACAGCTTTAAACAACTTGACTAATATGATGCAAAGCCTCATGGCGATGATGGAGAGAACAATGGATCTAATGATGCAGAATATGACCACACTGATGCAGATAGTCGTAAAAAGCCAAAATGACCATCATCAAAATAGCCATATGGAATGCAAACGGTCTAGCACAACATAAAGCGAAGGTACATGCATTCCTCACTGAGCACAATATTGACATAATGTTAATCTCAGAAACACGCTTCACCAAAAACAGCTATTTCAAAATTAATGGGTACTCTATTTATGACACTAAGCACCCAGATGGTAAAGCACATGGAGGCACTGCTGTGTTGATTACGCGAAGATTAAATAAAATACTACGAACTTACGAAGTATGAGAAAGATCATATACAATAAACGAGCATCTGTCTGCAGGAGTGGTCTGGAAACTGTGTCATATCGGCAGTGTACTGTCCTCCAAAACATGCTATAAAAAAACGCCAGTTCTTGGATTATTTCAGCCAGCTGGGTAATAAATTTCTTGCGGGCGGTGATTACAACGCTAACTTTATGATGCTATAGAGGAACAGTCCCTGGATTATTTATCGGCCGGTAACCCAACTTACTGGCCCACGGATAGAAAAAAAATTCTCGATTTAATTGACTTTTGTGTAACCAAGGGCATTCCACGTACATATGTTAAGGCCACCGATTGCTATGATCTGTCTTCTGATCACTCGCCGGTAATAGTAACAGTGAGTATCGATGTCTTAAGGAACGAAACGCCGAACCGTCTTACAAACAAGAAAACTAATTGGGATCAATATAGGAGGCTAGAAAATCTAAAACATGTCATGACATTATCCGCTGAAAGGGCTACACCAGGCATAAGCAGTTCTGAAAAAGTTAATAAACTGTCACGTAATGTACAGGAACTAATCCACGAAAAGCGACAAATTCGTCGGCAATGGCAGCAACCAAAATCACAATTATTGAAATGGAAATTGAATCGAGCTATTACGGCCCCAAGATTTGCTTTGGGGGAAGAAGGAAACCAGCGCATAAAGATCTATTTAAGTGGTCTCTCGGCAACCGAGAGGACAGATTATTCTTTGTGGAAGGCAACAAAAAATTTAAAAAGGCCAACAGATTCGAATGCACCGATTAGACTACCAACTGGAAATTGGGCGAGAAGTGATGAAGAAAAAGCCAATGCTTTTGCTGCTCATCTAACAACAGTGTTCGTCCCACACGAAGAAGATAATTATTTCGTGCCACCCCGGCAAATGGATGATGGTTTATCCTACAAACCTATAAAGTATAACTGGAAGAAAGTTAAGAATACAATTAAAACTTGCATAACCCCGAAAAAGGCACCAGGACATGATCTCATTACTGGAAAAATGATAATGGAATTACCAGATAAATGCATAAAACTATATTAACATTTGTATTCAACGCGATCATGCGAACCACTTATATTCCTCAAAAATGGAAGATATCTTTGATCACAAATTCACAATGATACATAAGCCAGGGAAAAATAAAACGCAAATCTCATCATATCGTCCAATAAGCTGCTGCCCACAATCTCAAAGTTATTTGAAAAAATGTTACTATAACGAAATTGAAACCAATATTAGAAGAACGGCGCATTATTCCAGACATGGCACTGCAGAGCAAGTACACAGAATTGTAAATGCAATCAAAATCATCTTCGAGGAAAATAAATATTGTTCTGCTGCCTTTTTGGATATCGCCCAAGCTTTTGATAAAGTTTAGCACGATGGACTAATTTACAAAATTAAAGAGCTTCTACCGAAAAAATTTCACTCAGTTTTGGGAAACTATCTTCTTCAAAGGCAATACATGGTCAAACAAAACAGCGCAACTACTTGCTTAAATGATATTAATCCAGGTGTCCCGCAAGGCAACGTTCTAGGGCCAATATTATACTTGTTGTAAACAGCTGATATACCTGTAACCAATAAAGTAATAATATCAACATTTGCCGATGACACGGCCATTCTGGTGTCTCACACTAACCCTGAAATTGCCTCAAAAGAATTACAGAATCATTTAAACAAGGTCGCGGACTGGCTAAAGGCATGGCGAATAAAAGTGAACGAAAACAAATCAACTCATGTCACATTCACGCTAAACAAACGCAACTGCCCACCAGTGAAATTAAACGATAAAAATATTCCTCAACAATGGTAATGGAAGGTAAAATACTTAGGTTTGTTAACGTGGAAAAATCATATTGAAACAAAGCGCAATCAAATAAAAATTACACTTTCCAAAATGATTGGAACAACAACAAGTTGACAAGTTTAATCCGTTAATTCATATTTTTGGAGATTGGGTGGAACACCCAGAACTGGAAAGTTCTTTTGTGGTAAACGGTGTTACAGATGATACTAAGAAAACCGCTATGTTAATTACATCGTTATCGTCTGATGCCTACGGTGTTTTAAAATCATTAACACAACCATCCAAACCATCCGAAAAAGGCATTTAAAGATTTGGCAAAATTATTAAATGGTCATTTTTCACCGAAAGTAAATGTGATTTCGGAACGTTTTAAGTTTTATACACGAAATCAGTTACCAAGTGAAAGTGTGTCCGAATATGTCGTCGAATTAAAAAAAATGGCATCCAACTGTGTTTTTGGTACGTTTTATGATGACGCGTTAAGAGACCTACTTGTTAGCGGAATATCAGATGCAGTTATACAAAGCACATTGTTGCAAAAAACTGATTTAAATTTCGCTAAAGCGTTCGATATAGCAACTACAGTGGAACTTGCTGATAATCAACTAAAATTATTTCATCGCGACAATGATAATGTGAATAAGTTTAACGTTTTCTCTGAAACACATCGTTCCAGAGCAAGGTCACGTACTAAATCAAAAAGTCCAGCACGAGTTTCATTTTATACATCACGTCCAAGGTCACGTTCAAAAAGCAGGTGCAACAGATGTGGTCGTTTTAATAAACACAAGTATGATAAATGTCCTGCTAAAGATTGGAGATGTTTTGTATGTGGTATCCAAGGTCATACATCTCGTGTTTGTCAGTCTACGAAACCAAACAATAACAGTCCATCGCGTCATAGCGCATATAAAAAATTAAATCATGTTGGCCAGTCTATTCCTTCAAAAGAACATGATGATGAAAAAGAACACACATACATGGAAAATTATTTTGATCATATGATACTTAAACACCTTCAAAATATTGGATCAATGGGTATCGGGCAACCACTATATCTAAATGTAATCATAGGAGATCATCAGGTTAAAATGGAAGTGGATACAGGAGCATCATTTTCAGTCTTTCCCAAAGATATTTATGGGTTTTTATTTTCAGGTCGACGTCTAGTGCCTTGTGGAGTTCATCTTCAAATGGTTACCGGAGATTCAGTGGAAGTTATGGGCAAAATAGAAGTACAAGTAAAATGCGGAACCAGTGATGCGGTTCTGAATGTGCTAATAATTAATACAAACAGGCCGTTTATTCCACTTATTGGTCGCAACTGGTTGGATATCATCACTCCAAATTGGCGTAAGTTTTTTCTAAATTTTTCTCGTTTCCCATCGTGTTCACATTCTGGTGGGGCAAATCAAGTTTTGGTAAAGAATCATGGAAACGATTTAGGTGTATTTAAAAATGTGTCAGTTAGTAATTTATTAAGTCAATCAAGTCAACCTATTTCAATGTCTAGTGCTAGTGGTGCTTCAAGTCAGTCTAATCAGTCCAACAGGTCCAACGTCAATGCTTTTGTCGATATGTTAAAATTGAAATTCCAGAACATTTTCGAAATAGATGGAACAAGTTGTATTAAAAATTTTGTTGCTGATATAAAAGTCAAAGAGAATTGTACTCCTATTTTTTGTAAGTATTACGAAGTTCCTTTTGCTATAAAGGATAAACTTCATAAAGAAATTAATCGATTAGTGGTTAATGGAATTATTAGTCCGGTCATGTTTAGTCAATGGGCCAGCCCTATAGTTTGTGTTCCAAAAAAGAATGGAGTGGTCCGTATTTGTTGTGATTTTAGAGTGTCTGTTAATAAAGTTCTCAAAACAGATCCATTACCAAAAATGGAGAATATTTTTGCAAAAATGTCAGGATCCAAAATTTTTTGTGCGTTAGATCTCAGTGGGGCATATCAACAAGTAAAAGTTTCAGAAAAATCAAAAAAGTTTTAAACTATTAATACCGAATGGGGATTATTTCAATTTAATCGTCTACCTTTTGGTATAGCGTCGGCTCCAGCAATTTTCCAACATATAATAGATTGCATTCTGAAAAATCTTCCAGGCGTGTCATGTTACCTTGATGATGTGCTAATTGGAGCACCTGATTTTGATTCATGTGCTAAAATGTTGGAAAAAGTTTGCTTATGTCTTTCAGATTTCAATGTAAAAATAAATCCAGATAAGTGTGTCTATTTTAGAAAATCTGTGTCATATTTGGGTCATGTACTATCTGAAAAGGGGATCAATCCAAATCCTGACAAAATTAAAGCCATACAAGCCGCTCCAGAACCACAAAATATAACACAACTAAAATCTTATTTTGGTCTTTTAAGTTTTTATTCACATTTTATTCCTAATATATCATCAGAATTCAAAATCTTATATGATTTAACGAAGAAGGAAAATGGATTTTTTTGGACTGATGAATGTTCTAAAATTTTTGAAAAGAGTGAAGTGCTTGTAACATCAAATCAAGTGTTAACTTTTTATGATCCTTCTAAACCAATAATCTCGACGTGTGATCCAAGCCCTTATGGTATAGGTGCCGTTCTCTCGCTTCGCATTGGAAATTCGGAAATGCCTGTGTTTTTTGCATCTTCCACACTAAGTTCAGCAGAGCAAAAATACGCGCAAATCCAAAGAGAAGCATTGGCAATAGTGTTTGCTGTGAAGCGGTTTCATAAATACTTTTATGGACAAAAATTTACGTTGGTCACAGATCACCAACCGCTAAGAGAAACTTTTAATCCGTCTAAGGGACTACCTGTTCTTGCTTGTCATAGGCTGCAAAGATGGGCAGTTATTTTATCCGCTTATTAGTCATCATGATATTGTATACAGAAAAGGATCTCAAATAGGAAATGCTGATGCATTGTCCCGTTTACCATTATAAAATTTTACATTATTGAAATTTCAAGACATTGCGATAGAAACAGAAAAAGATCCGATTTTGTCGAAAGTTGTATAATATTGTGTGTCTGGCTGGTCTAATCATGTCTCAGAAATAGATGTAAAACCGTATTTTTTAATCAGAGCCGAATTGGTTATTGAAAATAATTGTATCATACGAAATAATTGAATAATTATTTCAAGGTCATTAAAAAAATATGTACTTAACCTGTTACACGAAAATCATGTGGGTATCGTGAGAATGAAAATGCTAGCCAGAAGTTATTGCTGGTGGCCTAATATCGATTCTGATACAGAAAAGATCGCAAATTCTTGTGAAGCTTGTGTAATGACGTCAAATGCACAGAAAGCCCATGTAATACCTTGGTTTAAAGCAAATTACCCATTCGAGAGAATACTCATGTTGACTTTTTCTACTTCAATAGTGAAAAATTCTTAATTTTGGTCGACAGTTTTTTCAAATATATTCAAGTTTGGTATGTACGAGATACATCTGCACACAGTTAATAGTTGTCTACGATCATTTTTCACAATATTTGGGTTTCCCCATAGGCTAGTCTCGGATAATGGTCCACCTTATGATTCAAAAGAATTTTTAAGTTTTTTGGAAAAGAATGGTGTTATGGTTAGTAAAAGTCCCCCGTATCATCCAAACTCTAATGGTCTTGCCGAAAGGGGGGTACAAACTGTTAAGGATTATCTAAAAAACTGCTTTTATTAAAAAGTCCCTTAACTATTGAAGAAAAGTTAGATAGTTTTTTATTTACGTATCGAAATACACCAAATTGTACAACTGGAGTGTCACCAAATGAGACAATTTTTAAATACAAACCAAAAACTAAACTTGATTTGTTAAAACCAACGAATGTTGAAGTCGTGGTCAGAGAGCAGAATGAGAAAAGACATAAACCAAAATTTGGGAATGGTGATAAGATTTTGTTTAAAAACTTTAATTCAAAATCGGTTATAAAATGGATACCAGGGCGAATTGTGGAAGTAACGAGTCCAGCTATACATATTTAGTTAATGTGGGGAATCAAATTCGTTTTGCTCATGAAGACCATTTAAAGTTAAGTCATCTTAAAGATTCATTAAATCCAGCTACTGCACTGAGACCAGCGTTTGAAAGTACTTCAATTTCGACATCCGAAGCAAATATACCCATTGTTCAAGTTAATGAAAATGACAGAGATAATTCGCAACCTTTGAGACGCTCCACCAGGGATAGACGTCCTCCCGACCGTTTAAGATTTTAATTAAGCCGAAAAAGAAAAAAAAAATGTAAAATCAAAAGTTTTTTTTTTTGGGTGGGGAGAACTGATATGTATGCATTCGTTAAGTAATGTAACGCTTGTTAATATTATCATTGTACTAACACATATATGTATATATTGTTAATGTAAATTGTATTTGAATAAAAGTTTGGCAGTCTTGCTGTAACATTCGATCCGACTTATCAGTATGTACAGAATGTATTCAAAAATAAATTATTTTCTTTGAAATTTGTGTTCACTAAATAAGTAATATTTAGTTCATTGTATTCCAATAAGAATATTATTTCGATTGTTGAAACAAACATAAATTTTGTTATTTGTTATTTTTTGTTAGAAACTTCACATCGGTTTAAAATTTAAATATTGCATTATTTTGCTGCGTATGTTATTAAAAAAAATCTATTTATAATTTTTTATGTAACAAAATAACAAAACATTTAAAAAAACTCACGAACTGCATGAAATTCGAATCGTCTAAATTTAATTCAGTTGAATTGAATTAGAAAAATTATTGTGCCGAATTAAAAAAAAAAATCGAAATATTTATATGTGATACCTTAGGAACATCGTCTACGATTTACTGTAATACGATATGGTTACACTTGTAATCTCATAATAAGTACCAAAGACCGTAATATCATGTTGGTCGCCTAATAGTTGTTTTCTAACTAATATGCGATATAGTTTTCCCAAACTAGAGTTTACTAGTAATTTTCGTTGAGGTACTATAGACCGAACTCTTTCGAAAGCCAGTTGTGATTCGTAGTACGGCAACCAGCCAAAGCAAGCTACTTCAGCCTTAATTCATTTAATAAAATTGACATACATAAAGAACCAGAAGGAAGTATCAATTAAATATTTTAAAATTGATCGAACTAACCGATTAAAATCAGTACTGAATTAGTTTAATAAAATTAGCCGCAGCAATGTGTTCTTATAAATTTCACAGAAGATCATTGATTGACCGCATTTCTAAAAAATAAAAATAAAATCACCAATTAAGAAGAAATAAAGAACTTCCAAATTTCAAACCACCGCACACAAACAATTTAGCTACTTTCAATTTTCATATCATATTATGTAGAAAGTTTTTACGAGATTGACACATTGACATAAACTTGTGTATATAAATGATCGTATCCACACTAATAAATTATTAACTTATCATGCAATTTGTCTTAAACGTCAAATTATCAAATTTCGCCCACTTATCTACACCGAAAATTGATTCCTGTCAAAACAATCAAATTGCACAAAACAAAAAAAATAAAACTTTAATTTTCGCTTCGACAACTATATGTACAGATGATTATACCGCGAGCACACAAGCTTTCCAATCAACAGCGCACTTTGCTTAAATAAAAAATTAACAAAAAAAAATATTTTGACAGTAATTAGTGGTGAATATACCAATCATTTTAAATTAAATGGAAATGTATCATTAATAATCCGCAAAGAAGAGTGTTGCCAACCCTTGATGAAGAAAAAGGTGATAAAGGGCATCCCATCCAAGTTAAGTACTCGTATTTACATAAACACAAAATTTTTTGAACATAATTTATGCACTCATTCACAAAATCATGCTCCGTCTTATGTGTATACTATATATCGAGATACAAGTACTTGACTTGTTGTTAAACTTATATGAAATGTTTGTTACATGTAAGTAATGTAACAACTAAACTTAACAACTAACAATAACACAAACAAAAAAAAAAAAAAAAAAGAGAAAGGTACGATTTTTAATTTGTTGTTCATCTTAAGATTTTTAATAACAAATATATACAATATGTACATAACTTCTTAAAGATCAACTCAAACATAATATTCTTTCTTCTCTATATAAGTAACAATAATGTATCTTCGATGTACTTTCCTCATTGCTTCTCAAAATAAATATATGTAAATACAAATCTAATTTCTTTCTCTTCAACATTTAATTATGGGATTATGTATGAATTATTGTACGGAAAGGTGATATGAGAAGTTGGTTAGCCATGGTTATCGTTTCATTAACCGTGACGACTTTTTGAAAATTGAAATTCGATCTGTCTCTATCTATTAAATTCATCTGTTATTTTATTAAATATTATTGTATGCTGAAAATTTTTGAGGTGAACGTGAACTATGGTGAATGGCAAGTGGACTAAATTTCTGGAAACGGTATAGATATGTGAGATGATGAACACTTGTTTCTGAATATATGTATGTAAAGAGAAAATTCTAGTTCTCTTTATCGAAATGGGGAAAAATTTTTGATCATAATCTGAGTTCAATTAGAAAGTTTAAATTGAATTTTGGTTCTAGATTAGGGGGCCCAAAAGGGCAATGTTACTGCTATATGAATAAAATAATTAGCATATTACGTTTGGATTTTAAGAAAAAGGCGATACGAATTCCGACAGGCCTACGTCGACTGCTAAAGTATATAACCAAAGCTAAAGTTATTCAGAGTATTGATCTAAATCGATGTTTTATTTGTGACAATTGGAGGATACTGATGGATGAGTGCAAAATAACGATATTAACATCTGATATTGAAGCAAGCGATATCGATATTCACATCTGATATTAAGAATAGAAATATTCGAGGGATTCAAATCAGGCTCAACGCCTATTGGTAGAGGCTGGCCCAGATAGGTAAGGGCTAGGAGGGCCACATGGCTCGGGCCCCCGCTTTTAAAGGGCACCAATTTCAAATTAATTCGGATTACTTTTATTACTTGGATTATTTGTATAATGACCCTAACGACATCTCTTAAAATAATTTAGTACTTATGAATATTTTTTTATGTAAAATACAGTGCCGAAAGGGGAAATACTAAATAATTTTGACACTGATTTTCAACATTTAGATTTCAAACGCATTAATACTTTGTGAATAGTTTTTGTGTGCGTTTATTTAATGATAAATTAATAGTAATTGAAATATCGAGAGTTCAACCATTGCCATATTACATACATACAGGGTGTCCGGGTTTGGGATGCTGATCCGTCATGGGGTGATTCCTTGGTTCAATATTGGTTATGGAGTAGCCAACGCAATCAACGGACCTCAATTCCATAAAAAACGTGTGGGCTGATGTTATAAATAAAGTGAGCAAAGTTAATGTTAAAAATGCCCAGTAATTGTGTGATGCAGAATACGAAGTATGGAGTACAATACCGATTGAGAAATGTCAAAACTTAGTGGACTCTATGAAAAGGAAATCCGCGGTTGTCGTTCGCAATAATGGGCATGCAACTAAATATTGACTGATTTATTAAAAACCAATACACAGAAGTGGTGTAGTTGTTTGGTTTTTTTGACGCATTTTTTAATTATTCCTAAACATTGTTTCGGACTGCTATTTTTGTGAACACCATGAAATGGATTTTTTATTTATATTAATTTTTAATCAAAAGAATAAATATTTGTTTGTCTTTTTATAGCTTAATATGACAATATCAAATATATTTCATGAATAAATCTTAATAAAACTTGCGATTTTGAAAACTTATACGAGTTTTTTCTTCTACTGGATAGCGCTGCTATTAATATAAACACAAGTGTACATCATAGCCGTAAGGTAGAAATATAAGCTTTCTACAAGAGGTGATTATTTTTCTGTTTTCCATAAGAACCAATGTGAAATTGGCAGTTTTGATTTATAAGTTTATTAATGAAAATTCAATTTAATGTAATAAAATTTTTATTAATTTGCAGGTTTAATACGTTTCGTAGATCTGGTTTTAAAATCATAGAAGAAAATATCTCTACATTTTAAAATAAATTGAAAAAAGAAACCCTTTCCATTTTCAACAACTACACACAAGCCATTAAATCCTTAAATAAAAAAAAATATAAACAAATAGATAAACAAATCATCCTTGTCTTTTTAATATAAAACCAACAAAAGAGACAAAGAAAGCGTAAAAGTAAAAGCTCGAAATAAAAATATAAAAAATTAGATTATATATCTTTGTCTTTCCAATACATATAAAACAATTGAAAGTGAAAAAGAACACTTAAAAGTAAAAACGGCCAAACATGAAAATAGAAAACAAAAACGGCATAGATATCTTTAAACAAAAAGGCAACAAATTCCGTCTTGAACCCTAGACACACTACGATTTAATAAAACCGATTTAGTGAATTTTTCGAGATTAGCCGGAGTGTGTCAACCTCGATTTTAGCTAATTCTTTTATTTTTGCATAGAATACTTAAACTAGTTTAGCTAAATCGGATTAATTAAAGCACAGTCTGCCTAGGGTATTACTTTGGTCACTGGAATAGTAATTGGTATAAAAAATTGACATTAAAAATTAAATAAAAAAACAACAAAATTTTTCAAAATTATTGCTGGGCGTAGATTCTGATGAAGTGATAAATAACAAATGACAATTTTTTGTGACATTGTACTAAAATTTTAACTGCTAATTAAAAATTTAGTACAAAGTCACAAAAAATTGTCATTTGTTATTTGTCACTTGATCAGAAACTAGGCCCTGGAATAGTTCTATACAAACAAAAACTTGGTTTGAAACTATTCATTCCAGAATGAACATACACTGCATTGTTGTTGTAAAAATCAATAGAAAGCCAAAATGTATAGGCTCTAAACGTACCATATTGAATATATTATGAGTTGCTTATTTTTTTTCGTTAAGCTTTTGTAGTTTTGTGTGTATTTAAATTATATTTTACGGATTAATTGATAGATTCCAAGTTTGGTTTTCACATATGTCTAAATATAATTATTAATATACAAATGGGTAAAAAAAAATTTCCGAAAATAACGAGTTTTCATTCAGAAAATGTAAATTTAAAAAAGTCTTTTTTACACTGGTTTACATGGAACATCACAAAATCTACCCCTCTTACAGAAAGAACGTTTAAAAATGGCGGAAGCTTTAGGGCTCTTATAAATTTATAGAGTGCTCTGGTTCAACGTTAATGTTTGTTGCATTTCTTAAGTGTAAAACAAACCGAGCAGCAGCAGCGAGCAGTAGATTTAAATATTAACTAATTTATCTATTTAATGAAGTCAAATCGTAGTTTGAGCATAAATATAAGCATTTTTTAAGAAAACAATCAATTATTTTATATTTTTAAAAGTAAATTTTCAATTAAAAGAAATGTATTATGTGAAGTTGGTTCTGCAGTCTCTTTGCTGCTAAACATAACCTCAATAAATATGACGTATTGTTTCGTTTCTATTATTTTCGTGTGTATACTATTTGTTTTTAAATAAAATATTTTTAAATGTAAACATTATTCACAAAATATATTATTAAATTCTCGTATAATACAAAAAACAATTTTAATAAAATTTAAACAAAAAATCTGCTGCGCTGCTCGGTGTGAACGGATACAAGCAGCCGACAGTGTGGATTGTTTGGGACATTTCGCGCTGCTCTTTGTGTGTTTCAGCCTTTAAAATTACATTGTTTTGTTCCTTTTTATAATAAAATTCACTGTGTTCCATTGGAAACAATTTACTACTAACAAGCACTTGTGAGTCGTCACAGTAAATTCAAATTCTAATCAAATAATTTACTAAATTTTTGGAAATATTGTCAAGTACGTTGTGTGGAAATATTTCAAAATAAAATACATTCAAGTTTATAACTAACTTTACATTATTTTGAAAATCGATGCATTTATGAAATGAGCCAAAAAAGCAACCAAAATTGGTATAGAGCCATCTATTGGAATTTTTTAAATTAAAATCCCTCTGCCGTTAATTACATGCGTAACTATTTCTAACAACTAAACCATTACTTGAGCATGAGTAGTTGCGAGTAGATATAAGTACTTATGATTAGGTTGCTAATGCTAATGGAACACGCTTACTGTGATCTATGTTATGTTATTAGGGTGGACTCAAACGTATCTGCTCTTGGTATTCCATCCAGTTGGAAATTGGAGTATTGAAAGAGGTTGGAGAAAAATGAAAGACCGCATACCCAGTCATGAAACCTTTATTAAGCATAAGCAGAATTATGTCATCAAAATCCAGTAAAAAATCTTCATAGAATTTTAGAAGTGATTATGTTTCTAAGTGCGCGAAGTTTAGCATTTCAAGGTTCTAGTGAACGAATTGAAGAAGTTCATAATGGAAATTTTCTAGAGATAGTAGAATTAATCAGTAAGTACGACCCTATACTATACGATCATGTCAAGAGAATTCTTTATATGTCCTCGTTTATTCAAAATGAATTTATTGAAATTTGTGGAAGGGGGGGTCAAAATATTCTTCTATACTCCTTGATGCAACATCAGATTGTTTACATAATAATTCCAAGTTTTCAATTGAGGGGCGATTTCTCATCTTTCACTATTTTACACGAAAAAAAGGATTTGAAATCGGTTTATTGAATTTTATAGGGTTAGACAGTGTAGTGAAGGAACGAAAACGTGAAAGGGACGGGTAAGGAAGCAATATTATACTTCAGCAGTTCACAGAAATGGCAAATTTTCTAGAAAGTTGTAAAATTTACACTTCATTTTTTATTGGTCTGCACGAATTGAAGCAGTAAAGCCAGCCGCAAACAATTCAGCCGTGTAATGGCTGCTGTAGAGGAAGTATAATTACTTAATCTTCACAGACGCGAAATGTAATTTTAAATGTGCAAATATCGGAACGATTGAGATGAAATACTTTTAACGGTAAAAATTCCGAAATTTCGACTGAGTTTCAAAAATAATATATCAGTAAATACAAAATAATTGCTATAATTGAAATATTAACAAAACAGAATATTAGAAAATTTTTCAAAAATATGATGTGGGCCTCGAGAAATATTTTTGGCCCGGGCCCCATTGAAGCTCCCTTTGGGCCTTTGCAAAGATATCAACCATTGAAATCAGAGCACAATTGCAGGTTTTCCATTTGTTTATTCTGAATTTGTAAAATAAAATTGAATTGTCTACGAAATGTGTAGAAATATTCGAACAATCCAAATGCTCTTTGGCATGACAATTACAGGTCTCAACGCCTATTGACGATTGGAGCCGTGATTTTAGAAAAAATATTTGAGGCTACTTGATGCTAATTTTTGGTCGTTGTTACAGCTTTATTTTATTCCGATAGGTAATGCTTTTTCTATATTTCCAATCGTCAATTGGTAGAGGTATTAACCATTGATTTTCTTTTCGACTAGTCAAAATTTCGATTCCCGCATTGCAAATAGATTCAATTATACTAATATTTGAATAATTTAGATGCTAAGCAACTTAACATTATTAAAACCCAGATATCTAGAGTATCTAATCCAAAAATATTGAACTTCGAGAATCTCACCTAACTCAATTACATACCTACTATAACATGTCAACGCTTAAATTACGCTTTATTTAAATCGAACTGTAAAACTACCCAAATCCGGAAATCAAGACGCCTGGAAGTCAATTATACTGAGCTTTGAGAATGTTTTCTGACTATGTAAGACAATTTTATTTATCTACATGTAAAAGTATTAGTTCGGCACTATTCGAAGGACAAATCGGTTGAAATCATTCATCAAAAAATCATTCTGCTTTAGTTTTATCACTAATAATTATTTATGCTTTACTTACAATCGGCATCAGTTTTTTGACACGGGGAGTTGCGATTAAATTTCATCATTTATTTTATTGATTCTTGGAAGCTGAGATTGCACCTTCATTAAAACACAGGGTACTTTATTCGCTCGGATGACTATACGCAGTGTTGGCTTGTGCTTCAATGCGATTTTGAATAAATTCAACAGATGATTGCATTCTTGAAATAAATTCTCGAACGATATTCTTCAAAATGAATTTCACGTTGATCAAGTATTTCCGCCGCTCTAGTGGCTTTCACTTTCTTCCATTGTGCCGTAATTGGTCCAATAAATCTTTTTCTGTGGCATTTTTAGGCAAAAATGAAAAGTTGCCTACAAATAATAAGAAACATATTGTAAACTGGAAACACTATTAGCAGCAATATTTCACCTGAAAAATATTTACCAATAACTATATTCTCCTAATGTACGTAAACATGACATTACGAAAAACAATAGAAATTTTTTAAAACCAAGCCGGTTTTACGCGTACAATATTTTGTAGCAAAGGATATTTCTTGTAGAAGATGTGAATTTTAAAAATGAAAGGTTAGTACTTTTTCTTTCACTAAATAATATGAAAACAAGTAAAAAGAAACTAAATCAAATTTTGAAAAAAAATCGCTTCTAAGATTTGTTCTTATACTGTGCAACTCAAACATGGTAAAAATTCCTTGATTTGACGGTTAAGACATTTCTTTAAATAATGAAAGCTTGTTCTTGATTTACATAATATTTCGAAACATTTTTTCCTACATATAACGTGTTTAAACAAGTTATACAATGAATACTACATAATTATACAACAATATCGTAGACCGAAAGGATCCGATGGGCTAGATGGGCTAAAAAACGATATCAGTAAATTATAAACTAAATCTGTTGTCTTTATTGACAGTTAATATTATAATCTGTTAAATATTTGCATGTAATTGGTATGTAAAATATTTACATATACGGGTGTCCGGGTTTGGGATGCTGATCCGTCATGGGGTGATTCCTTGGTTCATTCTGAGAAACAAATCGTGTGTGGAGGGGGGTCCATTTTTGATATCCTTTGAGATACAGGGTGTTTAAAAAATTTGGTACAGAAAAAAAGTACACCCAAATATTAAACTGTAACTTCCAAAATATTTATCGGAGAGCAACCAACTTAGTCTTATTTGGTTGGTAATCGTATATTCTATTGTTAAGGTTTAAGTGGTTATCTTGTATCTGCATCCGTTTGAGAGCTATGGTGATTTAAAGTAAAAAAAAAATATTTGTTTTTTATAAAATCGAGTTTTTCTCAAAAAAAACCGTTGTAATTTTTTTTTTGTTTATTTAATTTTAATTTGTCATGATCTCCTCTACAATCCCTCAATACACAGTTTGGGTCGAGGAGTTATAAAAGGTGCTCAAAATGTCCTCCTTGTGATTGATTACATGCTAATATTCGTTTAAGTATGCCTTTCGTTATTTCAATTCTTGGTAATTCTTCCCTTATCTGTTGTGCTGCTGTGTGTATTCGTTGTATAAGTTCTTCTTTTGTTTCAATTTCTTTGGAGTATACGAGCGCCTTCATCCTTCCCCATACATAAAAATCCAATACCGTAAGATCGGGGGATCTTGCAGGCCAATGAATTGGACCATTTCTTCCAATCCAATTATTTGGATAATTTTCGTTAAAAAAATTCCTAACATTATTATGGTAGTGACAAGGTGCACCATCATGTTGGTATGTATGCGAGAATCTACTTAAAATGGGAACATCATCAAAAAGGAGTGGCAAATCGTTTTGTAAAAATTGTAAATAACGTTCACCATTTAATCTAGGTGGTAATATGAATGGTCCAATTAATTTATCGCCAATTACACCAGCCCATACGTTTACACTGAATCGGTGCTGAAATGATATTTGTTTTTTCGAATGAGGATTTTCAGCAGCCCACGTGTGTTGATTGTGAAAGTTTGTAATGCCATCTCTTGTGAATTGAGATTCATCCGTCCATAGGATATGTTTCACAAAACTTGCATTGTCCAAATTCCTTTCCATCAACAAATTACAAAACTCCAATCTTGTAGTGCAGTCTATCGGTAATAGTTGTTGAACGGGTGTTGTATGGTATGGATGAAGATCCTCCTTGTGCAATACTTGATGAATTCGATAGCGAGAGACGTTTAATTGTAAAGCGAGCCGCCTTATGCTAATAGAAGGATTTGCTGTTACATTACGGATTATACCTTCGTCGACATCCAAATGGTTTGGTGAGACTGAATGGGGCTCCGCCCGGGTATCCGATCTTGTTACGATATTTGGCAGTCTCCTATGAATATTTATAAATACTCTTGCGTCAGGAATGCTACGTGTTGGAAATCTGAGTTGATATTCATTGCGAGCTCGTGCTGCATTACCATCGCACAATCCGTAAACAAAATGGATATCAATGTACTCCTCACCTGAGAACTGTGCCATTATAATATTAATTTTATTAAATTAATTAAAATTTCGATTCACAACACTGATACAACACTACTGAATCTGAAAATATTTAGTTTTAGTTTTTTCAACATTTAAACAAATGAGTTGATAATCATCGCCTACTGTTTTACAGATCAAAATAAAATTGGTAAAATATTAACAATATAACATCTCTTAATTAGATTGAGAATAAACGGAATACGAAGAAAACTATGGCACGTGGGTACAAGTAATGTATTGGGGGATTGTAGAGGAGATCATGACAAATTAAAATTAAATAAACAAAAGAAAAAATTACAACGGTTTTTTTTGAGAAAAACTCGATTTTATAAAAAACAAATATTTTTTTTTTTACTTTAAATCACCATAGCTCTCAAACGGATGCAGATACAAGATAACTACTTAAACCTTAATAATAGCCTATACGATTACCAACCAAATAAGACTAAGTTGGTTGCTCTCCGATAAATATTTTGGAAGTTACAGTTTAATATTTGGGTGTACTTTTTTTCTGAACCAAATTTTTTAAACAACCTTTTATCTCAAAGGATATCAAAAATGGATCCCCCCTCCACATACGATTTGTTTCTCAGAATGAACCAAGGAATCACCCCATGACGAATCAGCATCCCAAACCCGGACACCCTGTATAGTATAACAATTACTGTTCGAGAAGAAGGTCAAAGGAACAGACATATTATTCCAATTCAGCATAAAGAAGATCGTTCAATTCGGCCGTAGTGCATTTCCATATCACAAACAAATCCATTTAACCAAATGAAATATTCAGTACAATGAAGTAAAATAAGAAAATTTAAATTTATTGAAAAGAATTTACAAAATACATTCAACAATGTTTTCAATTTCTTTCACAATCTAAATATTTTTAGTATATATGTTGAGAGATTAGATTGATTTTTATACTCCAAAATATCAGTTTACATTAGAATTAAATGTAAAAATAACAATTTCCATCCATTTTGAATACCTTTAGCCAACAGGTAATTAAAACCTGTTCATCTAAATGCAATGTGGTGCCAATAAAATGGTTTTCCTATGGTTTCAGGCTATTAGATCGGAACTGCCCGAATTATTAATTTTTCAAATAGACGGTACAGGTGCAGGTTGAATTTAATCAAAATCTTTGAGTGTTTGAGTGATGTTCTGAATTAACTTATACTCATACATAAACCGTATGTTTAAGACGAGAAACTTTACTCGTAAACTCAAATAATTTTATGGTGTGAATTTTTTATTTGATTTTTATTTCGGGTCGGTATAGCAGTTACACCATATATAAGCAGCTCCAAATAATTCCTCGTACAACAATCATTACACTTTAGCCGATAAGGCACACCAAACAATTACTTTCAAGGAGTTCCCTAGGGGTTTCTGTACTCCAATATCTTTGATTTTGTTTGTTCACGTCATCCATGAGGTAGAAGTGTACTTTATGACTAAAACAGGTATCCCAAAGATACAATCTCCGTTTAGATGTTCCAAAAAAGAAGCTCTTCAACTTTTTGGATTTTGTATGAAGTATTTATTGAGGCAGGTCGACCTCGATGTTGATTTTTAACTGTCCTGAATATTTTAAATTGCTTAACCAACCTAAATATGGCAGATCTATTGTATTGCATTAAAGCTAAACGTTTTTGAGCTGGCTATAACTTGACATAGTTTTAGTTTTAGTTTTATTATAATTAATCAAAATTAATAAATTTTTAAATTCCTAAACTTTATTATTTTAAGCTTATTCCTAAATTTTACCACCGCGCCATTTAGAACGAAATTTTTAATTTACTTTGTTGAATTTTTCTAATTTAAAACCAAATTTTATATCGATATCCTAATTTTTCGTTAATGATCCATATAATCCGTGGTATTACTTTGGAATACTTTTTTGATTACAAAACGATAAAAGGTTCTTATAATTCTGTTGAGGTATCGGACCATGCCAATCAAATTCATTTTGTAGTTCCTTAATCCTTTCCGTTAATGTTTTAAAATTATAAAAATTGATTTGGTCATTACAACATAAGTCAAGATATAGATTAAACAGGAGAGGTCCCAAAATACTACCCTGAGGAACACCAGAAACCACAGCCCTACAGTTAGACAATGAGCCATTAGTTTTACTCGTTGTTTTCTTCATGACAAAAATTATGTCATAAGTCTGTCATGTATTACGTGACATGATGTTATGTCACATATACCAAAGTATGGTATTTAGGGTTACTCAATAAATGAAATAGAGAATGGTCGATAGGATGAAATGACAGCGGAGAAATAAAGAAGTTATGAACGAGAACAGACGTGTTTGATTTTGATTCCAAGTGAAATCCGAAAACATCCACTTTAAAAGAACATAATAATTGGCGACGAGGATTTAAAAACAAAAGATATAGAGAATGTGCCGTAAAATATATATGGATGTATAGTTATACAGATTTAAAAAAAAAAACGCGTGGTAGAAATAAGGTTAAGCGAAAATTATAAAAAAAGAAGGGTAAAGAACTGTTTTCGAAAAAGGTGTCCAGTTGTGTAAATGCAGTAAAATTCAACAAAAGAATACAACAAAGAGGCGAAACAATACATGATTTTGCCATGGAACTAATAATGCTGGCGGAAGAATGTCAATTCGGGGCATATAAGGATAAGGCACTTAGGAACCAATTGATTATGGGATAATGAATAAGCGGCTTAAAGCGGAGCTTATGTTACTAGAGGAGTTGAAAACGTTCGACGATATGTTGCAAAAGTGTGTAGCTGCGGAAATAATTCCAAAAGATGTAGAATTGAACATGAAAATGTCATGGGAGGAACAAGATCTAAATAAAGTATACCATAAAAGTCGGGATAATGATCGAGATGTGGGAAGACAAACGTCCAGTCACTCACACAATTCGTCAGGTGGCGGTAGTCAGAATTATTTTTATGAGTCAAAACAACAGGATAGCAACAGGAAACGATCGCGAAGCAACAAAAGGAATTTGGTTACATGGCGAGAGAGTGCCCATCACAAGGAGCATCACCAACAAATAAATATATAAATATAAAGTATAATAATTTTAATAGTAGTAAAAGTTGTAATAGTGCACATAATGAGAATTATCCAAAGGGAGATGGAATTAAATCAGTGAGCGAAAATCAAAATGTCGGTGAAATCGAACTCGAAAATTTTGACTTTGGACAATTGTCATTGCATGAAATTGATAAAGCTAGTTTTAATAACATTACTACAGATGATCGTGAAGTAGCATCAAGAATTAATAATAGCAAATTGATGATTTGGTCACAAATGAAAATGTACAGTTAAAGAAAACTAAGCAGTGCGATAGTTTAGGTTACATTAATTTAAATTCTGTTAACTATGCACAAGTACATATGTATATATGAAATATTCAAATGTGGAATTTATAGATAATATTATAGAAAATAAATTAGCTAAGATGGAGATAGACACTGGAGCTTACGTGAGCCTTTGCTTTGATCAGTATCAAAGAAATTTTGCTCAAATTAAGTTAGAAAAAGTTGAAATTCCATTATCAGTTCTAACAGGGGATGCCATTAAAATAATGGGAAAAATCCAAGTAAATGCGAAAATGAAGGTAAAAGATAGAGATAAACGGGTAAAGTTAATAATTGTAGATACACCAAAAAAAAATGTTCCCTTTATGTGGTCGGGATTGACTCGATATATGTAGCGTGATTGGTTTAAGAGGGAAAGTCGAAAAGGAATTAGAGCAGTTGCAGCGTGATGGTATTATTGAACCAGTTACTGTATCGGAATGGGCTTCGCCGATAGTTATAGTGCCGAAACAAAATGGTCAGATTAGGATATGTGTGGATTGTTCAGTGACAATTAATAAATTTGTAAAACCGCAGTATTATCCTTTACCTGTTATTGATGAGGTACTTGCGAGTTTAGCAGGTTATAAATTTTTTGTGTCGCTTGATTTAAAGGGTGCGTATACACAATTAAAATTGAGTAATGAAGCTCAACAATTATTAACAATTAATACACACATTCCTAATACGTATTGTTATATTGATGATATTTTGATTGGTGATGTGACATTAGAAGGGTTGCGTGATAAATTAGTGTTGGTTTTGCAGAAGTTGCGCAATTATGGCGTGAAAGTTAACTATGGAAAATGTAAATTTTTTGAAGATAATTTAACTTATTTAGGACATGAGTTATCTGCATCAGGTGTAGGACCTTGTAGTGATAAAGTCAAGGCAATTGTTGAAGCACCTTCGCCGAGTAGTGTAACAGAACTAAAGTCGTTCATTGGTTTATTAAACTACTAATCGACTCGAAGTTTTTACCGAAGCTAAATCAAGAGTATAGTGTTTTTTATAGTTTAATACAGAAGAATGCAAAATGGGATTGGGATAGCAAATGCCAGGGTGTGTTTGAGCAGTGCAAACATGATATATTAAATAGTCAAATTTTGGAATTTTATGATCCGAAGAAAAAAATTAAGATAGTTTGTGATACAAGTGATGCAGGTCTAAGTGGCATTGGATAGATAACGTTGAGAAACCGGTATTTTTCGTTTCAAGAACTTTGACTAGAGCAGAAAAGAATTATCCAATATTACATAGGGAAGCATTAGCGGTAGTTTTCTCTATGGAAAATTTTTATAAGTATTTACATATATGGTCATCTGGTAACAATATACAGTGATCATAAATCTTTAGAGGGTATTTTTTGCCAAGCAAAAGAGCAACCATCAGTAATAGCATCTCGATTACAAAGATATATAAACCGACTTGTAATTTTTGATTACGTATTGAAGTATAGGAAGGGAAGTGAAAACGGGAATGCTAACTGTCTCAGCAGACTACTAATAAATGACAAACTTTCTGAAGAGGATCAGTCAGAACAAATGATTTGCGTAATTGAAGTGAAACGTAAAACAGATGATGACTTATATTTGAGTGGGTTACGTGATTATATTGTGAATGGTTGGAACCAAAGTAATGTTCCCTCAGTGTACAAAAATTATTATTTGAAAAATTTAGCTTTTTCAGTTGAAAAGGGTTGCATTCTATATGGTTTAGTGATTTAGTGATTCCAAAGAGTATTCAGCAGAACGTGTTAAAATTAATGCATTGTAATCACACAGGGATTGTTAGGATGAAGGTGTTAGCTAGACAATATTTTTATTGGGAAGAAATAGATGGTGATATGGCAAAATTTGTAGGACAATGTGAATCGTGTCAGCTAACAAGCTGTGATAAACGAAATAAAGTTTATTCAAACTGGCCCATAGTAAAGTATCCGTTTCAAAGAATTCATGTTGACTTCTTCTATTTTCAAGGGCAAGAGTTTCTTATAGTCATAGATGCTTACAGTAGATGGTTGGAGGTTATTCTTATAACCAATGTACATAAAGTAATAGGGAAGCTAGAATCTATTTTTAGACTGTTTGGTTTGCCGGAGGAGTTAGTTTCGGACAATGGCCCTCCATTTGGAAGTGAAGGTTTTAAGGAGTATTGTAGTAAGAACGATATTAAATTAACACACAGTCCACCCTATCACCCTGCTAGTAATTGTCGTGTTGAAAGAGCGGTGCAAACTACAAATTCAGTTCTGAAGAAATATGTTTTGGATAGAGAAAGGTCGCAAAATAGTTTTGATGTAAAAAAATCGGTTGACAAGTTTATCAAAAATTACAACAATTTACCCTGCACAGACGAGCATTTTGTTCCAGCAGAAAAAATATTTAGTTTTAAGCCAAGAACCTTGTTAGATCTTATTAAACTACGGAAACAAAATACAAATAGATTTGAAAATGAAAGTGGTAATACAAAACGTTTTGATAAAACAGATACCAGTAAACAAAATGAACTAGAATCAAGAAAAAAGAAAGTTAGATTTTCTAATGAGCATGAGAACAAGGAATACGGTGTTAAGGGGATTGAAAAGTTTGAAAAGGGAGATCAGGTACTCTATTTAGCAACTGATAAGAGAAGTTTTGCAAAATGGATAAAAGCAAAAGTAATTTGTCAAATGAGCAAGGTTATATACAGAATTTTGGTTGGTGATCTTGTGAAATGTGCTCACGTAAATCAATTAAAGAAATCAGCGTTAAAGAAAAAATTGTACGATGATTCTGGGACTGAGCAAGATCATCAATTACATTAACCGAAGCAGTCGTAGCGCTGTGATGTTTACGAAATCCCAATTGATGCACATTACCAAAATTATTGTGATTAACAAATGTCTGTATTTGGTCTTTTAAAATTGTTTCAAGAACCTTGGATATTATAATAGTAACGGATATTGGCCTTAAGTGAATTCCATAGTCGTTTTATTGTCATCTTAGGTGAAATTTATAGAACTTACAAAATTCACAAAATTTAAGGAATTTGTAAAATTCATTGAGTTTATTGAATTTGTAAAATTTATAGAATTTATCAAATAATTTATACCACTGACAGAATATAATTTTAAAAATTATGAAATTTTTAGAAACAGTAAAATTTGTCGAATTTGTGAAATTTAATATATTATTTATGGACCCGTTAAAATTACCATTTTCAGTGCAAATTTCAAAGTTTTTTAAAGCATATTTGTATATTTGTTTTTTAAGCAAAAACCGCCGGGCCCTTCTCATCAGTTATGGACAGTTGAAACTTTACCAAATATTTTTTTCTTATTAAGATGGAAAGGATTCGGGCAAGTACGCCAGATTTTTCAATATTATGTTATTACCAGGTGTGGGCCTATATTTTCATAAAGTGGACAGGTTTAGTTTTCCGGAAAAAATGTTACTATGACCAAATGGTTAATATCTGATGCCCGTCCCATCATTTCAGTCGAGCTTTTCAAACGATTTTTTATTATTTAGAAGAAAAGAGTTGGCATGTTCGAAAAATTTTTGAAAATTGTGAAAATGACTTAAAATATCCAAAACAGCTGCTACACTAATGCTTTTTCCCATAATCTCAGAGATGTTACCAAGTGTCGATCTATATTTTCATAAAGTGGTCAGTACAAATGAATAAATAATGGAAATGAATATAATGGGCCCACATCTAGTAAGATCTCCGAGATTATGACAAATGACCATAGTCTAGCAGTAATTTTAATAGGTTTACCTCTTTCACAATTTTGTAAAATTTATCGTCTGCTATTATTCGGTCTGCTAGTTATTTACACTTTTTTGTGTAACCCTACCCTCTGTCAATAGTCTTACACTTTTCGTTAATTTGTGTAGCTATATATTAGAATCAGAATAAATCGGTAATTGATAATTTTCATATTTATGTCAAAGAATTACCACAATTTCTGTGAAATGAAACTATTTCTATTCTTATATGATTTCCGAGTACTTGGGTGGCTATAATACTAATTATTTTAATAATGCTAATAAATTATAAAATTAATAATTTATGCATTTTTAAAAAAAAAATATTTTGAAAGTTAACTTTGAGATAAATCTACCTAATAAATCAACTAGACATTAACACATATCATAATTTCGTCTATTTTCAGAATTAAAAAAAAAGTTTTAATAATTTTTAAACAGAACACACATGCCTTTAAAAAAAATATCGTTTATTTATGGTGGTTTATCTTATAATGGAGTCCTTGAATCAAGTGGAGTACCACATAAATTCTAAAAGTCCTTGCATTTCAATTTACAGCCCGATATATTTTACAAAAGCGAACCGAGAATACATTAAATAGTTTTCGCGTTTAGATTAACCATAAATAATAATAAAAATAAATTAAAAAGTATTTTAAAATTAATATAAACTGGCGTGCATATCAATTGTAATTGACCTATATATGTACATATATACACAATATATTTATTAGAGTGGCATAAGGAGTGATTGTCTGTTGTTGCTTTTCGTTATTGCTAATTTAATGACGGAATTATCACAAGGCACTTCACAAAAAGAAAACCTTGAAAGTTAAATCTGCCGGGAATACATACATTGCATATGCATTAAGTAGACTAGAAAGTTTGTTTAATTAACAAATTTCCAAATTTTAGTTACTTTTCTAAATCATTTACGACTAATCAAACTACTTTTTGACTATGCAGCACTTAAATGTGCCGACACATCCTCACCATGGCGCGATAAAAATACACTTTTAGAATACCAAAGTAGCTACTCATCGGTCAACATCTGTTTAATGTCTTTTGTAAGAATTAAGAAATAATTGTAGAAATATTTTTTGTTTAAATTAAGTGTTTATAGCTAGGAAGTTACAAAATTCTCACTTTAAAAACAAGAACTTATTGAACATCCATTCTATAATGCATCTTGCCGTATTATACACATTGCAATCGGACACTTATTTTTTTTTTGTTCTTATTGTATTCCTTTTATTAATTGGAAGATATTGGAAAAATACAACAACAACAAAATTACTCTGATATAAACTCGAATTTCAAGTTATTATAACTTTTGTTAAGAATATATAAGTTTAAGAATGGAAGAAACACTTAAATTGAAAAGCTCGCTCTTTGTATACATAAACTACAATAAAAAAAATAAATAAGGATTTACCTTCAAAGGTGTAAAAAATAATATAAATTGCACTATAATTTAATTCTAAATCACGCACATTATTTTATATTTTATTATATTTAAACTCTGGATAAAATATCATACACACTTAGAAACACTTTTCAATGGATCACTTAAAAATCACTTAAATTATTTTTCACTTCTTAAGTATAACGACACATTTTCGAGACAATAAACATACAAAACAATTCAAATCTTTAAAAAGCAAATTAAACAACACAAAACTGTTATAAATTTATAATAAAAATCCACTTTGAGCCACACGAAACTAATAAATATACAAAAAACGAACAAAATCTTAAATAAAAAAATAAAAAATGATCGACTTTAATTCATTAAACCGCACAAAAGTCTCAGACAAAATGACGTTCTTTGGCTGTGTAGTGTTGTAGTAAGTAGAAGTACACACCACAACGAGAAAAACCAAAAAAAAAAAAAAAAAATCGTTAAAAAACCAATACGCAAACAGTTTGTGATTATGTTTCCATGTTTTTCATTTATTTTTATTTTTTTGCTTCTCGTCAGCTTCGCTATAGTACACGTTAACTATACGCTATTTTATACACTCTGCGCGCCTTCCCCAGTTGTATGTTGTTTTCCAATTTCAATTAGCAAATGTGATCATTTTTTTAAAAGATCATTTTCTTATTTTTGTTTTTTATTTTTTTTTTTTTTTTTTTAACGATCATTTTTCGTCTATCTCACTTTTATACTTGATCGTGGAAAGAAAAGAAGAAAAGAAAGTAACGAAAAAAGAAAAAATGTTTTGTATTTTTAGTATTTAGTGGCTCAACAACAAAAAAAAAAAAAAAAATAAATAAATAAAAGAAAATAATATATTGTTGTAATAATCATAAATTAAAATATGTAATAATATTAAATAAACACTAAACATGTGAGATATTATTTCGACATACAAAAAAAAAACAAAAAAAAAATTCTCGCGGTACACAAAAGTTACAATAAAATATCCGCGCTCATGCAATAATAGCAACAATAACAATTAAAATAAAACCACACACTGAACATTGAAGTGAACAACACGTGTTTGCATAAAATGATCACCATCGCAACTATAAATATCGAATTCTGTATTTTTTGCTTTTTATTTCGTTTCTGTTTCTTATGATTTTGTGTTTATCTACATACCTTTTACTGCAGTCAGATTTAAATTATAAAATAAAAAATTTTAAAAGTTAACATTTTAAGTGGCAGGTTTTTCAAACAACGGTGGTCTCTTAAACCGTGAGGGAAAACTTGTAAAAAATCCAACTCCTCGTATCAAATCAGTAAATTTACAATAATTATTCAGATATCAGGTTGCACCAATTGTAATTAAAAATAAATTTCTACTGAATAAAAAATACAGAATATAATTTTAAGCATTCTGAAGTTAATTTAATTCGCTCAGGCACGGAGTTCTTGTTAACTTTCTAAGTATGTATTTGCGGTCCTTGACATGTTTGTGCAAGAAGCGGTATCCGGTATCTTACGACTTACGAGCAATATTTAGTTAAGTTTAATTGGTAATGAGTCATATACACGATTGTTGAGCAAGCAAGCCTTTTGCATACAGCACATAAAGGGATAAGACCTCACAAGGTGATCAGAACTTCGGTCCTTAAAATTACGTGCACACGTGAACTTATCTCAAATCAACTCAAACTAACCTCCAACTCAACTGAATCCCTTAATCCCTTACTCAACCCCAACTCAAACTACATTACGCTACGAAAAATTAAATGCTTTCATGAACTCAATTGGAATAAACTTATTCTAACCTCAAACTCGAAATCAACTCGATTCGAAAAACTATATGCATATTAAAACTCAACTCAATCTAACCTCCAACTAACGCTCAACTCGACACCCAAATCCATAATCAACCAAAACTCGGCGTCCAACTCAACCGCCAACTCAACCCTCAACTCAAACCAAACTCAGAGCTTAACTCAATCCCTAAATGAACATGGCTCATAAACTCAAGTACATAAATTCAACTTAATAGAATCTACAAATCAACCCTCGACTCAACCCACACTCCAAACCAAAAGTTAGAGAACCCTTAGAAAGAATTCAAGCTAACTTCCAACTTAAGTCTCGCCTTGTCCCCTAAATAAATCCCTAATAGTACCGCAGCCAAACTCAACCCTCGAATCAAAGTGATCTGAAAAGCTACACGAATGCATCAACTCAACTCAAGTTACCCCTAAGTCAACGCCCAACTCAATCCTCAAACCACCATATATACATATAATATATAAAAAATTGTTCAACGTGAATCGAAAAACACTCGCTAATAACCACGTGGTTTTGGGTCAACATTACAGGTTCTAAAAGCTTTACAATTTTCCAATTTCATCATAAAAACAGATTGGCGAGAAAAATAAAAATCGACCAAGCCGTTCGTTCTTCAAATACCTTCGATACAGACATCCAAGCAGAAGGACGGACTATAACTCAAGTGATTCTAAAACCATTTTTTAATTGCTTTATATATTTACTATGCCAAAGGTGTATAAAATGTATTTGCTTATTAAACGGAGGGTTTTCATTCAATTTTTTGAATTTAATTTTTTGATCTAACCGCAGAATCGAATAAAGCGGTCGACACTCATTACCAGAAATACACAATTTAACATCCTGCAATCCATAATGAGTAAACCGAAAATTGAAAATAAAAATCGAAGAAGGTTTCTCTCGTTTCAAAACTTAAAATAATACAAATTTAAAAATGAAACTTATTTGTGGGAGAAAAATTAATACCCCCTTGTAAATTACGCTGGCCAAAAAACCCGCATAAAAATATTAGTTATTGGCATGTTAAGAATAATAGTGACTAAACGCAGAATTTGCGAAAAAATTTCAAATTGAACTAGAGAAGGACCACTTATTCTATGTACCATATCACTAAATGAACTTTCCTTTCAAAAAGTTAAAGCAGATTTCAATTATGCCGAAACAATCTACCGTCTTCCAATTTAAACAGAACTAAACATGATTTATGGAAAATGGTCAATTTGAATGGAATTACGCGAAACACGGTTTGTGTGATGAAAATGGGATTCTAATTTGAGTTCCGGGTGTTGTTCTTAAAAATAACCAATTTGAATGCAACTAACCCAATGGTTACACCGGTTAGATGAAACTCGGTCTATATGATAAAAATAGTCATTTTAAATGGAACAAGGCCTGGGTTCTGGAAGAAGACCAATTTGAATGGAAATAAGCAATTTATCTTAATCAATTGGGACGAAACTCGACTTTTAGGATGAAATTGGAATGCCAACATGAGTGCCGGAGGTTATAGAAAATGCCCAATTTGAAAGAAGCTTAGCCATTTCTCAACCGATTGGGATGAGACTCGGTTTGTATGTTGAATGAAAATGGAATTCCAATATGAATTCCAGATGTGGATTTGAAATATGAGCAATTTGAAAGGGACTAAGCCAATTATTAACTAATTCGAATAAAACTTGATATGTATGTTGGAAGTTTTAATCATACAAAAGGGTCTCCAATATGAGTTCCGGCTGTGGTTCTGAAAAATAGCCAATTTGGATGGAACTAAGCCAATGGCTACACCGATTAGATGAAACTAGGTCTATCTGATAAAAATGGCCATTTTGAATGGAACTCGTAATGATTGAAACTCGTAATTCTCTAAAAATATTCAGCTAAAAGCCAAGCAACTAAGCGACGATTTAGAATTGAAACATTGTGATAAAAGCTACGAACACTTTAAGGTATCACCAAGATGGTGTGGTCGATTCAAGTTCACTGTAATTTCTACAATATCTGCGGACGGCAAAATACTTAAGCCGCACTTACCTTTTACTAATTTGAAAAAAAAAAAAAAAAAAAAAAAACGAAAACGAATAACAAATGTTTCATCGGTGAAAATGCTACCGGGATATGGAGCGTGGAAGTGCTTATTAAAAACTAATTTATTTAAAAAACTAAGGATCACACTTAAAAATAAAATACTGTAAAAGATATAGAATATATCAATTTGTTAAAAATCATTCCTCCAAATTTAACTAACATACTGCAACCGTTAGAAGTACAACAATCGGTCAAGAAATGGCTTAGTTACATTCAAATTGGTCATTTTATGGAATTAAATCCGGAACTCATATTGCATATCCGCAACTCGTAATGCAATTCGAATTTCATCATATAGTGTGTACATGTAGTAAGCCTTGTTCCTTTCAAATTGGCCATTTTCATCATGTAAACCGAGTTTCATCCCAATCGATTGAGATATGTACCCTCGAGCCGTATAAGCATCTAATTTTGAAATCTCGTAAAGATAACTAAAATCACAAAAGAAGAAAGAAACAAAAAAATAACACAACAACAATAATTAGAAAACAAAAAATTCAAAAAAGAAACCTGGACCTCTACGGAGGACCCCTTATAGTTTTTATACTACAATATACTTTATACTCAAATTAATCTTAAAGCCCGGTACGCTGCTGAAGTGAAATGAAATGTTGACTAGTCTCCAAAAATAGGAAGATAAACCTAACGTGAAAAATTAGTTTGGGGCAGTTTCGTAAATATTTTTCTCTGGGTCGGTTTGATAATGCGCACGGTGCGGTGCAGGGTACAATTTTTTCTTTATTTAGGAGACAAAGAAAATACTACGCACTGCACGAATTAGCAAACAGGGACAACTTATTTTATTTTGTTGTGATTTTTTTAACAAGCGGCTATATTATTGTTGAATAAAAATAATAAGAAATATATTTTGTGTTATACAGACATAATTTGTCCCTTGTCAGCCAAGTTCCAAATAGCCGGATGTTTTCCACGCAGGCAGCGAATTTAGCATTTGCTTCCAAATTAACATTTCTATTTTTACTGATCTATTTTGCTTTATTGTTTTAATATTGGGTTATTTTGAAATCATCTTCTTTATAGCATCTTTTATCAAATAGTCTAGTTCTAAATACTTTGGTACCGGTACATCATCGTTATTAAAATAAACAAAATTGTAATTAAATCTCTATTATTGTTTAATTACCTGATTTGGTCAATTTATTTTTTTATTTTTATTTATTTATTTACTACTACTAAAATTAGACACCATTTTGAGCATAAGCTCATTCACAATGGAGTGTATGTGGCCAAATTAATTATAAGACTGCATGATTTTTGATTTATCCTAGATTTCCCATCCACAGCACAGCCGAATTTCATCCGGTAACGTTTGAACATGACAATTTCTCATCTTGGCTTGAATATTTGCCAACATTCAAACTTTGAAAAATTAAAATAATTTTAACACGTTTATGTATTTCCATAATTGAAAATTCTGTTAAAACTGTTAAAACTAAAAACAAAAAAACTCAACTGATGAAATGTCAAAAATTCAAAATTTAGCTTCATATTTATCATAGGGTGCTGCACCCTTATTCTGTAAAAAATAAGATAATGTGTAAACGTGAAAACGGGTAAACTTTGTGATTTTTTACTAAAATTACATTAAATTGTTTTTCGATTCTCTTTTCGTTCACTGTTTATCACGTGTAAACATTATCTTATTTTTTATAGAATAAGGCTACTGGGAGATAAAGCGCAGTGAAAATTGTGTAGAGTTAAACTAGAGACCTCTATATTCCAATAACCAATTTCGCTAGATAAACTGCATTCTACAAAATGAAATTCAGCGGAGAAATTTTCATTTTCGATTTTGGTTGCGTCAGTTTTATATGAAAAATTTTATTTCACTTCAGAAGCGTACCGGCCGTGTACGTATCGTGCTTGGAATTACGTTAAATTCGTTGTTTTTATTTTCGATTGATAGAATGATAAAAATATACAAAATTAATTTTTTTAGATGATGAAAGAAGTTGATTAACTAACGGTTTTAAATTAAGTTTATATTTCAGGCAATGGGTGTTTTGCAAAGTAAACATAATTTAAATAGAAAGCAAAAAATATTATTATCAGAATCGTATAGGAATCGCAGCGTTGAGAATGAGGTGGTTTGATATATCATACATCGGGAAGAAACATTATTACCGTTGAATCGTTTAGTATTGAAAGGGCGCATGCCCACCTGTTGTCAAAATTAATATTATGACGGTTTTGTATCTTAGACAAGTAAATACGTTTGATGACAAGAAACGGCGCTCACCATGTAAAAAAAAAATCATTTATTCTAGAAAGAGTTAACAATTAGCTACTTGTGGTAGCAAGTGCAACGGTAAGTATTTTGTTCTTTTCAAGGCGTAGATTAGGTCCGAGGCTAGCCCGAGGCTACATTTCCACCGTTTTATTCAAACGACTTCAAACAAATAAACTAAAAATATGTAAATTGGTTCATTTTCTTATAATTTCAGTGTGCTTGCCAGCAGTCTTAGTTTTGTTAGTAATTAAGGAGAAATTACGCTACTAAACCGTAAATCGGCATACTCCCGTCCAGTAGCAAGATATCATAGCATTACTATCAACCTTTTCTCTTTAAATTCAATAATATATTGAAGCTTTTATGTTCCATCCGTAAATACTTTTGGAAGTCACTACTATTTAACTGTTTTAATAGCAGAACATGACTAAATTCCTTACGGTCTACAACCATTTTCTAGACCATATTTATTTTTTGTTAAGCGATGCATAAAATACTCCGACTGTACAAATTTTCACATTACAATTGTCAAAATTTTATCGTTTGTAATCAACAAAAACAAAAGTGAAAATGAATATCAGTTGGTTTATTGGTTGTCAACACCTGATTTGGTTGGACCGACCGTCGGCTCGACAAGTCAGATCGTGTGTAGGCGCCTTTAGGATTTGCAAAAATGTTTCGAACTTTGCTTTTGTTTTCCAATTCAGTGATAAATAATATCAGTCCTGTAAATACCGTAATATTAATATGTACATATATTAGTGTTAACTAAATCACGAACAAACAAAAGCAGACAAAAACAAAAGAGTCGAGAAAACGAAAGAGAAAAAATTCCGAAAACAAAACAGAACAGGGGAGCTCTTTGCGAATTCGATTCGAGCGTATTCGAGTCTTCGAAGCCTCGGATTCTTATTTGAATTGAATCAGATAAGTTCGTTTCTTATTTAAATCAAATACGAATCTTTTACTTCGAAGGGTCGACTACATTCGAATCGAATTCACAAATAGCCCCCGGACTATTTTTTTTTTTGTATTTTTAAAACGAACAAATTGAACAACTTTAAATTTTTTTCGAGTAAACTGAATTTCGCTTGTTGTATTTCGGCTGTGGTCGATTTCTCGGGTAAATCATTTACTACGGTAAATGTAGATTTTTAGTGTTCGTTTTTCTTAAATTACGCATTTTTTCTATTTAAGAATAAAGTATCTAAACGTGAAACAATTACCATTCATTATTTCGTTTACCCCCCTCCATAAAGAATTCGGCCGCAGCCCTAGTACTATAATACATATCGGTTCTCTCAAGGGTAGTGAAAAATAGTTTTTAAAGTTTATTTTTTTCAAAAGTCAACTGAATTAGTCCAATGTGATATTTTGTTTGGTGAAAATATTATTATAATTTTGAATATTTGAAAGATATTCAAAAACAAAAATGTTTTCAATTGGAAGTAATGGTGGAAATACGGTGAACCAGCGGAGCAAAAGAGGAGTACGCAATAAGGAACTATATAAATCGGAGGTAATTAAGAAAGCTAAACCGCATGGAAAATTTACAGCAGTAACATTATGCCTGGATTTTTCATTATTTCCTAAATTACCGAGATACGCCTGTTCTCTACGAAATGGTTACGCAGAACCAAAACGTTAACTGCACAAGGCACCAAAGCACGCGATCTTCGGCGATACAACGAAAAGTCACTTGCAATATCTGGTGAAGTTCTCCCAAACCTATTTTTACACGGTTTTTTTGTGTGTGTGAAATGATCACAATTGCAAATCATGTTGCATTGTCTTTAGATGCTAATAAATGAGTTCACCTAACCAAGTTCTTATGTAAATGGTCGTTTCAAACGATTTTTTTAACCCGATGAGAACGAATCATCGTGTAAAAACAGGTTTAGGCGTACGCTAGCTTAAAGCTGACTTTCATTTTTTAACAACTTGTCGTTCACTGAGCACCAAGGTGTGACAATATATTATGACAACTTGGTGTTCACTGCCTATGTTGTCGCCGACACAAATCGACATTTTTTGATTGTAGTAGCGAGTGTTGTTAGTTAATGTTCAAAAGCGATTGTTCCTAGTGTTCAGTCGTATAAATATAAAAAATATTTTTTTTATTTTTATCACTCATTATACAAGTTATTATCTAATAAAACACAAAATATAATAGAAACAAATAACCAAATGTAGTTTTCTCTACTCCAAAAATTTACGATTAACAGAAAATAACAACATGGCGTTCACTGGGTTTTAAAGTTACATCGACTGACACCGATGTTTATTTGATATTTCTAACATCACACCACACCGACAACAATTTTTGCAGTGAACGCAACCATTGAATCCTACCCTAGATGCTAGATTAATCATTAAAATCGGGCTGTGTTCGGCGGTGGCACTATTTTTTACATCTAGCATAAATTTTAATAACTAGAAAATTGCTCGATTTTGTTTGAAGGGGTTTTTATTTAAACTACAAAATAATATAAATCAAAATGCCATCTACAACATAATTTTTGAACAATAGTATGATTATTTACAATACGTAATGCATAATTTCTAGTATGAAAATTGAATAAATCATTTTTTCCAGAATATGACCCGGCTCTTTTCCAGGATATATTACTAGAAAGCGCAGTAAATTCTCCCTTGTCCAAAATATTTTGGATAAAACTAGAAAAGAGCCCTATTTTCAAAATTTATCAGTTTTTGTTACTTTAGGCTTTACGTGCCAGTAATGTGCAATGAACTGACATCCAGAATATGGCCTCATTTTCCAAAATATTTCCCTATTGATTTGAATATTGAATTTTTGCTACTCCCTCATCCGATGGACTTATAATAAATACAAACATTTTGGTGGCGGTCGTATTAAACGAAGAAATCAATTCGTTGGGCTCATAAACATGCACTTTTATTGTTTAGTACCAGGGGACCGAGTTTCGCTCGGTGAAAAGAAAGACAGTTTTTTTAATCTCTTTCGCAAAACAACTTTAATTTCATTGTATTTTATTCGGCCGAGACATAAAAATCTATGTTGCCGAGGTAACCGTCGTCGCTGTCACTATCGAGACTTATACAAGTTTCATCAGGAGCGTTCAATGTTTCTTTCCACACAACATTATACGTGCGACGTTCATTTTCAGGTGGTAACAGAAGTTTCAAGCTATTTTGTCATTTAACACGAGAAAATGCTACGTACAACATACCGTGATTAAAGCCAGGTGTACGAAGGTCGACGCCAACAAATTCTAACGTTTGCCCTTGAGATTTATGCACGGTCATCGCAAACAGGTCAAAATTTATTATAAATATTCCAAGTATTTGAGACGTCATTCATATGAAAAATGTTTTTCCAAAATTAAGGCCCTAGGCGAATTTTCCCAAAGTCGTGACCTATCTAGATCGTTTTTCACACCGGAAAATGGTAGTATGCCATAAAAAATTATAGTGCTGTTTTCGAGAAAAAATTTACAAATAATTATTGTTCGTTTAATAAGATAGATAAATTAATTTATTAATAAATTAAATTTTAAACACGTATAATTAATTTACATTACAATATATTAATAAAGTAGGCATTTGATTATAAATCAAATGTCAGAAAATAGTTTATTTTTATAAAAATAGATGGTTCTTATCTTGCTAAACAACAATAAGCCTACTAAGATTTTAAATTTATTTTAGCAAAGGGACGAAACAAAATAAGTTATTTTCTGTCATTAGCCACAGTACACATATAATAGGTAATATATTGCGCATATGTCAAAAAAATTACCAAAACAACAAATTTCAATAATGGCCACAGTTGTGACAATTTTGAATATACTGTGGAATAGATAACGTATGTTTAAGAAATATATTTTAATTATAATCATTCAAATATGTGAATTAAAATTTATTTCATTTACAAAAAAATCAATACGGAGAAATTGCAAGGATTAGAGATTTTCACTCAAAACAATTAATAAATTAAAACAGACTTTTTTTGTTACAAAATTGTTTTATTTAATTTTCGTTTTCTTTTTCTACTGTTTTCAAGCAAGCTAGTATTCAGATGTTTGATTCTGAAATACATTCGAGAGCGAAAAATATTTCCTTCACCTTCTGCTCAGAAGAGATGTGTGATGATAGGTTAACTTAATGGATGTGTTATGATAGTTTTTCCATTTCCCGCATCATATTCTCGGTTGGTTTTTGCAGAGACCCTTCAGTTAGTTGATTTGTCCAAGTAAAAGACGCATCTTGAGGCGTATTTACATCACTAGAATCAACTACTAATTTAGGGTCGTTGCTTCGATAACAAATATAACCGGCTAAGTGCTCTAACCCACCGTATTGTAAGGATTCTAACTCGTCTTCTTTAGTAGCTTCTTTTGATAATTTTTCTCAAGCTAAAAATTTGAACCAATTGCTACTTAGACTAGATAAACTCCCTTTCGGAACCGAAGCCTGTACTTAAATTCCAGGTGATCTGGATGGTCGTACAAACCACCTTTAGACCTAATAACTCCAAAAAAGTTTTCCAAGACATCCTGGTTTAGTCTATATTAAATATCTTTACCTGCTTAAAAAATTCAGCACACTTCTTCCAACTTTCTGATGATAATTCACCCAAACTTTCAGCACGGTAAATTGCATTGGCAAAAAGTTTGGTCGCTATTTTAACTTTTTGGCGTTCTGCACCTTTAATAGTTAAATAGGCCGCCGAAATTGTATAGGCCACGGTAAGGTCCGATTTATCGTTAGTTTTACAAATCAATTCCTATATAATTCGTGTATAAATGACCTCGCCATCAATTTCGAACCCGTTATCAACAAAATGATTTCTGACTAATTTAATTAGATGAGGTACATCAGCGAAAACATAAATATTTTTTGAACTTTCGGATGGATTTGTAAAAAACGGTGTTTTTATTGAGATATTCAAATCTCGTAATATGCCTTGATTCGACCCTCCCAAATCACATACGATAGCCACTACCCGAAATCCGCAGTCTTATTTGAAATTTATGATTTCGAACAAAATGTTTCGTGTCATTTTTCGGTCAAAATCGTAATATATTGGTTGTTTCCAATTGCCCAATAAGTCCTCGAACCATCGCGACCTGTACATATTTTGCGGCTTGCAAAGTTTTGTCCTTCGATTTGTCGTATACAATGTTCTCCTTTACTTTCATCTTCTCAAACGATAATATACAAATTTTTTCTGTAGCCTTCATATCAACAGACCTCAATAACTTTAGTACACACTGCAATATTCCAGGATATACTTCAACTTTAGCACACCATTAATAACTTTAATATTACAGCTGGTAGTGGCATTTTTTTATATTGTAATTGCTTTAGCAATATCGTCCGCATCTCATTTTCCTCGTTTCTCAGGATTTTTGCAGTTTCTGCAGTTGTCCTGTTGTGAATATCTGGCCAATCGAATTAATAATTTTTTGTTGTTCCCAACATTTTTTTCGCAAGTGAACGACCTCTTTCTGTAATCTTAAAAAAGCAAGCAAGAAATTATTAAAAGGTTTCCTTACTGCGAGTACGTAACTGCACATAAATCCGTTTGGGTACTGCAATCGATTTTACACGGCAATAGGCTCTGTTTACCTTGACTGCTTAACGAGATGATCGAATTCTTTATGAATTATTCGGGGATCATTTGCAGAGGGTAATTCTTCTAGACTTTTAGTAACTGTTAATAAATATGCCCAATTTTATGCCAAACCTTGATTTCATCCCACGTTTCTGTTTTCTATCAAATCGTGGTGTAAGCAAATGTGTCGGCTTTTGCAACGGCAACAAAAGCGATGGAACTACATCTCGTTTTATTTGTACATTCGATATTGTGCAAATACCGGATTTGGCGTGATGAAATCGTCAGATTTAAAATGCTTTGAACAAATTCGAGCTGTTTTTACATTAAATGGATCTTGTCTTTGGCAAGCAAAAATCCATTGTTTACACAATTTCTTTTCATTTGATTGCATTTCAAAAACTGCACACCTCACACTCTCCTCAATAAATTATTTGGTTTGTTTATTATTAATTAAATACAATTTAATATACTTTCTAACACTCAAATATCAATCAAATCACTTCAAAATGCATAAACGATGCTAAACGATGTATGTTTATTGGTTAACTTGTCACAATAGTCGCCATTTTGAAAGATGCGCAAACATGAACGAAAATCAAACCGATGAGTATATTACCTGTGTATGTGTACTGTGATCATTAGCTATATTCTATTCAAGGTAGTAAAGTACTTGGAAGTACTTGTAGCTACTCACAATTACTCAGTCTCATATGATGCTTTAGAAAACAGAAGTACTTACGCATAAAATTTGCGCTAGGTGGATTTTAGTTGTGAAATTCCCAATAGATGGCTTTTAGAACTTTTTCCATATTTTTCGAGATTTTTTTATTATGTAACAGAGCATTCACAATGGAAACACTTTTTACTTTTGACTTACAGGTTTGTATGAATTTCCAACATAACGAGCAAAAATTTTTGTTCGTTAAGTTGGAAATTCATACAAACCTGTAGTTAAAAAGTCAAAAGTTTTTGCATTGTGAATGCTCTGTAAGAGTTTTTTTTGATTTTTGGTAACAAATGTCAAATTTAATAAAAAATTATTTTGTTGATGTTGTTACATTTTGAAGAAAAATGGATTTAAATACCAACGCGGTAATTAATGCTTTCCCTTCATTATACCTATGTCAAATTTTTTGCCATATTTTCAATCTAATTTTATTTATCGTCTTTACTATAATATACACCTACAAAAGACAAAAAAAAACAACTAAACAGAGGGCTATGTTTTACTTGTGTCACTCAATTTCTCCTTCCATTGGGTATCTACTCACAAGTACTTCCAAGTAGCAAATTTTTCCGATTGGAAGACGGCTATTTTATAAGTTATATTAACAGAGATATAGGCCCTTTTCCAATTATTTACTTATTTGGTGGAACCTAACTTAATACATAAGAAATTATATTGAATAAGTTAGGCTCCATCAAACAAGTAGGTAATTGGAAAAGGGCCATAAACCAAAAATGTTGTTCCAAAATTTTCCGGTTTGCTAAATGGCGCCACTGTCGATTTCTTTAGCCAAGACAAAGTGAGTTAGTGATCTGACAGTAATTCCCCGTTAGAGGACATAGTTTTCTACCCTATGATCGGGTGTTTGGAGTAATCAAGAGACGTTTAATTAAAATTGACAGAATTTATTTGCAAGAGGAATATGGGGTTGATCAACCGATCAAGTACACTACAAAAAATTAAGACAAATATTTTATCAAATAATGAAAAAATATTAAACTTTAAGGATTGGTGACGTACATTATTCAAAAAGCACGTGATTATTGTTCAATTAAAAGGCAAAAAATCAAATTTAAAGTTTCTGAATTTTCACATTTTGAAATGACCAGCGACGGAAATTTGGAAGCCCGGAAATTTATTAATAGTTTGACAAGTTTTACGTTTAAGCTTCTACGGTTTAATAACACCGAACTTATGGAGCTGGTAAAATTACCTTCACAAAAAGCGTTTGATACTGTGAAAGTAATAAATACTGAATAAACGGGAAACCTACAAAAAGCCCTAAAGTACATACCATTTTACGACGAAATTATGCAATGGCCGACTGGAACGGAAGATAATAGGCAGGATAGTGACTACTGCAGTCTTTGAGCAAACCAGCTGAAATAATTGAAAAATAACTCTATAACTTAGCTTAAAATTTCTTAGCGAGTTTCAACAACAAACTCAAATTCCCCCCCAAAACTTATTTTTGCTGACAATAAATGTACAGTTTTTTTTATTTGAAATTTGAAAAATTGGACATGTGCCCTTTCAAAACTAAACGATTCAGTTAAAATGGAGAATTTTTGAGTACACAAACACAATCTTATAAATCAATTAATGTTTTTAAAGTTTATTACAAAATTTAATTTACTTTTGTGGTCAAATTTATTAATTTATACTCAAATATCAAAGGCGCGCGCGATAAAATTCAATAAGTCTGTTATTAATTAGTGTTTTTGATTTACTTTTTTAAACTTCAATAACAACTACATAATTACTGATTCCATTAAATTAATTAATTCTTAAGCGATAAAAGTTATATTTATATTTATATATTTTTATCAACACCTTACGAGCCAATGACAATAATAATTAAGATTTAATCTCATTACATCAACACAGCAATGATAATATTTCCTTATTCATCTCTCTCGATATGTATAAAACACTGACCAACCTCACACGCGTCAAAATAAAATCTGTCATTAACCTATCATTCAATACCTAAATAAATCCAACACATGGTGCGGGTGTAATAATCTCCCTGGCATCCAACCGATTAAACCAATAAAACAAAAACAAACCGTTTGATCTGTTTAAGAAACGCAAAAACAACATAAATTAATTAATCTCTCTCTCGTACTAATGTTTTGTTATTTCAAATTAAAATAAAAATAATTTTAAATCTTCGTTATATATATAAAATTAAAATTCTGTAGCATTTTTCTAATAAAAACAAAAACACACCAGTGTGCTCTCTCTGTACTAGCTGATTGAACCCTAATTTTAGGTTCATTTTTCGTAATTAAATAGCAAATTCTGTTATTTTAACATTTTATTTCAAAAAAAATATAATTTTTCTATATTTATTACGATCACGTGATCTAGTCGGCCGCATTGCTCTAAATACTCATACACAGCCGACAGATATTATATTTTGACAGTATGATGACATACAAATGTTTGTGTTACACGTTGGTTGCAAATATAGTAAATCTTTAAAAATTTCATTGGAATGTGTACACATATAAATCTAATAAAAAAAAAAAAAAAATCGTTATAATCGTTCTTTGTACGATGGTTGTTTCAAAGTGTTCTTATGCTATTTACTTTATTTTACAGAATATATATGACCAGATGAAATGCCTCAAACATGAATAATTCCAGTTATAAATTCTTCGCAAAGTGAATCATTGTGCACTTAAGTTATTGTAGGTGTTTTGAACCAACAGAAGATACTGAATTTTTATTTTTTTTATTTATTTATGGTTGATTGAATTTCAAAATGTTGAAATTTATAATTAAATTTCATTGTGTTGTCATAAGACATATTTTTGTGTTTTTTTTTTACTATTTTTAAATTTGCTTGGATTGGACGAAGGTGACCGTCTCTTTATTAATCTCGTAAACTGTTTTTATTTTATATATTGTATTATCATAATGCGAAGAATAGAGAGAGCGGTAGTACTTCAATTTATGAATGGCAGATGAATTAATATTTTAGCGATTCTGATTTAGGTCGTCTAGTAAAAATAGCGCTTAATTTGCTAATATTAATGACGATGTATATAAAGGATTCGGTCCTATATGCTTAAGCCCATCTCCTTAATCGCCCGGACGCCACCGCCATTATAGTGTACATTTCGTTTTTGGCTACCGGTCGATATGGCATATTTCATTACGGAATATGACAAAACGGCATGTTTCAAAACGGCAAATTTCAAAACGGCATATGGTACACTACGGCATATGGCACGCTAGAAGGAGATGAGAAAATCAATTTTAAATAGAAATGTTTAATAAAAACAGTCTATTATTATATTTGTTAGTATTAAAAGAACTTATACATAAACAATTGTACAATTGTGATAATTTTTTATTGAACTATAGCGTAAAAACTAATTACTTGTCGCTTGTGTATCATGATTTATGAATTCGGCGCTTATGCGTTGGCGCTTGTGCTAATTAGCTTAGATAAAATGTCGCTTGAGGGCAGTTTTGTTTTTGGAAGATTAAATAAAAACAGGTTTTTAAAAATAATTAATTTCCTTAAAAATATTAATAGACAGATTAATTAAGATTATTAATTAGCACTTTGTTACTAGTTAACAATGTTAACTTTATCACAGACTTTTATAGCCTTAATTATCTAACTCTCATTCAGTTTCATCTTCATCAGTCTCATTCAATACGTCTCGAATAGACGAACTTGTTTGCAGCACTTTGAAGTCATTATGATATGTTTCTGGTATGATGTGTTTTGAGCACATAGTATTTAAATCACTGTATTCCTTTATATTATACGGCTATACGGCGCTTTTATCTTTTCAGGAACATTGTCGATTATTTTTGGTAAGTATTGTTCATTACACGATGGAACACCAGATCGCGTTTTTCTTGAGAACAATTTCTGAACTGGACTTGAATTAATTTTGTTCGGGGAGTTCCGCCAGCCTTACAAACAGTACCAAATATCTTGATGAGATTCCTTCGCTTTCTTTATTAGACTCTTAGCAATCTTTACTGCTACCTCTCCCTTTCCATTACCTCTTGGGTGATGTGGAGATAACGAAACGTGTTCAAATTCCCACGTCCTTTCGAAGTCTTTGAATTGTCTGTTGACAAAATTAGTACCGTTGTCAGTAAAGACTCGCTGAGAGCAATTCCATGACGACTAAAATTTCTTTTGCATTGTTCTATTACAGCACCCGGTGTTAAATCTCTTAAAACCTCAAGTTCAAAGAAATCTGAGTAGTGGTCACAGTAACCAGCATATTATATGATTTTACTTTTAATTTTGTCGCTAGCACATCCATTGATACATACTGGAATGGATATGTAGGAACATCGTGCGATTGCATAGATGGATTAGATTGTGAATTCGAATAATTCACGCAGATATTATACACATTTGAACTTTTTCGTTTATTTCCGTTGACATATTCGGCCAGAAAATATTATCCGTCAACTTGATCGACGTCTCTATGCCGTTATGTGCAACGTGAACTTTCTCAACCATAATTTTCCGTAGAAAATAAGGAATTAATATTTTACAATTTCTAAATATCAATTCATCTTGCGTTGAAAGTTCATGTTTGTATTTATAATATAATCGTATATCGTCAGGGACTTCATGTATTCGATTTGGCCATCCATTACAAATGAAAGGAATTAATTTTTTGCAACGACTGATCTTTCATGGTTTCTGTTTTTATGTTATCAATTCTTTCATCTGAGATTTTTAGTGATTCGACTAAATTAATTTTCCGAAATCTTTTGAAAACCTTGTTTTCAGCTACTTTTACTTTAAAAACGTTTGACTGATTAATTTTGATTGATTGATTGATTGATTTCGATGTACGATCAAGCATTAAGCAAGTCTCCCGTATTATAAATGCGAATACCACACCACTATACCCATGTTGCAACACGACACCATAAACTCTCCCTTACCAAGGAAATATGTACCATCATACTCTGCTTTTCATGAAGCCAACATAGCAATATTTCACCCTGTAAAGGAAGGCGCCACATCGATAACCACATAAGTCTAATAGTTGTGATATCCGCCCCTGGCCAGGCCGCCGTCGTACACCTTTTTACATATAACAAAATCGAGGGATGGGAAAGGAATGTTAGCAACAAAGACTCAACCCGGTTCCAGATACCTAAGTAGTTGATAGTTAGTAAATTTGTTATTTATATATTTTTAGTAATTTATTTAGCACAAGACAACACAATTTACAGTTCATCTACTGCTCCAACTCATATAAGGTTGTTTCAGGTTCTTCAAGACATTCCTAAATTTAAAATATGCATTAATTCTTTATAATAACTATTTTAAAATTAATTGAGTGTAAATTTGATTCTCTGAAATAAATTCTAGATCAATCCCTATGTACCACAAATAAATAACCATTAATAGTTTGACAATCATTCAACCAACTACCTTCTAGCCATCGTGCTGTCATCACAGCCATTGTCATCTTGGTCGAGTTTCTCAGGAGTGTTCTAAACTAAAAGCATTTTAACTAACCAATATGAACACTAATACCAAAACTATCATTAACAATTATACCAATAAGTATGAACATTAACACCAGTACGAACACCAATACCAACACCCACTTCAATACCAATACCAACCTCAACCATAATATTAAGCCATATGAATAATTCAACATCAACTATAAAATTCTACGGGAATGTTAAAAAATTATAAATTGCCAAGTTACAATTCAGATTCACAGCACTCGTTTCATTAGCCCCCGTTCTCCTGTAAATAGTTAATTAATGGTTTACTTACTGCAACAAAATGATTCACAAATAGAAGCTGAAAAAATATATATTTTATATATTTTACCATACTATTAAAAATTCAACTAATCGGCAATTTCCTAAAAATCTTGCAAAAGGATATTAGTAATGCTTAAATTACTTATTTATTTACTCAGTTATTGATGTTTAAATTAATTATTATATACTACGGAAAGGTTTAGAATATTAATCGTTTAGTTAAATACTACTTGTACCTATATATGATATTTACTAATAAGACTCAAATAGAGTTTCCCAGGTTACTCTGAAAACTAAATTGCTTTACTACTTAATTAATAGCAATCAACTTATACAATTTAGTTATAGTAATAAAATAAATAATAAAATAGATATCACAAGCTAATCAACCTCCACGCCACACAGCTGCTGTATGCTTGGCGTTTGCGGGGGTTGAGCGAGAATTCACCATTATTTCTGCAGCTTGGAGATGATCTAACAATTATATATAACTTAGTGTAACCCATCACAACCACACCATCAGACAAAGTACTTGAACAAACTATGACACTTTGATATAATTAAATTCAACAACCAAAATGTGCTGAAACGTTTTCATCAATACCTCAAAATTCTTGCAATGCAATGTAGTACACAATATCATACAAAAGGAATTCTCCCCCATCCTAGATAACTTGCGATGCTGTTCATTCAATCAGTATAGTGTGTTTATTAAAAGCCTTATAGAAGTTTAAAAAAAGTTATCAAAAGCTTCATAAAAGTTTAAAAGTTTAAAAATTGAAAAGTTTAAAAATTCAACAATTTAAAAATTTATAGGTATACAAATTTAAAAGTTCAATACAAGCTTAACAAAAATCTTACAAATGCCCATCAAAAGTCTATTAAAAGTTTAGTAAAAGTCTAATAAAAGTTTAAAAAATTTAATAAAAGTTTAATAAAAGTTTAACAAAACTTAATTAACAGTTAAAAAGTTTAAAAGTTTAAAATTCCAAAAAATTAAAAGTATAAAAAAAAAAAAGTATAAAAGTATAAAAATATAAAAGTATAAAAGATTAAAAGTTTAAAAATTTCAAAGTTCAAAAGTTCAAAAGTTCAAAAGTTTAAAAGTTTAAAAGTTCAAAAGTCCAAAAGTTTAAAAATTTCAAAGTTCAAAAGTTTAAAAGTCTAAAAGTTCAAAAGTTTAAAAGTCTAAAAGTTTAAAAGTTCAAAAGTTTAAAAGTTCAAAAGTTCAAAAGTTTAAAAGTTCAAAAGTTTAAAAGTTTAAAAGTCCTAAAGTTTAAAAGTTTAAAAGTTTAAAAGTCCAAAAGATTAAAAGTTTAAAAGATTAAAAGTCTAAAAATTCAAAAATCTAAAAGTTAAAAAATTTAAAAGTTCAATAAAAGCTTTATAAAAATTTAATAAAAGTTCAATAAAACCTTAACAAAAGTCTAATAAAAGTTTAACAATAGTTTAAAAGTTTTAAAAGTTTAAAAGTTTAAAAATTAAAAAGTTCAAAAGTCTAATAAAAATTTAATAAAACCTTAATAAAAGTTTAATAAAAGTTTAAAAGTTCAAAAATGTAATAAAAGTTGGAATAGGCCCCTAAATTATTTAGTTTAAAAAATTCCTAATCGATACGAATCGTACGTTTAATAAAAGTTCTACAAAAGTATTTTCTTTGAAATCATACCTTAACTTTAGAACGCCATATTCCGTTTTTAAAGAACACTTAAAAAATAAATCAATCAAAATTACTTTAATATCGAACGAACAAGAATTTGTAATATTTTTTGTTTTGTTGTAATTTAGCTAAAGCTTGATTTTCTAAAATCATTTTCAAAATCCTACTCAATTGTTTCAATAAATAATACTCAATTTTCCTATAAGAATTTGTTTTGACAGTGTAATACATACTAATACATTGATACACCTCTGGAATGTCTGGGGTGACATGTTACAACCATCACCCCTCTCGCACCGATGCAACCCCGACAGAATAACTGTATTCCATTGTTAAAATATAAAATTTTAAAACAATTTAGATGTAAGATACCGCTACTCTGCCGAAAACGCATCGAAGCGAAAAAAGTGATGGTCACCCCTGGAAAACTTCACACTCGTGTATCATCATTATATTTTAAACAAAATACGGTTCACTTCCCCATTAATTAAAATACGGTGGCACGCACTCACAATACGACATGCTTTACAAACTTGTTTCAACCAAAATCAAACAAAAATACAACATGAAACAACGCACAAAATACAAAACAAATCTACAACATTTTTCTGTTTTTTTTTTTTTAATACCAATTTTCAACTAGTATTTACCGTAGACACTAATACTAATATACCCTAATGCACAAAAAATTCCTTAACCAAGCCATATCATTTAATAAATATAAAGAAAAACTGTACACAATTCGTCATCACACATATGTATTTCAATACGTGTGATGCGAAAATACCTGTCCAACGGTACTAGAGAGTACCGTTAATTTATTTTTGAGCACGTTTGATCACGTTTTCCTCGATAATCACTTCACCTTAAAACTATTAATTGCACTACACTTACATATATGTACATAAAAAACAACACTTCTGCACTACATATTACAACACACCACATCACATCAAAACTATTGGGCCTATTTTTTTATTCACACCGAGCAGTGTAATGTACAATTTTTCCTTGTTTCTCTAATAGAAAACAATCAAAGCAGACAAGGAAAAATAATGAACTGCACTGCACCGGGTGAATAAAAATACAGACTCATTGTTTCAATACACTATTACACTGCCTAACAACACAACACATAGTAACACTAATTTAATTAATTTTAACTAATTTAAATGAAATAAAATAAATTTCACTTACGGAGACAGACTAAAACACGTCCATCTCCGCCGTCGTAAACAACATCCTAAAAACGTTTGACTGATTAATAAAATTAAAATCCTCTGGTACCTCTAATGCTGCCCTAGATAATGTATCAGCATTGTGGTTCAGTTCAAGCATTAACTTCAATCGCTTTGGTGCTTTTAACAGTGATTTATTGAATATTGATATGAGCGGTTTATGATCGGTCTTTATCAGAGTTGTTACATTGCCAACGATGAGCTGATCGAATCGTACACATGCAAACACTATAGCTAACAACTCTTTCTCGATCATAGCATAATTTTTTCTGCTGCTGTTAGCGTATACGAGATGCATACGCGATTACTTGTTCATCCTGAAAAACAACAACTCCTAATCCAGTGCTGCTTGAATCACACTCTACAGTGAGTTGTTTTCCGACTTCAAAATATTTTAGAGATTTTGTATCGGCGAGTAGCATTTTCAATTTTTGAAATTCATGTTCTTCCTCTTGCGTCCATTTCCATTCTGCCTTTTCGATTGTTAATTTTCGAAGAACGGAGCTTTCTGCGCTTAGATTTTTTATGTATCTTCCTAAATAGTTCAGCGTTCCTACTAGAAATCTTAGCAAATCCGACTTATCTTTAGGCGATGGCATATCTTTTATTGCCTAAATTTTCGTTTCATCAGCTTTCAGACCTTTATTTGATAACACATGTCCGAAAAATTTTACTTCTGAACAATAGAGGTTTAATTTCTTTTTGTTAAGTTTGCAATTATTCTCGGCCATAGTATCACCTATTCCGTAAATTAATATGTCACCAGCTAGTATTTCAATACCCTTTAAGTCTTGTACAATTTCATACATTTTCATTTGGAACAGTTCCGAAGCCGATGATATACCAAAAGGACATCGCAACCATCTCATTCGTCCAAACGGAGTCCAAAAGGTGCGCTGACAATTTCAACTGCCAAAAACCCTTAGTAGTATCGACCGTGGAGAATACCTTTGCTTTTCCCAGCTCAGGCAAGATTTCATCAATTGTTGTGCTCTGACGATATGAGGCCTTTTTATTGCGACATTTAGAGGTATGGGATCTAGACAGTTCCTAAATGAGTTCGCTTTCTTAACAAGTAATTACTAACCCATTTTGTGTTAGCTTTTTCAGGTGCGATTATACCCTTTTTAATAAGTCAATCTAATTCGGCTTTTAACTGTGCTCGTAATGCCATGGGTATACGATGAGGAGACTGAATAACAGGCTTCACTGTTTCATTCACTTCTATTTCCACTTCTCCTGGTAAGTGTCCATAACTCTCGAATACGTCGCTATACGTATGTATGATTTGATTGGCTTGATTTAAAAGACTTTTATACTTCGGATCCTTATCACTTAGACTTATAATGTCATCATTCGTTATTTTATTCACAGCATGTTCATTCCGCAAAACACACTTATCATAACGAATAAGCCCGACAATAGTACAAGCGTGCTCAGACAATAACGCATAGTGAACGTTATCAATCACATGGAAAATTATTGAATATTTTCTATTTTTGTGGAGGCACGGTACCTACACTTGTCCCAAAACTTCTATCGGATGACCACCATAATCCGCCAAAGTCACTTTAGAGTCATTTAACGTAAAATTATTATTAGTCAATTTACGTAATTGATTAAGCCCAATCAAACAAGCTTGTGCACCCGAATCAAGTTTCCAACATTCATAATGAGCCATTTATGAGAGCTAGGGAGAATGATTTTCGTTTCAGTGTATTTAAAAAAATGCTCTCAAAGTTTCAACCAATTCCATTGAACCAATTCCAATTTACGATTCCGTTGCTCTAAGTATTTAACAAAAAAAGTATTTTCATTCCGGTACTGCCTTACATTCTGTAGATCTTTGAATCGGCCACATTCAACAAGAAATCAACTGATATTTGTATGAAACCCATAAATTTTGCTTGCATCTTTCGTGTGATTAAGAAGGAGTTCGCCTAGAATACTTATCAAACATATCTAGTAATATTTCATATCCTGATATTGCGCTTCTTGTAGTCACAATGCTTCGTAAATATTTGAAAGTGTGCTAGAATCCAAATCATTCGCGTAAATTAAAATTAAAACAATCCGCCGATAAAATTGCAAGAATTTCAAATTCATCGAACAGTAACGGAATAAAATTACGTTTGCATTGAATGGTACACCATTATCTATCTACCTCGAAAGCTGGCAGAAGACGAATATTACAAAACAGAAGCGAATGGCAATCGATTCGGAAGATATCAATGATTATAATTTGATTACAATCAATCGTGAGTTACTTATACAAGAAGAAGAATGTGAAATCGAATGGACCAGTTGTTTTGTTCCCACCGGACGATGAGGAAGAAACGCAGATCGGCGATGATTATGATGATGAAGCAGAAATCGACGAAAAAAAGAAAAAGTCGAAGGACAAGAAAAAGAAGAAAACAAAGAGGATTGTTAAGCAGGACGACGAAGATAATGATGAAAATGATTTCCTTGGAATTTCTTTCTTGTTTTTACAAAGTAAACTAATTTCAACCACCAGGAAGAAGAAGCAATATTCAATCCAAGTTTTCTTAGTTGTGAGTTCACCGATCTAGATTTTATTCAATACTTCTTGCCACAATAAGTTAGGTATTATTGTAGCCAAAAAGGCTACAATAAATTACTACTTCCAATGAAAATTCGGTTCCACTTTGATTTAGATCAGGCGTGATTTCCAACAAAATAGTTAGCATCAGGTAAAAACAAGATAAACACAATTTAATCATACAACAAGAACTGTCAAACAGTTGAATTTGACAATTCTCATCAACTTTAATTATTTCCAGAGGCAAAAACAATTTCAATTGACCATGCAATTAAGAACATAGCAAGACACGAGAATAAAACGAAGTGATGGGTTCTCTTCGACCAAAACTTTATTGTAGTAATATTTAGAGTTCCTAAGCTCTCTTTGGTGGCTATTGGTTTAAATGATCAAGCCTACAAAAACATTTTTTTTTTTTTTTAATTTTTATTCGACAGCGTTGCTTTTCTGGTTAATTTTTTTTTTTTTTTTTTTTGGGACATCTCAAGAATCAATCAACTTGATGAATATAGCCTTAAAAGTGTGTCACATTATTTAAAGAAAGCTGAATAAATTATATATTTTTTTAAAGATTCATCTTCAATGAATTATAGGTTAGAAAATAATTCGATGCAAATACAATGAAACTGGATAGTGAAAAATTGGAGTGTTTTGCCACTAGTATGGAAAAGATAGGTGATACCAACAAGGTTGAAATTTCAATAAAATTATGATCCGACAAATCGGTGTTCTATCACCCGTTGTATCGCGCACCCTCAACGGGAAATTGTGTCAGGAATTATAAATGAATTACTAAGTTTGAGAATCATTCGCCGATCTACTTCACTGTACGCGAGTCCAATTCTTAACGTGAAAAAAAAGAACATTTGGAGATGATCGCATGTGTGTTGATTTCCGTAAGCTAAAAAGATAGCTTCCCGATTTCCAACGTCTGAGCGGTAAGAAATTTTTACAGTTCTCGATTCAGCCTCTGGCTATTATCAAATTCGTGTTACGGAACCGTCGGAGGAAGGAATTTTTCTAATTGAGAAGTTGTTGTCGAAATTAAGAGAGTAATATGGTCTTACTTTGAAACTGGATAAATGTGAATTTTACAGGAAGCTGTGGAATTTTTGGGCCATAAGATTTCGGAAAGGGGTTTGAGGCCTGAGCAGTGTGCATAAAATCAGACAGTTTATCGGATTGGCCAATTATTTCAAAAAATTCGTGGCTGGTTTGTCACGAAGCGCCAAACCATTGACATGACTTACGCGGAATGAGCTACCATTCGAATGGACCAAGGTGCAGCAAAAAGAAACTTTGCTAACGTGATGTTTTGGATTTCTACGACAACAGGGCTGATCATGAAATACATACGATTGCGAGTATGTTAGAGTTTGGAGGAGGGATGTTACAGTTGGAGAAGGACAAAGAGTGGTATCCAGTGGCATATTACAGTCGACAATCTTCGAGCTGGAGAAAAAGTATCACATTTTCGAATTGGAAGCACTGACGGTTGTGGAGTCAGTTGATAGATTCAGGTAGTTCGTATTGGGAAAGAAATGTGTGGTCGTTACGGACTGTTACTCTCTTCGTATATCAGCAGCAAAAAAATATTTGGTGCCCCGAATAAGGCGTTGGTGGCTCCGTCTCATGGAATATGATTTTGATGTTTGTCATAAAAGCTGCTGGCAAATGTATCATGTGGATGCATTAAGTCGTGCTCCATTTTTTAGACCCGACCCTCTTAGAACCTGCCTCATAAGATATATTTAATGTGAACGTGATCGACGAAAACTGGGTAACGGCACTTCAAATAAATGACCCAGGCGTGAAATTAAAGAAAATCGATTATAGCGCCGAACCAAAAATGATCTGTTATTCTATGCGCTGAAAGAGATCCGTGAGAGAATTTTGTACTCTTGCCACGATCAGATGGGACACTTTGGTGTAGAGAAAACCATAGTCGCCGTTAATAAATTTTATTAGTTCCCTCGACTCCGTCAATTTACGAAAAAGTACATTGATAGTAGTGCCAGTTGGTTGTGCCATCGAGGGAAAGGTGGTGGCCGAGACATCCAATTGCAACCCATCGAAAAGATACCCCAACCATTTCACACATGGTATTTGGATTATCTGGGTCCATTTATTAGAAGTCAACGAGGAAATTATTTTCTACTGGGAAAAGTAGGTGATTTTACTAAATACGTCGTGATCAAGCCTGTAAAAAATACGTCATCGCGATGTGTCATAAATATACATACTAAGAAAGCTCTACACAGAGGTTCTGCATTTACTTCTAATGGAATCTGAATACAAACAAGTATTTTAGTTAATTATAATTCGGATGATTCAGGATTATTATTTTATTTTATACAAAAGTTTTTACATGTGTTATACATGTAGAAAGTAAGGTTACAGAGTGAATGATAAGTAAACAATACAATAGAATGATATGTAGTAATATGGAAATTACACTTCTAACACTCCTCCTTAAATTTCATACGGTGGTATATTAAATTATATTTTTAAATCAACTTTCTAGTAAGTCCCCTCCTCAATCCATACGATAGGCGATAATATACTTTTAGTTCAAATTGAATTTGGACTTTAGCTCAAGAAATTTAGCTTTTTGTAATGGTTTCGTTAAAATATCAGCAGTATTCTCACCTGACGGGTAGAATACAATCTTTAAAATTCCCTTTTCAATGTTGTCCTTGATATGATGCGATTTTATGTCAATGTGTTTTGTGCGCATATTGAACTTTTCATCGTGAACTATTTGAATGCAACTTTGATTATCCTCGTTTATGATTGTAGGTCCGCTTATTGGAATAGAGAAATCCCTTAGAATGTTGCATAGCCACATGCATTCCTTTGAAGCCTCAGCAATAGCGATGAATTCGGCTTCTATTGATGATTGAGCAACGCAAGTTTGCTTTTTACATGCCCAGCTAATTGGACCACCAAAAAAGAAACCAAAACCAGAGTTCGATCTGCATGTTTGTGTATCTTCGCCCCCAGTCAGCATCAGAAAACCCAACAAATTGTGTTTCTTGGGGATAACCAAATTTCAATTTATTCGACGTGGTACCCTTGAGATATCGGATGATTCTCTTCACTTCGAGTCAGTCTCGCCGCCTTGGCTGGGCAACACGTTGAGCCAATATTGTTACGGATGCTGATATATCCGGACGTGTGTTAATGGCGACATTGAGAAGATATCCGATTGCTTTCTGAAATCGTATATTATCCGGAAGCAAGTCGCTGTTGTCATCCTTTATATATGCGACGTCCAATGGAGTCTGACTTGTTTTTGTATCATTTAAACCAAATTCTGAAATGATATGATTAATATATTTTTCTTGGTCGATTAAATAGTAAGAACCATTTTTCTGGATACGAATACCCAGATAATTTATGACAATGCCCAAATTGTTGATCACAAAATGTTTTTTGAGTTCTGCTTTTATATGTTTGAGAATCTGATGTCATCAAGATGTCGTCAACATAAATGACCATATATAACAAACGATCCTGATTTTTGTATGTGTATAGACAAGCGTCGAAGCTGCTTTGTCTCATTCCCATGCTTGTCAAAATCTGATGGAGTTGAAAAGCTGTTTTTGCATCAAGATGATAAATTGGTAAATTTCTGTGTACTGCGATTGATAACAAGATTTTTAGTGTGGCTTGCCGAGCCACCGGAGCGAAAACTTCGTCGTAGTCAGTTCCGAATTTTTGACTGAAGCCTTGAGCAACAAGTCGTGCTTTGAAAACATCGCCTATCTTATCGGATTTAATCTTGTAAACCCATTTAGAGCCAATAGCTGTGCGGTTTCTTGGCAGTTTAACGAGTTCCCAAGTGTCGTTTTCATGAAGCGAGGTTATTTCATTCGTCATCGCTCCGATCCATTTATCTTTGTTCAAGCTTGACATTGCTTCTTTAAACGATCTTGGTTCACCATTAAAAACAAGGAAACCAAACTGTGTTACCATTTCAATTTCTGTGATCAATCTTTTCGGCGGAATGACTTTTGTCGATCGATCGGGTCGTCGCTCGTGCACTCCACTGTTTAAATTTGCTTGTTTATTAGATTGATGTGGCATAATTTCACACGCACCTTCATTGTTGCCAATGCCATCATCGATTAGCTCGGCTTCGGAAACTTCAAGTGGATCACTCAACGGAACAATCGGAATTTCGACATCAGCGTATGAAACTTCCCGCACTTATTTGTTGGAATTTTTGACGTTCGTTTGAACTTAGTGTCGTCGCAAAATTTAACATCTGAAATGACTATTTTATTTTATGATGTAACATTTATAAGCTTTCGCCTCCATGGAAAAACCGAAAAAATGGCCTCTTCCGCCTTCGGATCCAATTTTCTTCGATTGACATCCTGGATGCGAACGAAACATTTTGCTGCAAATCGTTGCAGGATTGTGTAGTTCGGCATTCTACCGTGCCAATATTGAAATGGGGTACGATCAATACCTTTACAGGGTAAAAGGTTTTGCAAAGAATTTGCAGTAGCAATTGCTTCGCCCTAAAATTTGTTGGGAAGGTCAGCATCAAACAGAAGACATCTTGCCATCTCTACCAGCGATCTATTTTTAATCTCGGCGACACCGTTTTGCTGTGACTTGAACGCCATGTGATTTGAGAAATTGCTGAAATTCATTCAACAAATATTCGCCACCGCCATCGGTTCTGAGCACTTTCAATTTTTTATTAAACCGGTTTCGCGTCATTTCGAAGTATTGTTTGAAAGCATCAAAAGTTTCTGATTTTTGTGACAGCAAAAAAATTGTTGTGAAGCGGCTAGAATCATCGATGAATGTTAGAACATATTTCTTTCCGCCTGGGGTTTGGTTTTGCATCGGCCCAATTAAATCACTATGCACGAGATCGAGAATTTCTATAGCTCTATTGGTCGCCTTCTTTGGAAATGGTAAAGGTGGGACATTTTGCCCTTCACACACACTTAATTGGCAAATTTTTGATCAAATTCATGTCGCGATGGCCGAGAACCCGATGCCAATCATGAATACACATAATGGTTTTATTCTGAATAAAATTAATTGATTGTTTTTCACTTAACTTATATAAGCCGTCGATGACGTTGCCGAACGCGAGTTGATCACCGCTTGCTAATAAAATTTCACATTTATTTTCGGTAAACTTAACATGCAAGCCTTTTTGTGCCAAACGCTTCACCGAAATGAGATTACCACCAATCGATGAAACGTATAAAACATCACAAAGGGTCACACTAGTGGCAACGCCAGCCTCATTAACAAACTGAATATTCACTAGTCCGCGACCTGATGACATGATCTCATGGCTAAAATCCAACCAGTAATTTTTCCGATGAAAAGCAACATGTTATTATTAAATTGACCGATCATGTTAGCATTATTTGTACTTTTATTGCATTCTTTGTCCTTTAACCACTTCGCGAACTTGCGGCAATTTTTCTTCTCATGACCAAATTTCTTGCAAAACGCACACTTGAGACCTTTGCGAATATGCTGATTGTTGTTTGATTTATCGGAAGGCACTTGCAGCGCGGCTGTCGCGGTCCCGCCATCTCTCTCAATGCGTCGTCGATATTCTTCAACGATTTTCGATCGAACGAAAGAAGAGGTTAGTTCGTCCTCTTTTCGGGCTTCGAGTGCGGTAATAAGGCTATCATAGCTAGTTGGTAGCGATCCCAATGATGTTGCGGACATCAAAAACTCGATTTTTGTGTCATTGTCTAGAGACAAGAGTTCTTGGAAAAGTTCAGTTACTTTCTGAGCATGCTCCTCGATATTGGCGCTCTCATCGGCTCGTTGCTTCATTATTGTTCGGAGAATGCGTACACGGCTACCAGTAGAATCCTTTCCGTGAAAATCTTTCAGCGCATTCCATACCGATTTGGCATTTTTGCATGCACGCACGTGCTGCAACTGGCTGTCATCAATTGTGAAAACAATTGTAGAAAATGCCTTTTCATCTGCTTTCTTCCATAATGGGGTAACAGGAGATGGTTCTTTCTCAATGATTGCTGCCCATACGTATTTTTCCTTTAATAGCATTTCAACCCAGAACTTCCAATTAAAATAATTGACACCATTCAATTTTGGAATGATGTACTTGTCCGTAGAGGCAGCCATGATTTTAATTTGCGGATTTTTATTTTTATTTTGTCTCCCAAAAAAAAAATTTCACCAAAACTACAATTCAACTTTTAATCACAAGCGATCCCTGGGCCCATAACCTGATGGAATCTGAATACAAACAAGTATTTTAGTTAATTATAATTCGGATGATTCAGGATTATTATTTTATTTTATACAAAAGATTTTACATGTGTTGTACATGTAGAAAGTAAGGTTACAGAGTGAATGATAAATAAACAATACAATAGAATGATATGTAGTAATATGGAAATTACACTTCTAACAACATCAACGGCGTTTAGAGACTTCTGCTTTCGCAACTCAGTACATCATGTGTTAAATGCTACCGCCACGCCGAGAGCAAATGGTCAGGTAGAGAGGTACAACCGGACTTTACTCCACGCGCAAAAAGTTGCACGTATATTAATGTTCCAGACAACTCCACGAAGGATTGAGGACAACCCTTATTGTCAGGCTGGCCGAAACTAAAGAAAATAAATTAACTCTACTTGAAGCATCTTAGGATGAAAAACAACTTCGTTGAGAAACACTTGAATGTAAATTTTTTTTTTTTGAGTACAATAAAAAATAACGGAATAGAAGCCACCTTAATTTAGTAAAATATGTATAAAATAAATATCGTTTTAATATGTTTTGCCCAGCATCGCGAAGAAGTTATTACATAATGAAATAAAATTTCTCGAGAAATGAGATTTAAAAATGCGTATAAAGTTTCGATAATTCTCGAGAGAGGAGTTCCCAATCGCAATGCTGTTTTGAAATATTCTGTAACTTACCATATGACATAGTGTAACTTTTGCTGTTTTGAAATATGCCATAGTGTACCTTATACCTTAGTGTACCACATATCGTTTTGAAATATTCCGTTTTGAAATATGCCATGTTGAACGGATCTCAAATCGTGCACGTCTAGATTTGATTGCTAATTTGTTCGAAGATCATTACGTGTGTGCACAAAACAACAACTATACGTTGGGCCGTTAAGAATTAAACTATCATGTAGTTAGTAGTACCTGTATGGGCCGCTTAATATTCCTACCACAAGAATCAAATAAATCCGGGAACGTTTTATGTTATTAATACTTTCTCTGAAAACAGTAACAACATACATATTTTTATTGATTAGCTCGGCCCCAATTTTTCGCGCACAACATCAAACGCAAAACTATCTATGTAGACAATATAAAAATAACAAAATATCGGTAACTAGAACGCACAGATTTGTTGTTTTTAATTTTGGAATTCTAAACGCAAATTTGTTTTTATTATCTTTTAAGCAAAAAAAAAAAAAAAATGTTCAAAAATAAATCAAAATTATTTTTCGCGTACTTTTTGTCTAGTTTTGCGCAATAAACGCGAAATACACAGTTTATAAAGATATTATACACAACAAACAACTCAATCTGCATACATATGTGATGTGTTTATCATAATAGACATTAAGTAGTTTTTTTATTACGCTATTATGACTCTTCAACAATACAAATAACTATGTACCAAAACAAAAAATGTTCCAGTTCAGAGAAAATTATAACTGACATCAGTCAAATTAAGTATTAAGTAAAAACTAAACTATTAAATTACCACACACAACAACAACAACAACAACAAACATACAAAATTTGAACAAATCGATCATTTGAAGATCGTAGCGCAATTAATCATATGGGTAAAAAGTGTTATGATTGTTTTGAAATTTTATTAAGAGATTTTTAAACCACACGTATGCGATTTAGATTAGTGGTTTGAGGTATTATTAAACAAAAAAAAAAAAAAACTTTTGGAGATGCCGGGGATTGAACCCGGGACTTCTCACATGCGAAGCGAGCGCTCTACCACTGAGCTACATCCCCATGTTCGAATTAATTATTTTGTAATTTAACGACATAACCGCATATTCGATGATAGGAACTTATCAGTGAATGATATCATATACCCGAGAATACCTTGAACACCTGTCCACCACAAGCAAAAAAAAATAAAAAACAAAATATTATTTCTTTAAAAGTAATAATACTTAATTTTTTTGTTTTGTTTCGTTAAAGAAAAGATCGGTAATTTATGATCATTTCAAAAACTTAAAATAAAACGATGAATATAGAGATAAGAATTAAATTTAAAAATAAAAAAATAACAACAAATGTTTTTTTTTTTTTTTTTGCGATCTCGCGCGACTCACTATAAACTCGCGATTTTTTTGTTTTAATTTTATCCGATGATGTTCATGTATTTTTATTTTTTTTTTGTTTGCTCTCGACTCTCGTCTTGTTGTGTTCTAATTTAATTATTAAAAAAAAAAATGTGATATTGTAAATCTTTGTTTTATTTTTTTCATCTGTGTTCGTCTCCCGTAAATTTCTAACTTATTGAGACTGTCTGTATATCATCTAGCTATATTCGCGCATCGTATAGTGGAGTGGAGACTTTTTTTATATATTATATACTACGGTGTACATTCTAATTCGACGGTGTTGTTGTTTCATTTTTCTTGGTTGTTCGTTTATAAGAAACTAATAAGGAAATGAAGTTTAACACAATGGTTGGATGTTCTTCTATTATAACGATGATAGTAACCTGGAAGCAATTTGAGCAATCCAAAAAGAGCTCATTTTTTGCCAGTTGCAATGAATACTTACAATGGTTTCCATTGTTTTAAATTATTTATTCCATATTACAACTGACTTAATATAAAACATCTTCTATCATAATTAGGTTCATGGTTGTTGAGATATAGCCCAATGGCCAGCCGCAGAGATTAAAATTATTTATATACATAAATATTTGCTACAGTAGGACTATTGGCTTGATCCTTTGCAGAAGTCTTACTGCCTTCGGTCTGTACAGCATACGGCAAAACTCTAAGTTTTCATGATGTCGGAGAGGTGAATCATGCTTGAGAGCCGGTACATTTTCCTATACTTTATGTTCAGGTTATAGGTACTTTTGAGGGCTCTACATATAGCTCAGTATGCAGCCCGCGCTAAGATAAATTTTAGCGCGGTCTCCACAAGTCTCCATTTAATTACAGATAAATCGTCAAGCTAAAAATTCGTGTAGAGATAAATTTTGTTGATTTTGTTTGACTTTTATTCGTTTGTTTTTGAATGAAGTTTTTTTTAGTTTATTACTTTTTGACACTTCTAAAAAATTGTTGAAAATTGCTAAACGGTTTATAAAAAGTATACAAAATAATGGATTCCAGTGTCGAAGAGAATATAATTTTTATTGGTGTTGCAGCCGTTGCTGTTCAATTAATAAAATACGGTGTAAAAAGAGTAAATCCTTATTTACAAGACAGGCGAAACATGGGACGCTTTAAAGATGTATACAGTATGCATTAATTTGGTAGATTGTTTTGTTTATTTCATTAATTGTTTTGATGTTTGCTCTTATCTTAATTTATCTAGTTAATTGATATGAGAGCCAACTCGAGAATTTTTTACGAAAACTTCCATATGAATGTGTTAGATTTTGACAACTTGTACCAAATATTGCAGCCATTATTGATGCCCAAAATCCAATCCCGACCAAATGATGGAATCAGTCCGAAAGAGAAAGAAGCGCGCTATCGTTTTGGAGTAAAAAATTTCAGCTTATTGTATTTTAAAATAAATAGCTACATACATCTTTCTTTGTTCAAGTACACTTTCAGTCTTATATATTGGCAATGCAGCTTTATGTATTGATTTCTGCATACAAAAAATTGATAATATGCCCGTTATTTACAGATAATTTGCATCTGGTACAATACAAAGGCATATGTCAGCAATGTACCGTATCAGCAAGCAACATTTTGATAAAATATTAGATGAAGTGAGCGATGCAATTTTCATTGCTTTAAAGGCTGAAATACCGAAATTAAGTAAGGGTTCTTTTCTGGACACAGCCAATCAATTTAATGCCAGTTGGAACTTTCCAAACTGCCTCGGTGCAATTGATGGTAAGCACATTACGTTAAAATGTCCAGTTAATTCCGGGAGCCTTTTTTATAACCATAACGTAGAGATAGTCATTTAATAAATTGCGAAAATTTAATTTAAACGTGTTTCTTTTTTTTAGGAGTTCCATAGTATTATTTTGATGGGTGTTGCTGATGGAAATTACAGGTTTCAACATTTAGATATTGGAGCACATGGCAGCGAAGGTGATGCTGGTGTATTTAGTGCAATCAAATTTGGGCAAGCGGTTCTAGCGGATGAAATGCCTTTTCCGGAAGACTGTTCCATTGGGAATATACAACTTCCGTTTTATTTTGTCGGCGACGATGCATTCCCCTTGCATAAACGAATTATGAAGCCATACGTACCTCGCAGGCCACAGCGCTTGACTGACGAAGAACGCGTATTTAATTACAGACTCAGTAGAGCAAGGCGCGTTGTGGAAAATGCTTTTGGCATTCTATGTGCAAAGTGGCTTTGCCTGAAGAGAACAATGTTTTGCGGACCTAACAGGGCACAAAAAATAGTAACAGCTTGTTGCTATCTGCATAATTATTTGATAAAATCAAATAAAATTAGTTATGTACCAGCCAATTACGCCGATTATTATGGGAATGGAAAGCTGGTACAAGGAGTTTGGCGAAACAAAATCAACCAAAGTTCTCTATTCTCGAGCAGAATTTCAGTTAATGCCGGTAGGCAGAATAAAATTGGCAAAGCTGTACGAAACGCCGTAAAAGATTACGTGAATTCGGAAGTCGGCGCATTGGAGTGGCAACGCAGGTCCGTGTTTTTGGAATAATATTTTTTTTTCTTAACTCAGTTTTCTAATGAAATAGCTATGTAATTAAACAATAAAATTAATAATTAAACAAAAATAGATTTTAAATTCTTATTTCAAATGTCCATTTAATTTTCGAATTTGCTCCAGCGTCTGTTCCTGGAATTTGAAATTTAATTCCTCAACTACATCGTCAGGTAACTTCTGCAGCATCCTGTCTAAATTATTTAAAATGACCTCGTGTTTTTGTTGGTAACACACAGAATCTCGAGAAGTTCATGGCATTTTTTTTTTCATGTTTATAAACTCATTGAGGGAGTTTGTTAAGCTTTCCGCACTGCTCAATGCAACCGCAGCTTTTGAATTTCTTTTCCCCATCTATTTTGAATAAATAATTTGCGAATTAAAAATAAAATTTTGGAAATACATACGAACTTGCATAGGAATAATTTGAAGCATTACTGTCTTCAATACCACTCTCATGTTGTTGTGAGTCCTCATCCCTTGTACTGGTAGAAAAAGTTCTGAATAGATGACGTACAAGTTTTTTGAAAAAATTTTGTCATGGACATTAAGGCTAAATCTTACCGTCTCCTGCTATCTGAAGATGCTGATGATATGAATGACATGTTCCCTTCGAATTCCCAATCATTCATTTCATCCACATTAAAAAACAAGTCTTCTTCATCCATATCCATGTCTCATGATCAGGAGCTGGATTTCCGGTCTTTGATGGTTTTCTCGCCTTTAAATTATAGTAGCTTCGGCTATCCTTTAGAGATTTTCAAACTGATTTGCACTCTTCAACTAAATTTTAATAAAATAAATGTTTAGCATGCATATGTATAATTATTACAATAAGTTAAATTATTATTTTACGTTGTTTTTCCATTTCTTTGGCTATTTGGGACCAAGCACCGGCAACAGCATGGTAATTTTTATGAAGTTTGTCTTCTAATTTCCAAATAGATGGATTGTTTTTCACTAGCGCACATAACTTCCTTTTTTCCACTGAATTGAACTCACTTTTTTCGACTTTTGGTTTTTCTTTTTTAATGTTTTTGCAGATTTGCTTTCAATGCTTTGGGTTATTATATCCACACTATCCACAGCAATATCGTCGTCCAAATAATCCTCTAAATACTCGACTTCGTAATGTTGGTCGGCCATTTTGACTTCTGTCTTCTTTATATAAAAATTTAATTCATGGCTACTTCGATTATAAAACGAATCAAAATTTAAAACCGTCAAAATTTATCTTCAAACTATTGTCCTTGTGAGATAAATTGCAGCTAAAAAGTTTGGAGAATTTATGATGGCGCAATCTAGATTTGAATGAAACAACTGATATTTTTTCAAATTTTTCACGCAAAGGTGCATACCGCTCAGCGAAATTGTCAGCTAAAAAAAAATTATTTTATTTAGCTAGCTAAATTTTACGTCAAATTTGTATGGAAAATTTATCTTAGCGCGAGCTGCATACTGAGCTTATATGTTGAAGCAGGCCCCTACACCACCTTAACCACATAACGATAACATCGGAAGTTTGGAAGTATTTTCACTGTAAACTTTTTTCGCACTGATTGATTTTATAATAAAACAATACATTAATCTTAAATTTCAATAAAACTTATAATAAAATTTAATGGATACAAATGTTTTATTTTGCCGCTATGATTGAATTTTCCATAGTTGTACGTCCCGACTAGACAGGAGGTACAAGATGGGGCCCAATACGCTACCTTCTTTACACGGTAGTGCCTATCAGTTATGTAGGATCTCAAAGTTTCATAATATTGTTTGGGAAGGTACCGCTTTAGCTTGTTATCCAATCATTTAAGCCAAACTCGTTCAAATGCTTGCGCTACATCGATCCAGGATATGTTCTATAATATCTGTAATCCTATGAACTTGGTCTACAGTCGAGTGGTTTTCCCTGAAATCAAACTGATAGGCATGAATAAGATTTCTATCCACCGGATAGGATTATACGGATATGGGTCTAAATGACATTTTATTATTACGTTTTATGTTTTATGATTGGCTTCGGCGATCCGTCAAAATTAGATAGATTAAAATGTTCCATGAGACTGCTGATCTGAGCACAAAATTTCAATTCTCTAAAACGTTTGAAAGTTGGTTAAAAAGAACCTCAGAGAACCTCTAAGTTGAAACAAACAGACAGAAAGTGGTGTTACAACATCCGACCCCAAGGTGACATGTTCAACCATCAGTATTTACGATGTTCGATAGTTTTTATATCTCTTTTATTAATAATAAAATTGTACATTTCGTTTTCTCATTAGGCTTTATCTATTGCGATCTCCGTCTATTGATATACATTTCTATACTATCCAATTCCAAAAATAATAATTAGACAAAAAATTGGGAAGAAATAGCATGATGATTCGAACAGGTCGAGAGCATAATACGAAAAACGTCGATCTATCGAACATCGAAAATAGTGATGGTAGAAGATAGCATTTAAAAACAGGGTGTTTGTTTGAAAAATATCACTGCTGCGTTTTTTTTCTACTCCCAGTAGCGATTGTACCATCGGTATCCCACGCTTAACCCTATAACTCTAGGCTTTATTTTTTCACCTTAAAACTCTTGACGTCTTCCTTTTGATTTTACTCTTACGAGTTGCTGGGAATGGAAAGTTGCCTGTAGGCCACCCAGCTTTACTACAGGAACTAACAGGATTTTAAATAAAACTGAAGGGTGCCTGGTATCCAGAGTCTGCATACTTGACCAAACTGATTAACCTATCAGCCATTTATCTATCGGCATATACTGTTCCACCTTAGATTAGGTTTTTTTCAAGGGTTTCTCCTTTAGCGCCATACTTTAGCCTTTGCCATAAGGCCAAAAATGTGCCAAATGGCCTCAGTTACCAGTGGTTGCCACGAGAAGGCAGAGTACTTACACTTGCAAATTGTGACCAGGTTACCCCTTACACCATTGTACTCATCATGCAGCTATCTAATACATGACCAGAACAGCTACTGGAAGGTTACGGATCCGGTAGATTAATTTATTCAACTTTGGTCCCCCTTCCAATAGACGCTAAACCAGCTTTATCATACATAGTTTTCTTCGTTTTTTCGTAAGGAAGGGAATTTTGTAAGAGAAATCTGATTTTATTTACAGTTAGTTAACGAAAACCCCATTCGAAGACTGAAAACAGGAAACAATCTGCAAAAACTTTATTTTTTTTACTATCACTTTAGTGATTTGTTATACGGGAGTTCACTATATTTGACTATTAGGTATCCTCAGATTAGGTAATAACCGGCGTTATTAAAATTATCGCAAAAAATTCTTTAAAGTGGGGGTCTAACTGTAAAACTTGTGACCCCTTTCACATTTTGCATCATATTTTCCAAGTTGTGGGCTCGATTTTAATTCAGTTTGCGGTTTTTGAAAGCTTATGAGTCACTTTATTGGTTAATTTGCACACTTAGCTAGGTTTTTTTTTAAAGAATGTAACAAATTATGGGAAAATAACATTGTTTTTACTTTAAAAACCTCTACTTTTTAAAAAAATGTGCTGTAAGTCGAAAAAATGCCCCATTAACACAATTATTTTCTATATCATAATCTCTTCAAATTCACAAAACATTGTTACTACCTAACTCATAAAATATTCGAACAGCAATTTGTCGAAAAAAGGGCGTTTGTAGCCGTTTTCTGAAAAAAGGGTCGCTCTCAGGTATAGTGATGTTATCTAACCAAATATTTTTAACCTTATCTTTTAAATGATCGAAAACTCAAATTGGTTCTAAGTAATAATAAATACATAGTTCAGTTGTTCACTAACCGATCGTGTGAAACTATGTATTCTCAGTGTTCTGTGTTTTAACAATTTTGAAAAGGACAGTTTGTGTTAAGTAAACGCTTATCATTACAATGACACGTTTGCGTGATCTACCGCCTTCTCATGTAGCCGATATCTTTCTGCGTGCTATACCGGTGGCCACTGACCGTTTATAGAACAATTTTGGCATGACATACAAGTGGTACACTGGCTTGGAACCTGTTAAAGGGACCATAACATTTTTCGGAAAATAGTCGTAAAACATGTTGGACAAAATCAAACCGTTGAGACCTAGAGACTATTTGTGAATTCGATGCGAATGTATTCGAGTCATCGAATTATTAGCTTCTTATTTGAATTGATTCAAATTCGTTCGTTTCTTATTTAAATCAAACACAAAGCTTATACCACAGAAAAAAGATTAAGTTGTATTCTGTGTTTATACTTCGAAGAGTCAAATACGTTCAAATCGCATTCACAAATAGCCCCTTGAACGCACACGATATATGCAAAATTTCATGGCAAGGTGATAGTTTAAATGTCAGTTTTTCCATTGATAGATGTTCGATACCAATATGATGGAAGACCTGAATGCACCCAATGGCAATGTATGGAAAACTTTGAACCGATAAAGCATATTTCTTGGAAAAGGTAGTACACCAAATATGTATAAGTTAAATAAATTAAAACCTTTATATTCCAACATAACTTTCTTATATGTTATGGTCACTTTAAATTTAGGTATGTGAAGATGTCTGGCTCACGTTATCACAATGGCCCATTAGCTCAGTTGGTTAGAGCGTCGTGCTAATAACGCGAAGGTCGTGAGTTCGATCCTCCCATGGGCCAGTAACTTTTTTTTTTTTTATTCAATCGGACCAGTTCTTCTAGAACTAGGATAAAACAGTAAATCAGGAGAAACCTGAGGTCGGAGACCTACTATTTATGTTATAAATCTTACTAACAATTTTACAACTACAACTATGAGAATTAAATAAAATAAATTTCACGACTTTTCTAATGGAGTATATTTTAATTTTTGGTCGTTTCAAAAGCAATCACATTTTCAAACACTTGGCCGTTCAATTTTTAATTACATTTTCTGCCGTAAAGCAAAAACCGCTCCGCATACTGCATCGAATTAGGTAGTAGTTGTCAAATTTTTGACAACTCATAAGTAATTTGAAGTTTGATCAAAGTTTTGTAACGTGATTAGTTTTGATTGTTGTCTTTGAACAAATATTATATTTTATTAATAAAATTAGGGCTATTAATAATTTTGTTTAGAAACATTAGAATATAAATAATTGAGCAGTGTTAAAATATTGAGGTTATGTGAAGCTTGTTCGTGTCTATAAACATAGAAATTCTGGAGCAATAACTAAACTAAAATTACTTACATAAAAGTTTGCGATCTTGTATCAACGATGCCTAGTTGGTATTACGATAAAAAAGGTTTAAAGAGCAGTCCATCGATCAAAGATGCGATTGATTTTGAAACAGAGCGAAGATATCGTCGCGAAGGGGCACGATTCATAATGCAGACAGGAACTTCAATGGGATTGGGGCATAACACATTAGCGACGGGGATTGTTTACTTTCATCGATTTTATATGTTTCATTCATTTAAAACTTTTCCACGATATGTGACTGCATGCTGTTGCCTATTTTTGGCCGGTAAAGTTGAGGAAACTCCAAAGAAATGTAAAGATATCATAAAGACGGCCAAATCACTTTTAAGCGCGGAGAAATTTTTATCATTTGGTGAGGACCCAAAAGAGGAAGTGATGACATTGGAAAGAATTTTGTTGCAGACAATCAAATTTGATTTGCAAGTCGAGCATCCGTATGCGTTTCTGGTAAAATATGCAAAATGTTTGAAAGGGGACAATACAAAATTGCAGAAAATGGTCCAAATGGCTTGGAATTTTGTTAACGATTCCTTAAGTACAACTGTGTGTCTGCAGTGGGAACCCGAAATTATTGCAGTCGCTTTAATCCATTTAGCCAGTAAATTGAGTAAGTTCACAGTGGTTGATTGGGTTGGGAAGACTACACATCACTTAAGATGGTGGGATATGTTTGTGGCCGATGTGACAATGGAGATTTTAGAGGATATTTGTCATCAGGTACTGGATTTATATCAGACAAATCAAAATTCTGACGTACCTGAGAGCCCGCCCCAGTTACCACCGAGTAAGTCTAGTCCACCGATGAAGCGGGCAAATTCTTCGCCGACACAGAATAAATTATCTCCTGGCGCCGCGAATAACAATAGAGACATAGATAAAGTGGATACCGGAGGCAAGCCAATTCCTAACATAATTCCAGACCCAATGATACCACCGCACTATACATATACCCAGCCACAATATGGAGTTTACCCGCCAACCTTCACCACACTTCCACCACCGGGACCAATTGGTGTATCAACTGGACCACAAGTTCAGCCAGTGTACGGATCTCAATATCCACCACCTCCAGTACCTCCACATACGTACTCAATGCACCCGACTAGTATACCACCAGGACACCCGCCGCCTATTGCACCACAAGGCTATTATGGAATTCCACCAAGTCGGTCTTACTATCACGCGCCGCCTTAGTTCCTGTTCCTTTTAGTTCTGAACAAATTTCGAAATAAAAAGTAAATTTTATAAGAGAAAATTACAGTTGTATTTATTTCGGTTCTAACGCTTCAAAATCATATGACCTAATTAATGGTGATGGGCATCTGGATTTGGTTTTCCGTATTGTTTCTCCCACCATTGTACGTATTCTTTCTTACGTTGCTCCCGTCGTTCAAAATATTCAGGATATTGGGCCTTCTCGAGTGGATGCCAGAAATCTAGTACCCAGTCGGGTGGAATCACTTCACGTTCAAAAGCACATCCTCCAGGGCTGTTCGCGACTAAAATCAAATCAAGTTAGATACAAAGCAATGCTCACGGAATATCTATATCATTTTTATAACTTACATTTTTTAGGTTGGAAATGCTGCTTCTCAAATAATTCTCGTTCGCCTTTTGCAACTAAATCCCGCGCTTCAAGAGGATCAGCGCAACGGTTTTGATCGAAACGGGCCCTTAATAATACCGCTTGATAACGGAATATATGTCTTGAATGTTTGAAAAATATACCGATTATATAAGAAGACGTCTCTCCTTTACTATTGACCTATGGGCCTAATTATTTGCACACTTACCTACGATCATACCATGATTCTAAATTCCGTAACGATTTTTTGTACAGTGAGCAGACCCGTTTGGCGTGACTCAAAGCAGCTGAAGAAGACATTATTCGTCCCGATTTAAATTTGTGTGTTCTGAATTCTCGAGTAAAATTCAAGATTGTCAAGTAAAATACAGAAACGTCAAAAATTTTCTCTATAGTGTGTTATGACATTTGGTCCTCAATGAGGTTAGTTTCGCTTTCCAGTAGAACACATCAAATGTTGTAATGTAATATGAATATAATTAATTAACCCTTAATTAACCGACACATGTATGCAATAATAGAGGCCCAGATTCATATGGTAATACACATTTTGGCATTTAACTGCATATTTGATCAACACAGATTACAACGGTTTAGGCCAAATTTGGTTCATTCCTCACGAATTCCTCATATTTTTATTCATTTATTCCGTTTTCTACAGAAAGGTTTACCCGAAATATAGGTGGAATGTACACATATGTTCACTGAAATACGAAGAATCAATTTTGCTGATCATATAACAAGTTAGCTGTTTCTGTAATATGTACTTCATAATTACATTGCTCATACATATTACAAATAACTAAACACAGCACGAAGTAAAACCGCTTTAATTTCAAACGAGTTTAGCGATCTATGGATTCAAATTATGGATAATTACTGCGACATTCACCTTCAGCAAACACTAGAGACCGGAACTATTTCTTCCTTCCAGATAAATAAGACCTTTTTTTTTTTTGTTAAAAGTATCCAATAAAAATGTCTCATTTTGTGGCAGCACTTTTCTGGTGCGTGAACACATTACGCTTACGTAAAAACAGAATGTTTTTTGCGTGGGATTTTCAGGAATTACTCGCTTATATTAACCCCAATCGTCTTTCCATAGATTCCTCTTCTTGATCTTTCCTCGATTCGTCTCATAATTCTTACTGATTTTCTGTTATATGTACATATTTGGCATATTTCATACGCAGAATTATTTACAAATGGGTTTCAAATTTTGATTAAATTGCTTTTCAAAACCTAAGATTAATTTAAATGCACTTCAACTGGGAAATTAGCGGCCACCAAAGAGTTCCTAGTTACAGAGTATTGAGCGTTCACTCAACGCTCTCTAACCATCTGCTCTTTACATAGCTCCATCCTTGCCAGCCTATTACAGCACTCAAATGAAAGCAGTCCATCACCAAGCGTTAGATTATATATGTATAAAAAAACACCTTTTGCATCGCTTACCTTCCAGGATTCGAACCCAGTACCTGCCAATCCAAACGCCACACCTTTAACCACTGTGCCGTCTAGTTTCTCAAATCACAGTTGTGTTCTTTTAACGGAAAAGAAAACTGATCTAGATCACTCAGTGAAGTGAATAAAAAAAACTGTTTTAACTTTATTGTTTTCAAGAATTTTACTTTTAAATTTTTGAACACGAGAAAATTTTAGTCAACATCGAATAATTTTATTCACCACACAAATTTGAGCAGAAAAATCGGTTTGATTCGTCGCTAAAAATAAAAACACACTGAACGAAAAATTATAAATCTACACTCTTCCAAAATTCACATGAAATGAGCAAAAACACTCTTCCATTGCCCTGTAAAACAAAACAATTCAATTAAAATTTTCGAATTCTGTCATATTCGTACATCAATATCGTATCAGACACCACCAATTTGTGACGCTGCCGCCATGACCTCACAAATGTTGTATGTAAAGTGAAAAATAATAAAGAAATATAAATTTTATTTATTTAAAACAAATAATTCTGTAACCATAAACAAAATATAAATACAATTTATTAACGCGTTCACACAAAACAAAACAGATTTTGTGTTATGGGTAAGCATTTTGAGTTAAAAATAAAAAAAAAAAAAAAAAAAATGAAAAATTGGTCGGTCGCTCGCTCTAACCAAAAAGAAAACAAAGTAGGCTGTTTCCAAAGGGAAAAAAATGTATTAAAAACTTTGACATATATTTGACATTTCCCTTTTGATTTTTCTAATAATTTTTTTTTTTTAATATCCCTTTGCTATTCCAAATAGATTTTTCCGATTTATTGGAAATTCATATAAAGAGAATTAATCATCTTTTTATTAAAAATATTTTGTTTTCTTTTTTGTCACGACCCGACTCATTATCTAATGTTATTGTTTTTCCTACATTTACAATCGAAATTTACCTGAATTTGTGATTATTATTATTTTTTTATTGTTGTTGTTGTTTTGCAGAGCATCATCCAAAAACCAAATGAAAATTCTATCTAATGCAAATATAATTTTAAATTCAAAATTAATTTTTAACGAAGCAGAGGATAATTATACGAAAAAAACAAAATTTAAGATCGATAAATTTGAAGAAAATACAACAGTGGCTGAAAAGGGGAACGAAGTGACTGATGTAAGCTGGACCGCTCAGTTGGTCGATAAACTGAGCCGAGGAAGCGAGGCTCAGGTGCATTTTGTTTACTAACCAATCATTAATTTACTTTTCCTTTTTTTTTTTTTTTTTTTTTTCATTTTTTTGTTTGTCTGTTCCGCATTAACATTTTGTGTACACACCCAGTGCGTGTGTTTAGAGCTCTATACCATACAAAACGAAGCGCAGCCACAGCACAAAAAAGAAAAGCGTATGGCCTTTATTTTTGCGACATCGTCTTATCATTCAAAATTCTTCCAATGAGCATTTTTTTCGTGCATTTTGTGCAAATTCATTGTTTTACAATAACATAACCTTCAAAGTGTCATGGCCTTTCTTTTTTGTGTTCTTTGCGTTCAGTTTTTTGTTGTTTTCGCTCGTTTATAATTTCATATATGTACATTCATGGCATCATTTTTAATAATTATGTACATTACAACTCTTCTTTTTATATAAAATTACTGTTGTCGTTAACAATAATTCTTAAGTGTTTCGTAATTACTAACCATTTTTTATCATTAACATTTAATAGTTTTTGGTATGTTAGTTTTATAGACTATTCAATTTTGTTAGTACAATAAACTAATCGATTTTTATTTTTTCTAAACGATTTTTTTAGGCCATGCCATCGGCAATTGGCGGCGGACATTCGTCGCATTCGAATACAACAACAATACCGAGTAATGAAGAATGTGGCATACGAGATGTATGGAAACATAATTTAGACGAGGAATTTCGAACGATACGACAAGTTGTACAGAAATATCATTATGTCGCAATGGATACCGAATTTCCTGGTGTGGTGGCACGGCCAATTGGTGAATTTCGTTCACCAGCCGACTATCAATACCAGCTGTTGCGATGCAATGTTGATCTATTGCGTATCATTCAGTTGGGATTAACGTTTATGGACGATGATGGAAAAACGCCACCTGGATATTCAACTTGGCAATTTAATTTTAAATTTAATCTATCGTAAGTAAAAACACTTATTATTTGCATACATATTTTATCATTACACTATATATTCGACATCTGTAACTGTTGAGCAAGCATCACACGATCTTCATCATTGTGTCAATAATTGCTTTGTAAATACAAAAAAAAAATTATAAACATTTTCTTTATTAACTTTTTGTAAATTGACAAAAGGTGTGTAAAGTGATTCTAAAGCAATTTATATTAATTCAACTTTAAATTCCCAGAAATTAAAATTGATTTCTATAAAATGTTCACACTGTGTTCACATTGGCTCACCCTGTTATATAATCATAACAAAAGAGCTTCTCATCAGCATAAAATGTAAACGATACGTTATGTAGATTTGCTGCGATTTCAGATATCAATTACAACCAACTAATAAATTTGAAGACAAAATTCTTCAACAAATTAATTTTTTTAAACGTTCTGATTCAATGATTTTGTTCTAGAGGCATTAGCTTTTGACTTAGTACTTTAGCCCCAGATAAACGTAAAGCGGTTTTATACAAATTGGAGATGTGTTCCCATTTCATAACTTTTCAATTTTTACTACAAAACAATTAGACCACAAAAGTTTTTTAATGACCTTGGCCGCTGATAATAAACGAGTTCTACTTGTTCGTGGTTTTAGTATCGAAATTATGGATGGAACAAATGAGACCAAAACTGATTGTTAGTTAATAGGTAACCTTGACGTAAAATCGGATCTTGCATTAGTTAATATTGATGCTGGATAGCGCAATCCGAAATTGTGCAAGATATATAGGTTTCATCATCGATTGAATACAAAACTATCCATATCACTACTAATCGAAGTAAGTTATGGTCGAGATAACAAGCGACTAATTCTTATGTTAATAGACAAAGCGACGAATATAACAGGATCACAAACATACGACTTAACAAACATTTTTTCAACACAATTCGGTGTTTAGGATTTTTAGTGTTAACGGAACGGGTCACATTATAAAATATAATTTCTGTCATCCTAGCTGGTAAATTTATCTCAGAACAATCTTTCTATGAAGTGTAAAAATTATTTCTAAAATCCTGCAAATTTGATCTAATCTTTCCAATATCCTGCGCTCAAATAATCGTTTTTATATATCTGCTTGAAATAAATGTTATATTCCATCTCTTTCTTTTTTCTTTTTTCTTTTTTGCAGTGAGGACATGTATGCACAGGATTCGATCGATTTACTTCAAAATTCTGGAATACAATTTAAAAAACACGAAGAAGACGGTATTGATCCACTTGATTTTGCTGAATTGCTAATGACCTCCGGTATCGTACTAATGGACAATATTAAATGGTTAAGTTTTCATTCGGGCTATGATTTTGGCTATCTGCTCAAATTACTGACTGATCAAAATTTGCCAGCGGAAGAAAGTGATTTCTTCGAATTACTTCGCATCTATTTCCCGACCATATACGATGTAAAATATTTAATGAAATCGTGTAAAAATTTAAAAGGTGGTCTACAAGAGGTGGCCGATCAATTAGAATTACGCCGTGTTGGGCCGCAACATCAAGCAGGATCTGATTCACTTTTAACCGGCATGGCGTTTTTTAAAATGAGAGAGGTATCTAAGGCCGATGATTTTTTTTTAGCTCTAAAAAAATCATCGAAAATTATAGATACGAAATTTAAAAATGTTTTTTTTTTTAAAATTGAGTAACTTATTAATTTCAATTATTTATTATCATTATTAATTACTTATATATTATTATTATTATTTTTTTTTTGTGATCGGTTAATTCGGGATTTTGAAAAATTTGATTAACAGAATCGGTTGAACCGATTGAATTTCCTTCCCTTATTTTTGATTTAATTTAATTTTATCTGAATTTATTATATAATTAGCCGAGGCCCTACTCCACCACAAGATTTTATTTTTTGTATCAAAAACCATAAAGAATTATTTATCGAATTATTTAAAATTTGAATTATTATAATAAATTAATTTGATTTATTTAAATATTAATATTTAAAAACCAAAACACCAAAAATATTTTTTTGAATTTTGTATTTGTCGTTTACAGTTTTTTTTTTTTTATGTGTAGATTACGTTGCCGTAAAAAGTGTAGTACACTAATTAATCGATCGAATTTCTTTTTTTTTTTTAGATGTTTTTCGAAGATAATATCGATAATGCGAAATACTGCGGTCATCTTTATGGTTTAGGAACATCGTTCGTAGTAAACGGAAATAATTATCACGACAATGGTGACACAAATTCTACATCATGAGCTATTTAAGAACAAAAAAACATCAACAAATAAATATGTATAACAAAATCTACACATTTTTTTCATCTCTACACTCGTTTTGTGTCACTATTCTCCAAAAAAAAAAAAAAAATTGAAAATAATAAAACAATTATTTTTGTTTAGATAATATACAAACATATATATTTTTTTTAACAGTAAGATTATTTTTTTTTAAATAAAAATATATTATATTACTTAAAAAAAAATGCAAAAAAATTAAAAAGAAAACCAAAACTTGTTGCAAAACAAATTTTCATTAATCATTTATATGAATTTATATTATAAACAAAATATAATGTCTTCTCTTTTTCTCTTGAAATGTAAATTTAAACAAAAAAAAACGAAATGTCATCATTATATTATATAAATTATATTATTTTTTTTTTGTTAATACATGAAATAAACTGTTTTTATAAAATAATAATTTTAATGAAAGGAAAAAGTAAAAATTTAATAATTAATGTTAAACGAGAAAATTTTTAAATGCGTAACGAGCTTTTGTTCGATTATCATCGGAATGTCATTCACGATGTTTTTCCATATGAAATTATTAGTTTAGTGATTTTTTTTTTTTGACATTTTGCGATACAGTAGGCGCAGAGTTGTTTTGTTTTGTGTGCATGCGAGGTTAGGAACTTGAAAATCATAATTTTTGAAAATAGTTTGTTAATTAAAATTAATAGAAATGACGGCCAGTGGAATACCAGACAAGGCATGGCAGCCACATTTTGTTACAATGGAAACATCGTACGTATATTTAAAAATTATGGATTTTCGTTCTATCGGCTTTTATTTATTTTTGCTGGAGTAGGCCTCCAACATTCTGCCACCTTCGAATTTAAGCAGAACTCTTTTCTTTTTCTAGAGGAAGGATTATCATATAATTCCTTTTTGTATAGCGATTTTTTTAATTTTCAGTATGGGCGAAATCACCATTGAACTATACTGGAAACATGCACCAAACACTTGTCGAAATTTCGCAGAACTCATTCGTCGCGGATACTACAACAACACAATATTTCATCGTATAATCCGAGACTTTATGATCCAGGGTGGTGATCCAACATGTACCGGTCGAGGTGGTACATCAATTTATGGTGCAACATTTCCAGATGAAATCCATCAAGATTTAAAACATACAGGCGCCGGTATTTTATCAATGGCAAATTCTGGCCCCGATACAAATGGATCACAATTTTTTATAAGCCTAGCACCAACACAGTGGCTTGATGGGAAACATACAATATTTGGTCGGATACATTCTGGTATACAAACGGTTAAACGGATTGGTATGGTTGAAACAGATGTAAATGATCGGCCGAGTGAACCGGTGCGCATTATAAAAGGAAAGGTGGAAAAATAAAACACAATTGAACTATTAAACTGTTTGCGAATTAAAATTTACGTTTTTTTTTTTTTTTTTAATTAGAAACATTTCTTCCCCTTTACAAATAATATGGCAACAAACATAGGTATTGCACCTTTCTTAAACATACAAATTAAAATTATAACAAAAGAGAATATCCGTTAAAATTTACCAATCGGCCTTCGATGGGGTCGACGATAAAAGGCAAGCATTTACATCAGACTTCATAGAAACATCATTTAAACAAATATTTTTGTTGCTGTTATATTCATCGTACCCGCTGTCTGTACGCTGAACTTCGCCTGGGTTAATTTCAACTAGTGGATCATTTGTTGGATGGTCATCTTGTTCGGCTAAATCGCTATACTCATTGAATAATATAAAGGATCTCGATAGATTTTTACGATTTGCGGATCGATTACGAGATCGCAATGGTGTGGATGGATGTTCTCCACTATTATTCATCGACGACGACGTATTGCTAATTTGCATTAGATCATCAACGGTTTGATTAAGATAATCAATTTTCCGATTTTCATAATTTAAACAATACAATCCTTCAGTTGCGCCAATTTCCATTAGGGATGTTGATGCATATGTTAATCGATCGGGAGTACTTTGATAGATATCGATTGAAGAGTCGCTTTCACACCGTTTCACGAGTCGTCGAGCACGTATTGGTGGAGATCTCGATACAATGGGCGAAATGGCGTCAAATGAGGAATTACGATTTTGAATTACAATTTTTGTTTCACTTCCATCCGAAGCTATATCAGCAAAACGGGCACGTACAGTACACCCATTTGGTGATTGCAAAGTGGCCACAATCATATCGGGAGAATGTGGCGGTGGGCTTAGATCAGTTCGGTCTTCATAATTGTTATCACAGCTTTTCATTGATATATTTGAATGATCAAAAAGTTTACGTCGCAATAGGGAGTCGCGTTTATCGGTCTCAGAATCGTCAGAGTCTTCTGTATACTTTGCATCCTGTTGCTGTTCCTGAAAAATATATAAAATATTAATAATCAGATTCCATACCAATTTTATTCTAACCTACGTCATGATATGTAAAATAATCCCGCAACAGGTCATCAATACTCTTTGGTAAAATTGGTGGTAAGGTCAGTACAGTTTGTGAGGCACCATCCCGCCTTGTTTTCTTACTGGCTGGATTTGCTATATTATTACTAACTAAACTATTATAATTCTCTTCGTTGGTCATCATGAATTCAGTCAGTTTGATTTTATGCCCCTTTTGAGGTTTCGTATCGATTGGACTAGGGGCGATATCGGTTTGCTGGAAAAATAAACTTATAGCTGATTGTGCCTTCGCCTCACGATCTGGATCCGGTGTCTCATGAAATTGAGTTTCACATGCCTCCACGTTTACTGAACTGAGTGAGGCAATCTCATCAATGGTCCACTCGAACTTATCGGCCACGGTGGAATTTTTTCGTGGTGTTCCAAATGATTGTCGAAATAGTGGACTATGTAAAGAAGCAATAAACTTTAGGCTAAAACTTTAGGCTTATTTAATAAACATAGTACCTGTGTATCATCGGCAAATGTAATCGATCTGCTATTGCCGCATCAAAAGGATTTATAACGCGTGGAAATCTTGGTGGTGTTTTAACCACTGGCAATAATGAAAATGTACCAGCCCGTTTATTAAACATTCGATTCGTTGGGCTCATATAATTCACTTGGCTTAAGCTATATTTACATTTTGGCGTGCCTAGGCTGCTGCAACTATTACTATCTCCGTTATTTTCAAGCGTACTGTTCACCAATTTTGACGACTGTGTCTGACTTAAAAGAAATTTTGTTGGGGTCCGACATAGTTCTTGATTCATTTTACGGCACAATTAAAACAGACTACTAAAAAAACTTTACTACAAATAAATTTAATACACTTGTTACTACTAAAAAATATCATAGAAATAAATAGTTTATGTTATAATAAAATCAAAAAATAAAATTAAATTTTCCCTATTTTTGCCAAATTTTTCGATGTTCGCTGGCAGCAAATTATTGTTCACTTTTGAAAATAAATAATTGACTAACGGTTTGAGGCACTGAACTATAATGTATAAATGACATTAAACAATGAATTTTTTTTTTATGTATGGAAGAGATTTTATACCATTAAATATTGTAATTGTTTAAATTAAATGATTTTGGAATAAAATTGATTACTAAACGTTAATTATTATAAAAACTACCACATACTACACAAAATTTAATCATTTTAATTCAATATTTTAGTTAAATTTGTAATTTAGATGGTCTAAAATTTTATGTTAACTAATTTTGACATTTCGAAAGTCGCACAAAAAAAAAAAAAAAAAAAGCACACAAATTATTAGGGTGAATGAAAACTTTTCTTTCTAGATTTTATTTACAAGCTAGATCGCATACAAACATTTTCAAGTCGGGAAAATATTAACTTAACTGGTTTATAAATTATATAAAGCGTCATTAATATCACAATTGCAGATGATCCAAATTGTATCGTCGGACTGGTATTCCTCCGATACCAACCTGTATAGAATCCCAGCACAATAGTCACGGTGCTTAGTAAAAATGTGGCAGTTCCGAGTGTTGCATGACCAATTTTTGAATAAACAGGGCGAATATAATCTTTTAGCTGGTAACCGTATTTTGTAAATATGCCCCCAATGAATGTAACGGCCATCAATATCGTTGTAGCAAGTCCAAATATTGCATGATTTGAATGGAAATGTGGTTTACCGTAATTATTTTTGTTTACGTAAATTGATGCAAATCCCACTGCGATACAAAATGCTGCGAGTATTTGAAGTAACCAATGTACAAATACTCGATTTGCAAACCCAATGGTGCGTGTCACGTTGACATCGGATAAGGCTAGTATAGCTTCAGACATTAATGCTAAAAACTAAACAAAAAATGAAATAAAAACGATAACTGCCTGTTATTCTTAACCAACTTACCCCGATAGCCATAAACGCTGGATGCCATGAAAAGAGATTAACAACTTCAAAGCTCTTGAATACAATAAAAAATACCAGCAGCGCAATAAAAATATGGCAAAGTGCATTCATGGCTACAGCTGGCTTCGATACCTCCGTCTTACTAGTTGTTAATTGTATCATGTCTCTATCGTTTTCCAAATCTTTCACTGTCGTAATTTCATTATCTTTAAGTGATCCATAAACAAATGAAATTGAGAATTTATGAAAGTAAAAAAAAGAGCTTAAGTAAAGAACTGGGTGACCCTGCGTCTTATGTAATGTTTAATAAAAATTAAGCTCTTTGTAACTATTTAGCGAGATGTACCGATGAACTTGTGCGGTGCAACGCGGTTCGCGGTTTTTCCCAATACTAATCTTATTTCTGTTTAAACAAATTTATTTTTTATTGTTTGTATTTTCCACAGAAATTAAATTGTTTTTTTATATATACAGTACGGTACTTAAGTCTTGAAACAAACAATATTCTTGTCTTGCGCGTGCGACTTAAAGTACATATTGATAAAAATGTACATGACGATTTTGAAATTTCTACCTGTGAAAAAACTCCCCAAAATTTAACCGATTGGATGGGTCGACCGAACAACAACCTCAGACTCATCGGTTACTTTCGTTCATATAATTCTTCCAGGATTTCAATTTGTTTCCTTAAAAAATTATTGAAGGACAACGAAAACTGAGTATGGAACAAAGTGTTTCCGATGCAATGAATTAAATCAGAGCCTTTACCGTTTCAAGATAGTTTATTGGTGGTGACGACTAATGCCCATGCAGAGGTGGCCTAGTCTAGTGATTCAAGGTGATAAATGTGCGCCGTACCAGTGTTTAGAAATATTTATGTGTATGTATTCGGAAATTATACTTTTTCATTATTATGTTTTAATTTTCTGTTTTTTATGAATATTTTATGCGGTGTAAAACCGACTACGGTAGATAGTAAAATAGTATTATACTATTTTGCTATTATACTATCTACGGTGTAAAGCCATTATAAGTTTGTACTTCATGAATGTAAATAAAGAAAATAACGAATGGTGTGCTGCTCGAAACGCACTCTCTAATCTCAGAAGATCAATTAGGACCTGTACTCCTGAGACGAAAGTAACAACAGAATACGAAACTAATGACTACTCAAGCGTAGATACTGTGGTTGAGGACCAAGGACACTCAACTGTCAACATGCTTGACGCCGCAAGGAAAAACCAGATCAAGGACAAAACTATCACCACAAATAATCGGAGATGTCTGTGAAGTTAGCACGAATATTCATCCCGAAAAGTTTTATTTATTTATTATGGTTTGTTCCTTGCTAAATTCGTCATCAGCTCGAAAATCAAGAGAAATATAGACGAAAATTATGATTCATCCCGAAATTTTATTTTATTTAATGAAATAAATAATATTTTGCACTATAAATAATGTTTTGTTCGTTCGAAAAAAATTCACTTAGTGAACGGACCGTCATTCTCTAACAATTACAACACATATTGCAAATGAATAAAATTTGCACGTTTTGGAAATCATTTAGCACCGTTCTCAGAGATGTCTACATCATAAAGGCTATGGCCGGATGTTTGTCCAACCTTACTTGTTATGATGGCCAAATTGCACGAATTGGGCTTCGAATTACTTCCGCAGCCACTCTATTCTCCAGGTTTGCCGCAATTTTGGTGTAATTTTGTCGAAAAATGCTGCATCGCAACCAAGAAAATTCACAATTTTTTAACAACATGCTCGAAACATGCTTTAGAAAGGTAGCGATATTCACACTTCCAAGTCCTGTTTGGAATGAATATGAGGATGGGAGTAGTTGATGGAAAATTGATTGGCTCATTTTAGCTACAACGTCGGATCAACGGAGAAGTCTATCTCATTTTCCTACAAAATGCCTTGGCTGGATTACTTGATAACGTGTTCTCTACGAACATGTCGAAATATGTGGCTGCAGCACGATGAAGCTCCTTCTCACTATACACGAGAAATGAGGCAGCACCTCAATAAAAATTATCCAAGTCGCTGGATTGGAAGATGAGAGACCATTCCATGGATAACTGTGCGCATACGATTTCATCAAAAAATACTAAAAGTGAAATAACTTTTGAGCCATCAACAATTCGAAATGACCTCCCCTCCTATCAACCTACTTCATTTGATCCTACACTTCTGGGACACCCTGTATATTTTTCAATTCTGAGTATAAGCGCCATACATTAAAAAATGGGGAAACCCCTACTATAAAACGTGTTCTATTAGTAATGCATTTATTAATCATCATTTTAAGTCATGTGCACAAAACCACATATAGTTATTGAAGCGCATCGAAATTTTGAACGTAATTTAACACTTCACTTGGTACACTCTCTTTTTATTTAACAATAACAATAATTTCACTCTTACTTTTATTTTGGGCCATTTTAGCGAAATTTGCAATTTCCAATTTAGCGAACTAAACATTAGGTACACAACAAAAAATAACAAAAATGTTTTATGACTTTTTTATATTTGCTAGATTGTTGTAATTGTTTATGTGATAAACCGTTCAGTATAAATTTCAATAATAAACCGCGATCGAAGAGCACACAAGCGAAGTACACTTTTATGTATATGTATATCACTAGAATTGTGAATAAATTGTAAATAAATTTTTATTTACCTTCCACTAGACGACACTTCTCTAATTCGATCATCTCCATGTTATTATTACACGAGTAATTTTATTAAACTGCAACTTTTGGAGGCGTTCTCCCATATATTGTATGGATTAACTATAAAGGGCGTTTATTGAAAATTTCTGTAAAATTGTTGTGCACATAATATTGGTAATTTGTTTTATTAATATATCATAAATAAATAGATTGTATTGATATAATTCTCTATTTGTATTTCTCTATAATAATCTGTTTTGGAGCATCTAGTGTCAAATCAATATTTGTTATACAACATACGGGGTCAATTATCTCAAATCAGTTAGCTGGTGTTGTAATTCACTAAAGATTACAGATCACAGTATACAGCAGTGCTCCCCAAGCGAGCAAAGATAAAACCAAAAATTGAATTTGGCAAAATTAAAATAAAAGTGTAAAAAGAACCGTGTAAAAACAGGTTTAGGTAACAATTTTATTAAGAAATTCTTTAAGTATAGGTAGCATTCTGGTATATCTTTAGGAATAACCTTATAAAGCAATTTATTATTGATTTCAAAACAACCGGAAGACGATCAGCTGCAGTTTAAATTTATGTGTAATACGCGCAGACAAGGCAATTCCTACATAACCTCTTTCCATAACTTTTAGCATTACGTCTCAAGTATGGATGGATAATTTAAGTATGAATGTGGTACATTTGGTACAGTCGAACCTCTTGTTGTACAAAATGTGGTACAGTTGACAATGTGGTGCGTTCGTTCGAAATGTGGTAATCGTTACCTTAATTAAGACTATAAGTTTTGGTAAAGTAGAAGGTCGGTATGTCAAAAAATAAATAGTCAAGAGTGTCGAATTCAAAAAAACACAACGAGCTTACAATATAAAGTCTCGAAAATACGCTTGTGGTTGCCTTAATCGTCCCGATCTAATAATGTATAAATGAAGTCTTAATGTCCCTGGATCTGGACTGCTGGTATTTCTTAATTGTTCATCTAATGTTCGTCGTATAGTATAGTGGAGTGGCTTACCTTCTAGAGCTTGTGATTCGTTAGGCGCCGGCATTTTTAACGGGATAGGATCGAAGTCTTCTGGTTGTTGTCTGTTTGTTGCTGTTTCTGATTTAATCGATTCGTCAAAAGTAACGATTTTATTTTGTACGTCCCAATCTAAGAAGTAGATTTCTGCCATATGAAGTCAACCGAGTTTACGGGTGAGGTCCGAGTTGCGTATTTTCACGTATGCTTCTTTCGCTTGAGAAACTCTTTCTTGAACTGGAAACATGTCATCGAGTTTTTAACGGATTCGACGATTTACTAACGGTCTAGCTCAATCTCTGAAATCTTTTGGTTTTTTCAAACAAATTAATTAGTTCGCCATTCTTTGGGCGTTCCTTTCGGCTAATCCATTGGTTGCCGGATGCCTATGGTGCAATAAATTTGTGTCGTTGGTTTTTCAGAAACAATTGTTGAGTTGAGAAAGTTTCATTTCGAAGTTGAATAGTATAGCATGTTTGGACCCCAGTCATGAGTTGTAGGGTTAATGTTGACTGTTTCTATGTAACACTTAAGTATTGTTCTAATTTTATCTAAAAATTCTTAGTAAATTATGCCGTTTCAATATGATTAGTTTATGTAACAGATAAGTGTAGGGACTTTTTTTTATTTCCAATTAAGCGTATGTAACACTTGGCTGGTTGGTGACATAAGTACTATGGTTTATAACATAAGTACTGTTTTAACAGTTAACAAAACACTGTTAAGTTTTAACAGTTAACAAAATACTATTTTAATCGAAAAAACTTTCATCGTATAGGGTATGATCGGTTTGCACCAGAATAAATACACCATCTAATAATTGTACTGCCCATCATATTTGAGAATCTTGTACATGACACCATTTGTACTGAAATTACACTTCGAGTCAATCATATACAACAACTTGCGATCACCACCGCTGTCAGTTTTAATTTTTCTACGATTGTCGCACAAAATGAAACTATCATCTGCGCAGCAGTAGAAGAAATGTGTGCTTTATTCTTATTGGCTTTCACTTTAATGGTAGATTCCGATTTCTTCTGACCAACTTTTCCACACTTGAAATAATTAAAGCGAAATTTCCATGCATTCATTGGTACACCATTCTTTCACCCAGGGCTGCGGAGTCGGACTATTTTAGCGGAGTCGGAGTCGGAAAAATACTAACCGACTCCGGCTCCGCATTTTATATTTTTCTTTCTCTCCTAAAATGGACCTTACCCTTAGTTACAATAATGCTGTTTTTTTATTCGCTCCGATTGAAGCGCTATTTATTGGTTAACTAAATTTATTTAACATCAAACTATCATTTTTAATGCAACTGTTTAGCGAAAACTTGATATAAAAAATATTTGGCTCTACTTGATAGCAGCTATCCGGAGCGAATAAAAAAACGCAACTTAAGACTCCAATCAAGGCGAAATAGAAATAAGATAGGAAACAACTGAAATATCCTCGCAACAGAAATAAAATCATCGTTAACACATAGGGAAATGTTTCTGCTTGATAACGAGATGGTATTGGCTAGAAATTATGTCGACCCCAAGATTAGGGTGTTATATAATTTGGCAGTCGTTTAAAATTATTTTTAGATATTACCGAAAAGCTCACAGTCTTAGCGATCAGCCGTCATTTATCTATTAACCACCAAGAAAATCCTGTTGAAGAACTTGCGTTTGGATTGCTCGAATATTTCTAACCATTTCGTAGAAAATTCGGTTTTATTGAAAATCAACTGTGCCCACAGATTTTGAACGGCAAAAATATAAATTGCTCCGATTACGTTGGTCAATAGCTCTATCCATAGGCTTTAGGATCTGTATTTATTTTGCCAACTTGCGTTTGGATTGCTCGAATATTTCTAACCATTTCGTAGAAAATTCGATTTTATTGAAAATCAACTGTGCTATAGCCCACAGATTTTGAACGGCAAAAATATAAATTGCTCCGATTACGTTGGTCAATAGCTCTATCCATAGGCAGAACCACCAAGAAAATCCTGTTGAAGAACTAGAAGAAAAACATGAATTCGAAAAATTTCTAGATGACCATGAGAAATCGAAACGACTTCGAATTACAAAAACTTTGGATGTAATTTTTTGACGGCTTGTATTATGAATTTTATAATATTAGAAGTTGGAGTCGGAGTCGGATAGTCAATTTTTAATATATCGGAGTCGGATTCGAAGAAATGTTTTACTGACTACGGCCTGCTTTCATCTCTGCGTTTTTTTCATAATTCTCCCCCTTGTTAAATTCAACCAACAACCGAGTTTTAACGAAATCGATGTTTAAATTCTTATGTTCCATAGTTTATATAGCGCAGTCACCAGTACATCAAACCAATCAGGCAACGTTAACAACATAATATATGTAGAATACAAAGTTGTATCAAAATTCAGAAAATGATTTTCCACTTCGTCATTTTCATTATAGGTACTTCATTGTCATCAACTTCTTTTGCAAATACGCAATTGCCCAGCAACGCTTTTTCGTTCAAAATTAGCTACCAAAGCCACTTTCGTACATTTCTACAGTGTTTTACATTCCTCTGTTTTTTTCTGCAATTAATGAACCGAGTTTGTTTTAAAGGTACATTAACGATTCTTTTTCTTCTAGCAACATACGGTATTTCCAATTGTTGAAATTACTTCCATCGAATTGACCAAAATGTGATTCGACTTTCATCTGCCATCTTTATTCAATAGTTTAGAATGCTGGGGTGACATGTTCTAACCATCACCTCTTTTGTTTCGATGCTTTTTCGATAGAATAACTGTATTCCTTTGTTAAAAATGTAAAATTTTAAAACAATTTGCTTCTAAGATACCGTTATTACCAATCGCTTGCCGATGCGGGAAATCGACGCTGCCCTCTTCGCACAATTTGGTCAATTTGAGATTGCTGTAGGCTGGATTCGAAATGTGCTTCGAATCGTTTTCGACGATTTTCTTGATGTATGCGTTCTGATTGATGAAAATCGTCTTCTTCTTTCTGTTTCGATATATCTCCATGCCGACGTAATGACCAACGCTGCCTCATGTCATCTCAAAATTATCTGACAGATAATTCATCACTGTCTCAATCGTGTTTCTGCATTTCGACAAAATCATTCCGTCATCCACGTACAATAATAACATGACTCTCACACCGTTGATATAGCCGCTGAACACACATTGATCTGGAACTTCATGAATTTCTTGTTCTACACTCTGGATGTTCTCTTCCTCCATGTTCAGTGCTTTCGGTGCCTCCACGAAAATCTCTTCGTCCAGGTCACCGTTCAAAAACGCAGTTTTCATGTCGAACTGAAACAGCACCAGATCTTCTGCTACTCACTGCTGAACCACTGGTGAAAACGCTTCACCATAATCAACTTCTTTTCGTTGCGTAAAACCTTTTGCGACAAGGCGAGCCTTGAAAATTGGACCAAATTTATTTGGCTTCAATTTATAAACCCCTGGACATCCGACAACGTTGCGGTTCTTCGAACGCGTCACCAGCTCCCATGTCGAATTCTTCTTCAGTGATTGCAGCTCATCTTTCATCGCATCTCGCCATTTAGTAGCTTCCTCGGAATTCAACGCTTCTTCATACGTGTTTGGCTCCTACATGATACTCGTTCACTTTCTCACGCAAATTATAACGCACATTTTTGGGTACGTCCTCGATCTCATACTCATCGTCATCTGCTGACAACGTGATATCATTTGTATCGAGTAATTCATTATCAGACATGGACGATGTATTATGTCCATTGTCATTCGTGCCGATACACTACGAATACTGTTCCATGACCGGCAGCTTCTTTTTCGTTCGTAGCTCGGTCGACGATTTCTGGATAGACACTTGCTTCTTGACATCATGATCCACATCTTTCTCATTCAGTTTTACGTTGCAGCTCACGATGATCTTCTGTGTGTCTGGGTCAAACAGCCGAAAGTTCTTCGACGTGGACTCGTATCCAGCTAGAAACACCTTCTTTGCCTTGGTGTCTCATTTTTGCGTCCACATTGCATTGGTATTTGCACAAAGCATTGTCTACCAGAAATTCGCACATGACCCATTCCTGGTTTCACACCAAACCAATTCTCGTACGGAGTTGCGGTCGGACATTTCTTATTCAACGATCTGTTCAAGATGTACACTGCTGTTCGTACTGCTTCTGGCCATAAACACTTCTGCAAACCGCTGAAAAGCAACATCGTGCGGGCGCATTCCACAACGGTACGCATCTCATGAATATGCTTCACTGAATTGCTTGTCGAATTGCGAAAAACGGTTGCACATACGCTTTATCGTGTCCACATTCAGATGTCACAATCGATTATGCAATTGCTCAAGCGTGGCAGTCGCAGAATTTGTACGTTCATTGATTCTCTGTCGAAACATCATTCACAATTGCTTGCGGTTCATTTTTCATGCCAACAGTATACACGATTCCAACAGCATCCATCATTTCGTAGCCACCATGAGTTAACATTATCTCAAAACCCTTCGATGTGGCCGATGCCGTCGAGAATAAATTCTGCTTCAGCTCAGGAACATGATGTACGTTCTTCAGGTGTCTCTTCTCCCACACACCGTTGACCTTGGGTTCGATTAGAATTGTGCCCGTGCTACGAATCGTTTGAAATCAACGAACCATTCGACGCGAGAAGACATATGTTATGTGGCACCCGAATCAGCAATCCAAACGTTTCTGTGGTCTAGTACTGTTCCACTCTCGTGATCCACACAAAATGCAGCAGCTTTTCATTTTTTCGTCACTAAAAATTAAAATTTTTGAATAAGGTTGCAACAACGTACAGGAGTACGTATTTAGTTTTAAAAGCAGAATGTGTATGTGGCTAGCTGGGTAGCCGGGTATAGAACAAAGAATATTTTCTTGGGCATAGACACAAGGGTTAAAACGACTCTAACCTCTTAGAAGTTGTATATTTAAAAAATATTGCCAAACATTAAGTTTCATTTCCAAAAATTTCCCGGAATTCGGAATTTCATGCTTCTATAGTTAAATGTTAAGCTTTAGAAATTTTCAGGAGCAGTACAACATTTGATTAATTGGTTGCTGTTTTGAATCTCATCTTGTCTCTCCAACCTACTTAGTCTTACATTTTTGACGAATTGAAAGTAATTTCCGAGGTTCGGAATGTGTAAAACTTTCTCCAAGTCGAATCTATGGATTGGCACAATAATTTAGTGAAAATACTACACAAATTAAAAATACTAACCATAAGCAAGCGCATAACTTTTTGTTTTTTATTCTATTTATATTTATAATTAATTAAATAAAAATATTTGTATATAAATAAAACTAAAAATTAGTTAAAACTGTACAAATATTCAATAATTTTGCATTTCAACGTTCATTTGCTGAATTATTTTTATTTCTGTTTATGTAGGTATGTAGTTTGATTTGCTGTAAAAAATAATTCAAAATAAAATGTAAACTAATTAAGAGAATTTTAAACATTTAACGTTTTTAAAAGCTTGGTTTTATTTTAGTTTATGTTTGTTTCTTAGGTATGTAAATGCTGCATTCTTAAATTGTACCGTGATTTTATTTAATTTGGCTCTTGTTTGTTTTTTAGCAAATTTAATTAATTTATAACTATTGCAAATAGTTATATAATATTCTAAGGTATTGAATAATAATAGAGCTGAAATGGATCCGAGTAAATTTTGTTGGTTCAAGTTCTAATCTATTTTGAACTTAATTTCAAACCAATTTTCAATACTTTTGTTAACAGTTGGAAAATTATTTTACGAATTTGAAATTATACAAATTTTTTTTAACCTTAACACCGGAAATTATACTTATTTCGTCATGGCCACAAAACTGTTATACAAGTTTTATAATTCTTTATTCATTCTCATGTTTTATCACAGATTTAGCTTCAATAAAAATAAAATATTTGTTTATTTAACTTATCTTCTAGTACATATATAATTTAACTCGTAATAATTTTCCAATTTATATCAGTTTGGTTAAATAGAAAATTGGGTTGATTGGTTTGGTACACGGTCGCTAAATGCAAATGATAATTAGAAAAAAAAAGAAAAAAAATCATAAATATTTTATAATAATTATTATTTACATTATTTTGTGCATTAGCAAATTATTGTACAATCAAATAATTTTTTTTTTTAATTTTATTAAATGAGCGTTTATTTTTTATCATTGCCTTAACTGTGGTTTTGGAAGTAATGAGGATGGAATATTTTTTGTATAGGCTTTGACCGAAAAACTTTGGTCTACAATAATTTAATGGGCGCCTTTAGATCGCCCATTGATCTTTTTTTTTATAGTTATGTATAATTTTATAAACTAAATTTTAGTTATTTACATACATATATTGGACTTACATACTTTAAAACTAAAACAACAATTCCTTTACAACAAGAAGAATTACATCGCTCCCGTCAGGCATTTTCACATTCACTAGGTAATTCAAATATATTTAAATTAGACAGACAACCGATATGATACGTTTATACTGGAATTAATATCATGGCACTGGAACAAAAATTAGACACCTACCCTTTCTCACATAGTTTTAAATATTCGATCCTCATTACATTTTTTCGCTATATTTATGATTTATAATTAATTAATAATTAATTTGTTAAAATTTATTTTTGTTTAATTGGTATCAACCCTAATACACAGTTTATAACGTTTACATAGTAATACTTTCTAATTATTATTTTTTGTAATTATAAAATAAAAAGATTTCTCGAGACTTGTTATTATCTATTCCGGTTCTTTTATCTTGTCTACGATAACATCCAGATATTCATTTAAATATTTTAGCAATAATTTGTTCTGTTGATAGTCACATATTTTAAATATAATCAGTGGTTTCGTCTAAAAGTGTCTAGTATATTTCTGCTTCCAAGCCGGGCGGTATCGGAATGCATATAAGCTTGAAAGTCCCGATTGGGATCGACTCGTAAAAGGTTAGGAAATTTAGTTTCATTAAGCTTAAACAAATGTTGGTTTATGGTTGTTGTAATTGTGACTTCAACTCATATGTGATTACTTACTAATTATAACAATTACGCTGTTTTCTGCAACGGAAGAGAATATAAGAAAAGAAAATTTAAATTCGGAAGCAAAAGTAGAAATAAAAAATTAACCCAGACAGGATTTGTTAAAAAGGAATTTTTATCATTTGATTCTCAAAATAAAATACCGGATGGAGGGAAAAATATAAAGGGAGAAAGCATTTCTGTAATTTATCGACTTCTGTAATTTACAGAAGGTCTGGTTTTCAAAGGTTTATACCGTTTTTTTTACCGTCAAGTAACATTCGGATGTAGGTACATATTTGGGCAAAAAGGAATATACCGGGCTAATTGAAGCAGGTGTTAAAAATTACGTAAGTAAAATGAAAGATACTTATCCGGTTTGTATCTCAGTAATGATTTCTTTCATAATGAGTTTAAAGCCAATCGCGGAAAGAAGCTATGACATTTCTTAGAATAAGGCTAATTAGAATGGACAGATAGTTTTGGAACTTGGCTATTTCTTAAGCTATTACGAAGAAAGTTGACATTTGCAATAAAAATGATTTTTTGATGTATTCTGAAATGAGACCAACTGGAAAGGAATAAGGAACTAGGCAGTTTCTTAGATTATGGCCAGTTAAAACGGAACTTGACTATTTCTTAACCGATTATGAAGATATTTTAAATTTGTGTAAATGGGATTTTAAAATGAATATTTGATAGATTCTGGAGTAAGGCCAACCACAAAAGGAAACTCTGCTATTTCCTAGAATATGACCAGTTAGAATGGAAATTGGCTATTTCTTAAGCAATTTTGAGGAACATTGGCATTTGCGATTCTAAAATTAGTTTTTCGTAAGTTCTGGAAAACGGAAACCGAACGGAACTAGAATAGCCTACTTTCAATTGGCACGATTGTGATGAAAATCGACCAGTGTGATGGAAATGGTATTCTAAAATGATCTTTGGATACTGCGAATGGAACTTAGCTATTTCTTAACCGATTTTGTTGAAATTCGAGATGGCCGATGCAAATTGTATTCTAAAATGAATTTTTGATGAAGTTCTGGAGTATGGCCAACTGGAATGAAACTAGCCTATTTACCGATTTTTTGATACATTAAATAAATAAGCCCCTTATCGAATATGGCCAATTAGAACAGAATTTGGCTGTTTTCTAACCTAATTTGATTGCAAGGATTCTAGAATTATTTTTTGCTAAAGTCCTAGAAAATAGCCAATTAGACTAGGATCCCGGTTTGAGAGACAATTAGCACATTTGGCTATTTTATAACTGATATAGTTAAAATTAGACTGAAAATTATTCAATGAGCTGTTGAATCGTTCACATTTCTAATTCAAGCTCGAAAAAAATGTTCCCGAATTTAGATGAAATATTAGCGTGGCAAACATTAACTTTTATGTTCCCGCATAATCCATTCGAACCCAAATTTCAAAATAGTACAAAGCCTTTTGATAGCAAACACAAATATAGACAAAAAAAATGAGCTCAAATCGAACCCAATCTTCATCCCCCCCCACCTTTAACTTAGCTACAAATCCAACGTTCAACTCAATCCACAAATCAACATGGTCCGTTCCAAACCCAACCCCCAAATAAAACCACAACTAAAGTGCTGATTTAACCTCAACTCTAGCTCAAACCCAAACACCGGCTGCCGGGCTATTTGGGAATTCGAATCGAACGTGATCGAGTCTACGATGTATTAGATTCCTATTTGAATTGAATCAGATTAATTCGTTTCTTATTTAAATCAAATATGAATCTTATACATCGAAGACTCGATCACGTTCGAATCGAATTCCCACTTAGCCCCCCTCAACTACCAAATTACATGCATTCAACTCAAGCTAACGCTGATTCAACCCTCGCTGATTCTCACTCATCAAACGAGCATACATAACAAATTTGTCAACTTGGATCGAAAACCACTTGTTAATAACCACGTGGTTTTCGGCCATACAAGGCAGGTAGCCGACCATCGTGACGTACATGTTCCAAAAACTTTTCAATTATTCTTCGCCTTGACTATTAAACAAAGATTAACTATCGAGATATCGTTAGTATAGACATCCAGACACAGACATCCCGACAGATGGATAGCCAGTTTTTTTTTGCAGGATTTCAATAGTTTTGGTCCTTGGGGATTTAATTTTATAACCCTAATCAACATGGGATGAGTCTCGCAGACTCATTTTAAATTTGTAGTAATTGACGCAGCTGTAATTTTATTTTTGTTAAATATAATAAATTTTATATTTTTTTAAAATTACATATGAGTTCGAGAGACTCATCGCATCCTGGAATACGTCGGTAAAATGACCAATGCTGATTAGAGTTAATTTCGACTAATCTAGAAATGAAAGATATTTCAACTCGCAAATCTATCAAGATTGGTAGGTTGTAGGTATGTATTGTACTCGCAAGGGAACTTAACACCCTGCAAAACTAGAATAATATCGACACTTAAATAATCTGGATAATCGGAAATTCCGCTGATCAGTTCTTCTCATTTCACTGATAATATTCCAGCAGCGTGTTAACAATCGATTAATAGTTGTCACGTTTCTCCGGCTACCAATTACGAATGAGCCATTATATTTCGAGCCACTGAAATCCAATTGAACTTCGGATTTTTTGTGAATTTATACATTTTGAGGTCGCCTAACTCAAATTTTGGAAGTGGTATCAGTCAGTCTGTTTGTCTGTCTGAACATTTATATTTAAGCTTTCTATATCAAACAAGATGGTCTAAAGTTGGTTTGGCCCACCGGAAGTGGTCTTTTATCTCATTAACCACACAAAAAGCCACAGCAAAACTCGGAAGGCGATTTCTTAGAAAATTGCCGTCTAGAACGGAACTTGACTGTTACTTAAAACGATTGCGAAGAACGTTGACGATCTTAACCGATGTTGAAGAAATTTTTTAGTCAACCAAAAATGGCTTTTATTGTTGCTGATACAAATTCCGTTCGGTGTATTACGTTTTTTCGGGTTTGTCATATTCTCAATATAAGTAGGAGATATGCTTATCATTGACTTTTCAACGTTGCTTAGTTGCAAAAAATTCTATTGTCTTCAAACTTGGAGCAATCTAGTAAGTTCCCTAGCTTCAATTTATGAATACAAAATAAAACAATAGGGTCCGGTCCCTTTGGGTTTTTAATACTCCAAATATTTTTCACTTTAAAATCTGTAATTACTAATGTATGAACGTTGAAGTAACTGTCCTAACCCTTTCAGTCGAATATTAAAAATAGTTTATGATTTACAACACATTCTCAATAATTCAAGTATCTCCAAGAAATCGTATTTAAAAATAAAAAGAAAACCAATTACAAAAACTTTTCCAATTGACTTACTTCTTTTGTTTGCGGTAATTTTTAAAAACATTTTGTTTTAAAATTGTTTTGATATGGTAAATTTACTAAATTACCTCAACAAAATATATTCTTTTTTTTATATAAAAATATAAATTATAGACAAAAAAAAAATCGAAATTAAAATATTTTATTCCCAAAAGAAATGGGATCAATCTTATTAATTTTTTTTATCTCATTATTTTCAAATATAAATATATAATATAATTATATAATCATAACAATATATATTTTTTTGTTTTTTTATAATTAATTAAAATATGTAACAATAGTTTTAAATTATTATTCAAAATATATTTACATAATTATTTTTTTATTTTTTCTTTTTTTAAAAATACTGTTAAATTTTTAATTTATTTTCTTTTATTTAAATTAATTTTAAATTTATTATCTTCTTCATCTTATATTATTATTATTATAATAATTAATTAAGGAGGTGTGCCCCATTTTAAATTTTTCTCTTGTTACTTTTACTACATCATATACACACACACATACATAATATTTAATTATCGCGCCGCTCCTAAATCTAAATGAAATCAATTTATAAAACTGATTCCATTTGGCTAATTTCCATATTTTTTCTATTATTTTCTATAACTTTTGAATCTGTTGGTGATATTAAATGGGCCGATTCGGGTGCATTCTCAGACGATGGACTAGGCGCTGTTTTAACAATACGTGGTACTATTTGGATTGGTTGATCATCCATGTCTTCGGTTGGTTCTTCGTAGATAGGAGTTAGCGTTTCTACGTGTACGGGTGGTTGTACTTGTTTAGCGAAACGTTTCATTGTCGGTGCAATGAAACTTGTTATAGCCGAGATAGCAAAGAAACCACCAGCCATATAAAATGGAATGTCATAGGTTCCAGTTGCATCGTAAACAGCACCGGCTAGTGGAGAACCAATAATGGTGGCAGCACCTCTGAATAAAATTAATAGACCGAATGCGTTTGTCAGTTTGTCGAGGCCTAGCAAATCGACTAAAATAATTGAAGTAAGTGAAATGTAACCGGCTGGAAAAAAAAAACAAACAAAAATTTAAAATTAGCCAAATGCAGTATAACAAGAAAATAATATGAAGGTACTTACAAACAGCAATACCAAAAAATATTGCCATAACAATGTAAGCTGCATAGGTTGTACAAAGCGGTGTCGCAGCAACCGCAACTGTTGATATCACTAAGCATATATTGTTAAGTAAAAGTGAATTGACCCACGGGAAATCTGCAACATAACCGCATATAATCCTACCAAAGGTATTCGTTATACCAATAATTGACAATAAAAATGAGGCAGAATTTTGATCGATTCCTTGAAGTTGTGCTGCATCGACTAAGTACACGAACGGAACATATAAACCGGCCATACCAAATACATTCGAAATTCCAATCATCATGAATACTGGATCTTTTAATAAACTAACATCTAGCATGGCGGCGATTGCTGATTTGAATGATGCTGGTAAGGTTAGGCATGGACATAAACTGTATTCTGTAAATAGAAACAACATAAAACATTTTATAAGTGAAATTTGGAGTTTTAGTAGTAAAAAAATTAAAATGGATAAAATTGGATATCGGGATAACTTCAAAAAATTCTTTGGTAAAAATGGCAAAAATGTAAGGTTAATACTTTAATTAAATTCGCATTACTACATTAAATATCTAAAGGTAAGTATTACTTCACAAAATCGGCGTTTTTGTGGTTGTGGCGGACCCAGCTTATTTATCAAGATACCACCCCGACAAATGATATATTGAAGGCGGAGCATCGCATCATATGACTCCTTATAGATTCTTCGAATGGTTCACAAATAACTTCAGCCAGCAAAGAAAAAATACCAGTGAAAAGCGTTGGGGAAATATAACGGTGTGTATTAATGAAATAGAGGACGATTTCAAAAACATTTTGATATGTCAGTTGCCCAAATGGTTAAAAATAGAAATGAGTTAATTTTCAAAAAGGACGGTGAAATGAAGCCAGAGAATGATGTTCACCGGATTCCAGTGCAAGAGGTGAATTGCATGGTAACAATGACAGATAACAAAAATGCTTTGTTGTGGCATCGTAAATTGCGAAACATTAATTTTTCTGATTTGTACAAAATGAAAAATGGTCTTGTAAATGGTATTGATTTCAAAGAACGTAACGAAATTAAAATAAAAAATTTTGTGGTTTATAATGAAGGAAAGCAGACACGGCGGCCGCTTATGAAAAGGGTAATACGAACAAATGATATTTTGAATCTGATTCACTCAGATTTAAATATCCAGTGGAACATCGTTCAATTGGATTTGTTCGATATATTGTAACAATTATTGATGACCATTCACGGAAAATGTTCGTCGATACTGAATGTAGCATTTATTTGAAGAAACATGGCATTCAGCATCAAAAATCCGTGGTTTATGTCGGGGCAGAATTAGATTGCTGAAACGGCTAATCGTAAATTAGTTGAAAAAGCTAAATGTATTTATTCGAGGTAATGGCGGCATACATTCTTAATTATTCAGCAAATTCAGTTTTGGATTCAATGACAGCGGAAGAAGCATGGCCTGGAAACCAAATGAATGTTAGTCATCCACAATTGTTTGGAAATCCAATCATGGTTTAAGTGCCAAAAAAAAAAACGTGGTAAGATGGTTTTGGTTGGTTTTAGTGTGGGGGGCGTAAAAGGATATCGATGTTTTTTTTCAGAGTCCAAAGTTGCCAAAGTTGAGTCGAGGTTTTCTTACAAGAAGTCTTAGTGTTAAAAATGGTTCGGATGACGTGAGAAAAATGATGTCAGATAAGTCAGTAATTAATGTAAATTGTTCCAGCCAATGAGGTAACGCCAGCGCGAAAACCACGATCATTTGATGATTATGTAACATATCCGGCATATATGGCTGAAATTATTTGTGAGCCAAATACAGTCAAAGAAGCAATAAATTGCGACGAGAATGCAAAGTGGAAAACACCCATGGATGAAGAAATCAGCTAATTAAACGGGACGACTAAGGTAATATTACACGCAACAAGGTTAGGTTGGTAGCAAAAGATTATTCGCCGGTTTGTGGTGTTGACTATGGAGAAGTATATTTGCCAGTAGTACGATATTCTTCGATTCGATATTTGATAGGCCTTGCAGTAAAAAAACAGCTAAGATATCAATCAAATGGATGCCGTTTCTGCGTTGTTTGCAAGGTGACTTATCAGAAGAAATATATATGGAACAACCTTAAGGATTTGACGGTAATTCCGATGACTATAATTTTAGTTGAAATCATATACGGTTTAAAGAAATCGGTACACGATCGTTGTACATTTTATGCCAAAGAATAGTCGCTTATATTAACAGTTTACGTTGCGGATTTATTGATCTGGAAGGATAAAATACGTTAAAAGAACTTAAACATGCTTTGAGTACATCATTTTTAGGTTTACGTATTACGTATAATAGGGATGGGTTTCACTTGACCGGAAATCTTATATTTTGGATGTGATCAAAAGATTTGTAATGGTAAATTGTAAAACAGTGCTATCGCCAACCGATATGAATCAGAAGTTTAACGTTTGTCGTTTTAAATGGTTTTAATATAAATTTTTGAGAAACCCATTGGACGGCAGTTAAACGAATTATTCGTTATCTAAGTGGTATCTTATTGGATTATAATAAGTTAAGTTATTCGAAATCCGATGTAAAATTTTCTAACCGGCTATTCAAGTAAGGAAACTAAATATATAGCGGTGTCTTTGGCCGCTCATGGAATACGAAGTTTTGGTCTAGTAATAGACAACGATATTAGCCAATCTGTTCATGTGATAATCAATCCTCAATATATCTAATACAGTCCGAATATTTTGGCGCAAGAACTAAACATTTGATATTCGGTGTCAGCACATACGAAACTAAATTGATAATGGAACAATCAGACAAACCAAAGCCGTCTGTATCGGGAAATGTTCGTGTAGTGAAGCACTTCTAATTTCAGAATCATTTGTTGACGAGCCAGTTGTTTAAAGCAATAGTCAACGCTTTTGATGCCAACAGATCGATGGTGGAGATGATGGTGCCACTACAAATTTCATCTCTGAACGACTCGTGCAAAACGTTGAATATGGAAAGGCGAAATTCTTTCATTAATCTAGGGGGATTGGCTTTAAGTTTTTGACTGAACCTAACATTTTTAAGCCTCAGAAAATTGACTTGTTATTGGAGCTGGCATATTTTGGCACCTTTTACTTTCTGGGTCAAATTCGGTTGGGCGTATATTTGCCTATTCTCCAGGAGACCAGGTAGGAGTGGATCATTGGTGGTCCAATGAAATCAACGGATTATTAAGTAACAGCCTTAACTAGCACCCAAAAATGCTAACCGATCGAGCCTTACCAAAAGCTGAGTAGCAAGTAGACGTTTTCCCTAAACGTGAACCAGATTTGAGTTCTAAAGATCAGGAGTGCAACTTCATACTCGTCGAAACACCGAAGGCTCTTAAATAGTTCAAGAATCTTTTCCAATAGCTATTAGTCATTTCTTGGACTTCGAAAAAAAAATTGGATATCAGTGAATATAAGAAGTTAAAACATTTAGAAACCGTTCAGGATTTTGATCGGCCAACTTAGCATTGTTTTGAAATTGTCGAGTTCCAATAGGAAATTGCGAGTGGTTTTCGACGCATCGTGTAACATGTCTTCCGGTATTGCGTTAAAGGAGATTCTTTATTGGGACGCGAAACTGCGAGACGACTTTAGTACATCATGGCAAAGGCACTGCAAAGATATTTGCCGCGTTTGTAGCAAATATATTTTCTCCTTGGACTTTCGACCTACATTATAAAATGCATGTTGGGATTCAATAGTTTTTCATAAGAATCAATTCAGAAACTAAACGTTTTGGTTAGACTATTTAGCAATTGATTTTTACTGTGATTGATTTAATTTTTCGTGACCAAATCACATTTTAGTAGAGTTATTTATATCACTATGAAAAAGGTTAAGTCTATCGTCAATTGTGTGTCTTTTGACTCGTTGCTCACATCACGACACATACGAAAGTTAAATAAAAATATTAAACAAATGCAATAGACAACAAGAAAAAAATTTACATTTTGTGTCATAATTTTTCCATTTTGCTACATACAATTTCCTGCATTATGTAAGGTTTCCGAACAAAAAGAACATTTACATATTTTGCTGATGTACTTCTTGGCCTCATTACCATAATATTTATCCAAGTCTATTTAATATGTAATTACTTTTGCATAAATTTGCATACCAATAACAAATCTTTTACTTACGTGGACGGCGTCCTCGTTCGATGTCACCCGCACCACTATCTCGTACATCTCCGCTATGTTGTTTCTCATATTTTGTCAAGGATATCACGGAATTACGATAGTTTGTTAACGATTTTTGTGATTGAAACTCGCGTAAATTTGTTACTGAACCTGAATAAAAAATATCTTTACGTGATAGGGGGCGAACCATTTGTGGTCGCGATGATAATGATGTTTTTGATGTGAACATGCCATCCTCCTAGTATCGCGGTAAAAAAATTAATTTTAAATTAATATAGTTGATTGTCCGCTATAAAATATAATGATACAAATCACAACGAATAACATAAATGATTAGAAATGAATGATGATAAACATTTTTCGAGTGCTTATGGAATGTTTGTAGTTAAGCCACATAAAATAACAAGTGATTTGCAAAATAAATGGAAAACATTTAATATTTTTTTTTTGTTTTGTTTTTTGATAAAATAAGCAACATTTAGTTGAACCCCTTTGATTGCGGTGTCTCCAGTATGGCGATTTACAACATTAAAACACCTCCCTTCAATGCCAATTCCAATTATATAAAAAAATTGTGTACTAACTTCATCATTCATTCCTCCCTTACGATTTCGTAGCGAATTCAATGATATTGATTCAACCAATTCAAGATTTTTATCTACGATACATACATCACCATTGCTATTCGATTGTTGACGTACTTCATTTCGACTAGATGCTTTTATTGCAGCCAACGATGGCTTAAAACGTTCACTTGCCGATCCTTTTCGAACCCTATCAAATGATGGAACTGAACCGTTTTTAGGTATACTCTGATGTTGTGCTGAAAATGCAGGTTGTGATGCATTACGTGGTAAATTTTTCGTGCCAAATTCTTGGCCATCTGACTCTGAATTACGTTGACTGCGTGCTGGTCGTGGACGCTTCATTTCAATTCCACCATTTTCGTCTGGTGAACCATTTTGTTCGGTGGTTTTCGCTTCGGAGATTGTTGGTAGCGTAGCCACGGGATGCAAACCCCCTTGTTGCACCGCTAATTGATCTAAAGCAAGACTAGAATGTACACCAGGATCGGCGTTAATTGGCATTTTCATTCTTTTTTCCATTGTGCCATCAGGTAACTGAACCATAAAATATGATCCTTGAATAGAACCTCTCTCCATTTGCAGTCTTTTTTCTTCATACATCCGTTGCATCAAAGGTTTTACTTTTGATTCTTTTGGATATCTAGAAAATCCAATAGCTAATTTATCATACAATTAAAACACAGTGAATTTGAATACTCACGTTAATGGTCGCATCATGGCACCGAAAATAGCACAATTTAAAATTAAGCCGGCTAAAATTAAGTTAGCATTTTTCCAGTCGAATTGTTCGAGTAAAAATGTGGCTAGCGGAGCAAAAGCAAATGTACCAAAACCGGAACCACATACAGCAATACCAGTCGCCAGAGAACGTTTGGTTTCAAAATAATAACCTACTGCAACAACAGCGGGCAAATAGATTAAACCAAATCCAATGCCACCCATTGCACCATACGTAAGCATAAGTACATTAACATTAGGACTAAATGTGCTAAGTACAAAAGCTGAACTTGAAATAATACTTCCGGCTATACACACTGCTCTACATCCATATTTATTTGCTAAAGCTGATACCACAGGACCTGATGAATTTATATATTATGGTTTTATAACTTAAGATTCGATTCTATTTTGGATGCTCAAATATTACTTACCCGCACTCAAATACATTCCACTTAATAAACTTCCGACCCATGCAACCTTACCCTTGCCCTCTCCAAAATAAGTTACAAATTCACCTAAAAATACGCCAAATGTGTACGCAATACCGTCCACAATCATGTTACACATAAATGATGCGAATACAATGACCCATCCATATCTAAATTAAATTAAATAAAAAATAAAAAAACAAAATATTTATTATTAGACATGAAATTGAAGATTCCTCAACAAAACTTTTTTTTTTATTGTCTAGTCTTTAGTCAGTATCTGGTTGTAGAGTACGTAGTGGTTAGTTTAATCGTTTTGAATTTTTAAGTTTTAATTTAAACTTGTTGATTCTTTAATAAGTCTGCTGACCAACCCTACTTGCTTGTGTAAATAATTATTAATGTTATATAGTCCAAATATGCTCGTCGGATTATTATATTAGAAAATCTAAGAATTGATGCTTAATACAATATTTCTATATACATATTTGTAAAGGTCATATCGAATTCGAGAAAAAATTGAGATTATTTAAAACTGCCCAGAGCAAAAAAGAGCAAGTTTTTTCTTTTTAAGTACAAGACTTTACCGCCGGCGCGAGGTTGTAAGGTGCCAAAATAAATTTAGCGACCAACCTCCAATTCAATTTTTTAAAGCATAGATGTTACTTCGCAATTTATCTAAGAGTTCACAACAGATTGTGCATAGCATGCGGAGGCAAATTATAACACAGCCATTTTGAAACTCGTTCGGTATTTTTTTTTTAACAGCCGATTAATGTTCAACAGCCAGACCATTAGTAAACGTGGCGATCGGGAATTATTGTCTCGAAAGTTCTAGAATATAAGTTTATTTAAATCTCGTTCGTCGGCAAATTTTATTTTATTAATTTCGGGAATCCTTGCTTCTCGAGAAATGATGTTTTATCTCAGGAATTTTGAAATCATTAAATCGTGATCTGACCTTATTGGATTAAGAAAAATTTTTCTTTTAAATTCTTATTCAGTCGATACTGAATTTGACTGAACAACTTAAAATTATTCAAATCAAAGTCGTTCACCATTATTTATCTCTTAAAGAAGGTGGTTTAGTTATTAATTTTTTTCACTAATCGTATAGAATAGAGAGTACAGGACCGATTTTCTCCATTAAGAGGTCTGGGTGCTTTAATTTTTACAACTTTTGAAACTCGATATTTATTTTTGCTAAATTTCATTTTGGGGAAAATGATACGGGTACTTAGTTTGGCAAGTTCCAAATGAAGATACAATTCGCGAAGCAAATTTTCTTAGATTTAAAGAGGCATTATGAGTAATGTTCTTTTTGTGTCATTAGGCCTATCCACACGAGAATTTTGAACAACACCGTAACAAAACCATTCTTTATTCACACTGTTGTTATTCTTCTGTACGTATTTGTAAATTTGCGCTTTACTAAAGGGTTTTCCAATAAGAGGTTTCATTTTGATATTAAAAAAAAAAACGAGTATTTTTTAAGAGAAATCAATAAATGTTTATTTCATTGTAAAGAGGAAGGTATGCCATTAACATTTGAAAACGATATCAGCCAAATGGCCGCCACGGCTACGCTTGCAGCACCATATCGTTTTTATGCAATTTTCCATGAACAATTCGCACATTTGCGGCTGTATGTCCTTAAGGTCTTGAATCGATTGTGGAGCATTGGCTTATTTTCACGTGGCCCCAAAGAAAAAAGTCTAAAGGTGTTAAATTACAAAATCTCGGTGGCCCATTTCTCTTCGAGAAATAACACTTGCTGAAAATAAACGCCGTCCACATCAATATCTTCCAATTCCGGCCATAAAAAATCATTAATCATAGCTCGGTAGCGCAATCCATTCACCATAACAGTTGCACCAGCCTAATTTTCGAAAAAGTAAGGTCCAATCACACCGCACCAAACAGTGACACGTTGAGGATGGAGAGGCTTTTCAACAATCATTTAGCCTCCGAGGTGAAAATGGGCCTCATCACTGAAGATGATTTTTCGATGAAAATCCGGATCATTTTGATGCATTTGAAAGGACCCAATCAGCGAAGATACGACGTTTATGGTGATCGACCAGCTTCAGTTCTTGTGTTAACTGAACTTTAAAAGGCTTAAGACCTAAGTCTTTATGCAAAATACGGTGTAATGTCGTTTGTGGAATGTCTAATTCCAAAGATCGACGAGGAATCGACAAAACTGGGTTTTCTTCAACACTACGGGCCACAGCAGCAATATTCTTTCGTTCTTGAGCGACGCACACGGTTTCGATTCTTCGCATCACTAACTTGTCCCAACAGCTCAAATTTTTCCACCAGTTTCACTATTGCCGGCCGAGAAGGTGCTTCACGACGACCAAAAAGTGCTTTAGTTTTGCGAACTGTGACTGCAAAATTTTTACCATTTTGGTAGTGAATTTTAATAATTTCAATGCGTTGTAGAAGCGTGTATCGTACCATTTTTAGTAATGGCGTAGTTTTTACTTGTTAAATGTCAAAAGATGACAGCTTCAAAATTGACAGCTGCCCAAAAAGCAGGCTATTCAAAATGAAACCTCTTATTCTAAAACCCTGTATAACCATAAACCGATTTTTGTATTGTAATTTGCCACCATCAAACATACACTCCTGACGTACAAAGACGTACGAAGTCGGTAAAGATAGGTTCGAGGACGATTGTAGATTAATACATTCAGAACATTCTTGGTCTATTGAGTGCAGATCTTAACTAGGTCGAACGTATCTGGGATATTCTAAAACGCTTTATTAGAGTGAGAAGAACGCAAGAAGAGTGGAATATCATTCCGCTATAAATGATTCAAAGCATTCTACTTAATAAGTCCAGAAGAACGGAAGCAGTTATTAGAGCACGAGAAGGAAATACCCATTATTAAATTAAGAAAAAACAGCCGCATATTATTCCAAAACTTTACTTTAGAGCCCTTATGATAAAAATGTGATCTTTTGCGACCAGTTCCATTAAAATTGACCAGCGGGACTCGTCAATTGACGATTGGAAATATAGAGAAAGCACTACCTATCGGAATAAAATAAAGCTGTAACGACCACCAAAAATTAGCATCAGCGCTCGCACAACCACTAAAATATGGTATAGTGGACATTTTTTGCAGCCGAACGGCCTCGAAACGAAGCGCTTCTCGATAAACTGACACCTGCCTTAAATTAGCTGTCAGGTAATTAGGTATTGGCTTTCAAATTAGAATTTAATTAAAAATAGGCATTAGTTAAGCAGGAATATCCATAAAATATATTTTTAGTAGTTTTGGTGGCTCCAATGGCGAGAAACACTATAGAAAGTCTGTTCAAAACAGAGTTATAGAGAACTCCTAAGTTGTTATAATTTTTCTTTAAAAGTTAAAATTTAAAAAAAAATATGTAATAAGCTCATTGGTTGCGTAGGCAATCTACAAATGTATTACTAATGTAAACGCAAATTATATCCCCTACTTTTACATGAATGCTTTACAAAATTGATTTTCTCTTCCATGAAGTTAAAAAAGCTTGCACTAGTAAGACCTTAATATTGTCCCATTCAAAAATATTGGCTTTAGAAATGTTTTCATAATTCGTCTTTTAAAAATCTTTCATAAACCACATAATACATACCGAACGAGATAGAGGAGCAGACTTTAATGTGGAATTATATTCAAATAATATGCTTGATGAAATATCTAGATAGTGGTGGTTCTTGGTAAGCCAAGCCTCAATGTAAAGCTTTAAGCCTGTATTCCATGAGAAAAATTGACTGACAGTCAAAAAAACGAAAAGAGAAAAATAATCTGATGCCCCATATAAGAGACAAAGGCAACGTGTTTTATTTTATAGAAAAACAATTTTGCTGTAAAATAAAAAATAAAATAAAAAACGTTGTCCTTGTCTCTTATAAGGGCATCATATTATTTTTCTCTTTTCATTTTTTTTTGACTGTCAGTCAGTTTTTCTCATGGAATACAGGCTTAATTTAATCGCCCTTTTCAGGAATAATCCTATTTAGGAGTAGGATAATTTGTTTCTTTAGACTACTTGTTTGACGCATTATATTTTTATTATTAAAAATACTAATATTACATTGGTCAAACATATAGTGTTTGCCAGGGTTTCGAACCGAACCCGAACCCGAACCTCGAACTCGCTCCGGTTCAAAGATTTTTAGTAATTTTTTCGAACCTGAACCTGAACCCGAACCCAACATTTCGCGGGTTCGATTGAACCGGGTTCCGGGTTGACAAAAAAAAATCGCATATTATATACAGTGGAAGTCGGATAACACAAAATCGAGGAGAACAACAAAATATTTCGTGTTTTCAGAACTTCGTGCTAAGCGAAAATAATATGAAGAAATAGTGGAACTGGGATCAAAAGAATGTTCTTGTTATCCGATATTTCGTGTTATCCGTTTTCGTGTTGACTGAATTCCACTGTATAATATTTATCATAATCCAACAATTTAGACAGTTGGACTATCTTTGCACTAAACGTATAGCAGGAGTTTACTGTTTATGAATCATTTTCACGGGTCCCCAAGGAGAAAATACTATGGAATAGTGAGAAAACCATAAAATTGAAATTCCACTTTTATACGAAGCTGAAAAAGTTTTGTCAGCGATTCCTGCAACGAAAGTCAGTGTGGAATGGGCATTTTCGGCTATAAAGTTTATTTTAGCACCACAAAGGGTACACCTTCAAGAAGAGTCATTAAGATATATCCTATTCGTCAAACTAAACGAAATGTTTTCAATGAAATAAATATATCGTCATCTCAGTATTTAAGTGATACAAACGCATTTTTGTAATTTTGGAGTGAGAACTACCGTTTTACGTAAAAATGTAGACTGTATCGTCAAATCCGTTTTCAACGTAGGTAGTTATTATACCACTTCGTCAGTCCAGTGTTTGAGTGACACAGATGAGTTTTAGTCAATTTGCAGTTAGGACCGTCACATTAGATAATGGCAAACCTAACTTCAAAATGATCAGAATGCGTTTGTGGCGCTTGAATACTGAGGTGACGATATATAGATTTTTTTAAATATCTGTGGTTTTATTTTTTTGTTAACCCGAACCCGAACCTGAACCCGAACCCAATTATTTTCTTGCTTTGAACCTGAACCCGAACCCGAACTCAACATTTTGCGGGTTCGAAACCCTGAGTGTTTCTACTAATGTTAATTTTGTTTATTGTAGAGGCAATCGTAAGTTTTCCTTTTTGTTTAAGACGTCTCTTTTTAAACGCGACCAGAGGCCATGCATTTTGTGCAACCATTGTAGACCCGGCCCTGTCTTTAGGCTCTCGTACTAAATATTAGTTACTGCATTTAAATTTATTTGTGAAATATTATCTCTGAAGAGCTCATATAAATAAATGGTTTATGCCAGTATATAGTATTCAAAATACTAAAGTCTTAATCTATTTTTGCAATAAATCACATGACTTTCGAAAAATATTAACACGTGTATCGCACTTAAAATATAGAAAATAAGTTCAAGACAACCAAAAAAAAAAAAAAAAAGATGTCATAATTTCTACCACTTGACTTTTGTCTGCAACAAATTATTATACATTTACGTAACGCTTTGTTTAATATGTCGTCAATGAAATACATTATCACAAATTTGCAAATATATATACTACGTCAACAACAATTGACACCCAGCCCCTAATGAAACTGTTATAGTCTGTCAATAGTTTATATCTATTTTTGGTAGATGCTAAATAAATAAACTAATTGTTATAATTATAATAATAAAAATAAACAAACTTACCCTCCATCAGGCGGCGGTGGCATTTCATGATATTCACACCCATATTCGTCGTCATCAGGCGATGCATCATCTTGAATATCAGCCGTTAATCTTGCTGCCTCCTCACATTGCACATCACTATCAGTCTGTAAAATAATAAAAAATAGAAATTATTAATTAGCTATAATATTCGTCAAAGTCATATCTAACGTTTCTATTATACGTATTATTCCACTCTTTTCTTTTTTTTTTTTTTTTTTATAGAAGATTATCTTTCGTTAATTTTTTAGGCAAATGAAGATTTTATCACACCGTAATAACGAGCGAAAATATAATTTACCATGTCACACCTATACATCGGCCAACCAGATAAAAGTAAATTTTTTTTTCCATCAATTCATTTAACACTAAGACACAAATTTGTTTTTTAAATATTTTTCATGAAATTAGAACCATTTTGATATAGATCAGCATCATATTATCGTTTTTGTCCTACGCATGTATGGATATCGCGGTTTTGTTCGCGCAATTGTTTATCGATTTATTTATAACATGTAACATTTTTTTTTTGTTAATTATTTTTGCACAAATCTCAAGTTTTATAAAATAAAGACAACAATTTGATTACAAAATTTATTTACGTATAGACATTATTAGTATACGTACAGAATACGTACTTTATTTGATTGCCTTCAATATCAAATCGATCGGATACTAATTTGCTTATTGTTGTTGGTTTATTTTCTATATTAGATAAATCACGTTTTTTTTTTTGTTTTGTTTTTGTTATCAGAGCACGAAGCATTCCTTAGAAACACGTGAAGATTTTTAAAAATCATTTTGCATAGCATCAGTATTTATTGTGCTGTGTTATCGTAACAAATTGTTTTTGTTTATTTTTAGTATTAGAGCCTATTATTGTATAATAAAATAGTTTAAAATTGGAAACGGGAATCACACCCACTTTTTTACACTTTTTACATGTAAAAAGTGCTGCTATATAGCAATTTATTCAGACACAAAAAAATAAACAAATAATAAAATTGTGCCCTAAAGAAAAGTTACAGTGAGTTTGAATACAAAATATATCTTCTACCTCTGGATAAATAGTTTTGAGCCGGAATTTTTTATTTTACATATTTAAGTGTATAGCGATTTAAACCAAAAAAAACTTTTACCCTACATGCAAAGTCGAAATTATTCTATATGGCCAATAACAGTGTGTTGTTGTTTACCCGCTCCAGTGTAGCTTCCAGTTCCGGAGTTTCAACGCTATCGGAACCTATTTTTTATCTTTAATCTCTGGACAGATTTTTGGTTCAAGAACTCATATTTTTTTTAAATTTCCCATATAACTTTTGTTGTCGAATGCTAGAAATTAGAGATGGCGGATCCAATATGGCAGATACCAACGTATTATAAGTCCAAAAATAATATTATTTAATAATAAATAATAACGTCGCAAGTCTAGACTAAAAATTTAAAATAACGAGACATAACCTCAAAAGTATGACATTTCATAATAATTTCATGATAATTATAATCGTGAAATAGCGTCCTAATAATTTGTTTAAAGAGTCAAAATTTATATAACGTACACAAACATTGATAAAATTGATATCATGATGGAAAATGTTTTACTTAGTGTAGACGGCGGGTTATTTATTTATTTTGTAGTTTTCTTCTTTTTGTTTCTGTGTAAAAAGCAGCGACAAAATTTAAAAAATTTGGTCTCCGTTTTGGAAAATCACCCGTTCCGTTTCGTCATAGACTAAATTATTAATTTAGAGACAAAAAAAAATATTCCCAAAGTTGATATAGAGGCACACATAACTATAATCAAAGGGTAAATATCAACAATAACAGATAACAAACTGAAGGAAAATTTTCATACAAAAGTTTATCGAATTATAGAAATAAAACATGAACGAATGTCGCATTAAAGCAGAAAAAGATTGATTAAAAAATATTTTTTGTTGGTGCTGTTGGTTTCGGTACTCTTGGTGTTTTATACTCTTTGATGCTCTCACAGAAAACGTACACATTTTTTTTCTCATTCACCAGTTTGAATTTCTTGGCATGGCACTCCAGCATACTCTCTTTAATATGATTTTAGTCTATGCTTTTGAATACCTGTGCTGTGTTTTCATAACATTTCGGTTCGTTTTCGATAGAATTTTGTCTCCGGTTTCAAGAATATTGTACTTTACTCGCTTTTTCAATTGTTTTACTTTACCACCGCAATTTTTGTTTGCGATATTTTCTCGGTTTGAATCAAAGTAAGAGTAAATAATAGGCTGAGATCGAACTATGTGCAAAAAAGCAAAATAGAGTACAATTTTATTCTTGAAATAAGAGACATTAACTCGTGATGACGTTTTTTCATAACTTGTTCCTAGTTGCGATTGCGATAGGTAGAATTGGTTTTATTTCTTTAAGTTGATTTTTCGGCATTTTTTTATAGACAAATATATTAATTGTTCATGACAATCCCAATCCCAATATTTTCGATTTGGTAAATCAGAAAAATACAGAGGACAATCGCTCACAATATATCTACTGAAAAAAAGTAAAAATATCTTCCCCTCCCCGTAATTTTGGCTGAAGGCCCAAAGAGTTATACCAATGTACCACTCTGCAAAAAATGAGAACCCTCCATGAGTTCTTTCTGTTGGTAGTTTGGTTTCGTATTGAAAAGTATGGTCTACTCATCAGGCAGCTACGACCAAACTACAAAAAATTGCACTCTAGCCACATACATTAAGTATCTAGCCAGAACGTACTGACATAGCGAATTATTATTCACTACATCAAATATAAAAACCCATGGAGAAACCTCATTTGTGTGTGTATTAATGCCCACACGTATATTTTTTAAGAATTTAATTTGTCTGTCTGTAATAAGCTGATTTTTCGGCATTTTTTATAGACAAATATATTAATTGTTCATGGCAATCCCAATATTTTCGATTTGGTAAATCAGAAAAACGATTGGCCTCTGTATTTTTCTGATTTACCAAATCGAAAATATTGGGATTGCCATGAACAATTAATATATTTGTCTATAAAAAATGCCGAAAAATCAACTTATTACAGACAGACAAATTTATTTCTTTAAGTAATTTGTCATGCGTATATAAATATCCCTTTGCTTGATTTCAAGACATTTGATTTAACATTTTTCGGCTACAAATTCCTCAGTTATAGAAAATCATCAGGTCAATTCTTAATTCATTGAGTTCATTCATGAATTTCTAGTTTTTCGTTTTTTACACAAAAATTAAAATGAAAATTCGGTTACCGAGGAGTTGGTGCAGCAACACCTGCTACTAAAATGAAAACCGCTTGCACTGTGGGTGGTTCAGTAAGAATTTATTAAATCCAAAGGGTCTCATAGAAATTTCCATAACTAATACAAACGTCTAAAAACGAAGCGAGGGATATCTCTAAATAACAACTTAAACAAATTCGGTTAAATTTTGCAAAACAAATTTTGACTTAGAATTGGAGAAAACTAATTTTTACGTTCGAAAAGAAGTACAACTTAGTTGGGTCTGACAGATTTAAATATACAATTTTTATATAAAAACAGATATAAAGACAGATTTATATAAAATTGATCTCGAACGTACATATTGTTCTTGAATATTAATTAAACGCCCCCGTTCGAACCTATCCAGACGACTCTAAACATTAAAAATTGGTGAAACATGCAGAGAAGAGATTCAAGATGCAGAAAAGATGAAATTTTTTAAAATTTTAATTCAATGCAGCCCAATCCACAAATTCATCGGTACCAGTTTATGAATTCAAAAATTTTTGCTGTTAATGTGATATTAGAAGGGTTTTTGCCAATCAAGCATATGTTGATTTTTGTCTGGTAATTTTCATCATAAATCAATCTCTTTAACACTTCAGCCAATGTATTATACCTGACATATTAATATTTTTAAATAGATACTGTTTCTCAAGGAAAAAACTAATTATTTTATTAAAATCGTATTTTTGTTATTATACAAAACAATTATGATTCCAAAATTGTTGTAACTTGTGAACCCGTCATCGCTGATGTGTGTAAATATTATAGATACATCCAGATGCTCGAAAAGTAGGGTATTTTATTCGAATTGAAGGCTACCAGAGTTGAGCGATTATACGCTATGATATTGACTACAGATAAGGTAAAACAGCCCAAAATATGCTGTACATTAGCCTACACTTTCACCGGAGCAACTGCAGTTACTAGTGCAGAAATGAAAACTTGCGCTTCACCACAATCGTAGAGGAATAGTTCACTTTTTTGTATTAAATTTTTGGAGTTTGTTTGTTTTGGTGCACTCTTTTGTAAATGAGCTTTTGCTCAAAATAGAGTTTGCCAAAAACAAATTAAATTAATCAGTTAATAATAAATAATAACAATAAATAAATAATAAGTTCAGCCATCTTTGTTTAATAACATCGTCAAACTGTTTTTTATCAAATGGGTTTGATCTCTTTTTAAAAAATTTCTGCGAAAGCAAAATTGTGTAAACATAATAATTGCCTAACCGACTGACTCATTAGTTTTATTTTCAACAATAAACGACTTTTACCACTATTGTAAGAAAGATTTAAGCATCTGTAAAATGGAAATACGGTTTTAGATTGGTGACCAGGTCAAATTTTAAAATCGAGGAATTTTTAGTGTGGTTTCAGTGAATTTTGTGTGCCAACAATTAAACAATTTAAACATTTCTATCTTCGTATCCTCTGTTCTAACCAGTTGGTCAAAATATACTTAACCTGCCATTCGAATAATTGAAATGAACTTCAGAATTATATTAAAAATTCAAATAAAACTGTCAGAATTTGAGAAAACGATAAAATATGAAATCAAAATTCATAAGAATTAGAAATTTGATAAAACTTTAGGATTTCATAAAATATTTCATTTTTCATAAAATGTAAAAGTGGTAAATACGCATGGTATGCAATACCGATTATCTAGTACTCGGGTACTGGTATATTTTGGTCCTTCTTCGAATATTCGGGGTTGGGTACGAAATTCTGCTTTTTATAATTCTGTTTTACAAAATTCTGTTTTACATAATTCTGTTTTACATAATTCTGTTTCACAAAATTCTGGTTCACAAAATTCTGTTTCATAAAATTCTGCTAAAAATTAATTCTGCAATTAATTTTTTTGCCGCAAAACAATTAATTGCAGAATTAATTTTTAGCAGAATTTTATGAAACATGTACATAATTTTTATTTACAGTGTTTATACATATATGCTGTAATTTAGTATAAAATATTGTATTATCTTTGCTGATTTTGTCTTTGTAGAAAAAATAAAAGATTAATTCTTTCCTTGATACATATTATACTGAACACATACTCAAATACAAAGTTAAATAAATTCAAAATGGACATTTACATCGTCAAAAGTAACAAAGGTCAAAACAAACTTAATGTTAACGGTTATTTTTTTTATTTTGAAAAAAAGCCCAAGAAAGGAACTTTTAGTTGGGTTGTGCTAAAAGAATATCCTTGCACTGTAAAGGCAGAGTTACCACTATAATGGAAGATGGGATACACAAAATTAAGAAAGAACAATGGGAGAAGCATACCTATCCACCAGTGGCCAGTGATCTGGAAGTTTGCACTACAAACAATCACATTAAAACTTCAGCCACAAACAACATCAGGAAATAAAGGAAATTATAAGAAATTCTGTTATTCAATATCCTGAGAATGTTAGTTTTCTTACCAACAAAAGAAGCTCAAAAAATGAAGATCCATCGGATAAGAAAAAACATAATTGCTGAGCCACAAAACCTTGCCCTTATTGACATCCCTGAAGAATTACGACATTTGGAAGGAGAATTATTTGTCTTGTGTGAGTCTGAGTTCGACGGAGAAAAGATCATAATAATGGGTACAAGATCATCTCTACAATTCCTAACAGAGTTAACATGCTGGATAATGGATGGTACTTTTGATGTGGTACCGTGCATAATGCGGCAATTATTTTCTATGTCCTGATTGAAGGTGAAGTTATACCATTGATTTTTTGTTTAATGAGCCAAAAAACTTTAAAATTATACGAATTTCTTTTTTGAATTAAAAAACTATTTTTAAAATTCGAAATTGAATCAAATCCACAAAGAATCGTGTGTGATTTTGAAAAAGCCATTATTTCATCGGCAACATTTTTTTTCAAACACAAATATAAAAGGATGCTTGTTCCACTTCGGGCAAATTTTATGGCGTAGAATCCAAAAGGAAGGGATGAAAAAACTGTATGGAAATTCCGTATCGTTCTCTTTAGAAATTAGGATGATAAAGAGTCTAGCCTTTGTTCCAGAAGATGAAGTTAATTCGTATTGCATAGAATTAAAAGAGATGTTTCAACACAGAGAATCCGTAAAGTTTGAAAACTGTTTTGAAAAAAATTATTTGAGGACAACAAATCGGTCATTATATTCTCCAATATTTTGGACAGTGACCCAAAGCAAACCCGGAACGGAGTATTTCCCGAGAACCCAAAACAGTGTTGAAGCATGACACCGACGTTTGAATGTGGTAGTCGGGAAACGCCATGCAGGGCTTTATAAATTGATAGATGATTTGTCAAAGGAGATGATAATGTTAAAAATGCAGGTGGAAAAAAAAATCGGGAAATTACATTAGAAAGAAAAAATCGATCATTCAAACAAGAAAAAAAATTGAAAAAATTATAAAAAAACGTCCCAAAATGGGAAAACAAGATTTTCTCAAAAGAATCGCAATTAACTTATCTCAGAACTAAACAGAATTTAAAAAAACAGAATCTTTTAAAACAGAAAATTGTAAAACATAATTGTTCGAGAAAATAAAATTTACAAAAAACAGTATTTGTAAAACCAGAACTTTTTAAAACGGAATTAAGTACCGATCCCATTTTCTGATTCGCTCTTAAATTTGGCCAACAAAAACCGCAACACCCCTCGATATTGCTTCTTTAGGTATGCGAAGTCTAAGCATACCACTGTACATAATATTCCATAACAATGGACCCAGCACCGAACAGCAATTATTTTATCTGAGTAGACAATAGATGGATAACTTAATGACAAAAATTATTTTTAAAAAAAACAGAATTTTGTAAAACAGAATTTTATAAAACAGAATTTTGCAAAACGGAATTTTTCAAAGCAGAATTTTTCGAAAAACTAAAATTTCGAAAAAACAGAATTTTGTAAAAACAGAATTTTTTAAAACAGAATTACGTACCGATTCCGAATATTCGACTACGCAGTAATTTGATCGATTATTCGGGTAATCTGATTCAGGGGCACGAAATAACTCCGCGGAAATTTATTCCGCCGAAAATTTTTATATGTCGGAATTAATCCCAGTTTCAATAAGATTTACACCCCTATTTCCTTAGTCGTGTCACTTCTCACTTGCACCGACAATCAAATTTTGATATTCTCTTAGTCGATCGATGCGACAATTGTCGTTTGAAGTGACAGATATAGTTTTACGTCGCATTCTCTTATATTATCACTTCGATTGACTAAGAGAATACCAATTTAAAGTTGAAGTGACATGACAATTGTCACGTCGAATGAAGTGACACGACCAAGGGAATAGGGGTATTAATTCAGTTTTTAGAAGTCTAATCTTGCGGATTTAATTCATATGAAATTGAATTTTTTTAAATTTATTTGAAGTTAATATTTTCGAAAAATTTAAGAGAATTTAATCCAATTTCGAACTGATAAAATAATAAAACTTACAAAGGTTGTTGAATAATTGTTCGTAAATACTAATAATCTTCCACGTGTTTTTTGTATATTCTACGGATTTAATCTTGTAAAACACATTAAAATGATCTTACGATCGGCTACTTATCAGAAATTACACGAATTAATTAATTAATTCAAATTAGAGTAAAACATTGGTAATTGTAGAAATGGAAACATTTCGCATACTTTATACCTTCACTAAAAGACTTATTTGATTACAAAGATTCAATTCAGGATTTAATTCAGTTTCGTGTCAAAAATGTCGCGAAATTACTTAGTTCATTTTTGATGCCGGAATTAATTCCCGTAGCCATATGGTTCCAATGTAACATCGAAAAAAAACTAAGAAAAGTAATTTTCAGTCATCTAGCATAATACAAAATTTTTTACACAATACATATTTTCTTGTAATTTGTGTATCAAGTATCAACAAACAGTTTTCTATTGTTTAAGATCCTTGGTTAAACACACATTGAAAACGTTATCATTTATCAATTAGAATTAATTGAAAAACCTATATAACTAATACAAAATTATTTTTGATCCTTTTTGTTTTTTCCTTGAAAAAATTTCTAGATGACTGACTTATTGCTTCAATAATCAAGTTGTTGTTTACGGGCAAATATTTATATTTCTGAATACCCCTATTGAGTGCGTCTATTTTTATCGCATATCGGCATAAAATAATATAAAAACCAATAAAGGATATATAATTTTTTAAATTCCTAAGTTGATTTATCAAAATCAAATCAACCCTATAAAATATATTTTAAATTGTCTTGCACTCATTTTTAACCTATATATTTTATCTTAAGTCCTAACCTTGCTCTACATGGTAACTTAAAAACTTCAAAATTTCATAATACCATCTTTATCAATTAAAACATACAACCAAACAACATTCCACCCTCTAAATTAAATACCAACAAGTACATATTAGATTATTAAAGAATTAATAAAGCAATAGCGTAATTTTAATTGTTGATAATCTTTAGTAAAACAATTCAATAGCAGCTAATCAACATTAACATCAAATTGATAAAAAAAAAAAAATCTCGTGATATAAAAAATCAAAGTTTATTATTTGTAAAAAAAAAAAAGTTGCTAAACCATCCTATTATGGTATACTCGTATCGCGCGCATATATATAACATAATCAATTGACTGTTGTACAAGTATAAATTTATTGGATATTTTTTTTGTTTATGTTACCAAGACCGTTGTTTTCCATTCAAAATGAGCTGATATCGTATTATCAGAAATTTCGATTTCATTAATATATTTGTTCAGTGAGTGTTTCAGTTAAACATACCAACCAATTCTCAAGTACTCCAAAGCCTTGTACTATTGGGAATTTCACATTTCATAAATAATATCAAATACATTGTCTTTAATCTGTAGAATTGTTGTATGGTAGACAGATTGGTATCACACACAGGGTTTGGAACTATGATGACGAATGTTAAAATAACACTTGACATTGAATGTATTCCGTTTGCCAAAAATAACTAAAGAACAAAATGAACTTTTATGTTATCATGTACGTAAATGAAAAAAAAAGTCGACCATCATTTCCATTTCATTTATTGCTTCACTCCTACCTGCCCCACACAAAATATACAAGTCAAACACAAGGAGTTATGTATATTTAGTATCAATAATAGTTTGATTGATTGTTGATTTTGTATTGTGTATGCCGCACTAAATTTAGACGAAAAAGTGTTTCCTTGAGAATGACCGATTTAATCGCGCTAATATTTAAATGATATATTTTAATACAAATAATCCAATCAAACTAATTTGAGCCTCATGAAAACATTTCAATTGAAGAAAATTAAATTGTGTGACAAATAAAATTTAGGCGATTTGATAAATTGTTGAGTACGCGCGCGACGTTATGTATCGCATTTTCTGTATATATATGAATGAATGCAAGATAAAATAAACTTAATACTTTGTTTATTAAATTTTTATTAAAGAATCAAAATGTAAGTACATATGCAGTATGTGCGATATGCCGAGTTTATTTTTAGATATTAAGGTTAGAAAAATAAGTTGATATATGTAGTGTGAGTATATAACTTATTATAAAAAATGCAGTTTTGTAGTATATATTTTTTTAGTAACCACCGGCAATAGATCGAGACGCCTATAAGCCCGTTTATTTCAGCAAGAGAAAGAGCCCATAGTAACAATACTAACTAAATAAATGGAAACTGCGCGAATAAATTTTTTTTTTTTATTTTTGTAATTATAGTGAACAAATATTAATTGTAAACATTGATTGTAATTGATGGTATACTAATTAATTAGGGTTACTCGGTTAACTACAAATTAATCGAGCAATTGAAATTAGAGGATGTCAAGAATTTTTATTTAATTTATGTTAAGTTTATATTAATCGATAGTATTTTCTGTAGAGATCGTTTAAAAAATTCTATAGAAATTATAAATTTTGTTAAAAAATTATCAATGCCGAGAAATTAGTTCAAACTGATACCACACTATCACTATCGAAATTTGTTCAAAGGATTCTTCTTCTATATCACAGTTCACAATATTTTATAGTTTATACTTTATAATCTTTACTATGTAAATGGGGCCACATTAAACCATCATGCATTTTCTGAGACATACTCACGCATTTATTCCATATTTAAGTTAAGGTAATGTAAACCATTTATACAGACAAAGCAACAAACTTTTTTATTTTAAACACTTTAGAGTTTTTGGACCACTAAAATCACTTAAAACTCTTCTTATTTGCCATCCATTTTCACATCTCTAGCCACTTGCATAAATTACACGATCTTTAATTTAAATCACTTAATTTCAAATCATTTCTATTTTAAATTAATCAAAACAAAATAACAAATCGTTAAATTACTTTAGCGGCAAAATTTATTTAAAAGAAAAAAAAAAAAAAAAATATTCCACACACTTTTGAAAAACTTTTAAAAAAATAAAATCGTTACCCACATTTTGATCATATCGATCTGCCATTTTTCGAAGAATTAATCGTTCACTCTTCAAAAAACAACTATTATAAGTACTCTAATGCAAAAATAATAAACTTTTGAGAAAAACTAAACCGTCGAACAGAAAAACATGATCCGGACAGTTAAATTGTAAAAAGCCAAATGATCGAAATTTATTACATATTTCTAATTTCTCATTTTTTTTTTGACGTTTTGTTCAAATGACTAGTGTAGTATCAATTGATATAGAGAAAAAAAATACAACAACAACACAGTCACAATATCACACATGTATCACAATAACAACAATATTAATAACAAATAATAATATATTAATCACAACATGTTAATCAAATATAAAATTCAATTGTTTTTTTATACAGTACCCACCACACACTAAAAACATGGAGTCCTATTAATTATTCGATGCGTGTAATTAAATTCAAATTGTTGTCAAAATAAACAAAAATCGTTTTTTTTTAGTGTGCGAAAATATTATTAAGAGTCTGTAGTCTGAAGGATTTATTGCACTTGCCATATACAAAGGCATGTACAAACTTTTCTTAATTAAAATTTCATCCAAAACAATTCTGTATTCTGAATTCTGAAAACCCCAAATTAATTCTTACATAATATTCTCATAATTCACGTTTCTTTTTTAAAGTTAAGAATGTGCAAAGTAACGTTTTGGTTCCTTTTTCCAAGTCGAAGGAAATCGTGCGTTAACTACCAAAAAAAACGAAGTCTTGCGTTTCAGAATAATTGTTTGTGCTGGCTAAATTTATTCACAGATTAAAAATACTCAGATAAACTATTAGATGGAAAGATCCATGATTGAATCATTCCATTTTTATCTAATGGGAAAATAGGAACTGAGAAAACTGTACATCTTTAATCAAATTTTGTCAATTCAAAGTATTTACTTTTGAATGCGGTCATATAAATCCATTAAAAATTTGGTTAGTACAAAATAACTTTTTTTTTTTTCGGCGGTGGTTTGGCGTCTATTGGAGGGCGAGGGGGATCAAAGTTGAGTAGATTAATCTACCAGCTCCGGTGCGCATCACGTGAGCTGTTCTGGTCTTGTCATTAGGCAGCTGCGTGATGGGTACAATTGTGTAAGGGGTAACCTGTTCACAATTCGCAAGTGTACGTACTATCTCCTCGTGGCAATCACTGGTAACTAAGGCCACTTGGCACATTTTTGGCCATTTGGCACAGGCTAAAGTACGGCGCTAAAGGAGAAAACCTTGACAAAAAACCCTAATCTAAAGTGGAACAGCATATGCCGAAAGATGGATGGCTGATAGGTTAATCAGCCCAAAATATGCGGACTCTGGATACCAGGCACCCTCCAGTTTTATTTAGCCTTCCTGTAGTAAAGCTGGGTGACCTACAGGTGATTTGCAATCCCCAGCAACTCGTAAGAGTAAAATCAAACGGAATACGGGGCAGGAGTAGGAATATAAGGGAGTGGGACAACCCTCTCGAGGTCCTTGAGCTCCAATGCTACCGTCTTTCTAGCGGAACTACATGCTGTAGTAAACATCTAGGAGGGAGAGCAATAAGAACAGATAGTATGTTATCACGTACCGGGAGGCAGTATCGTCAGGTTCATTAAGAACCTGAATATTGACTGGACGAATAATTAAGCAGGGGCCAGCACAATAGATCTTTTAGGTCGCAGTGCGAAGTGGCTGATCGCCCGCATGGGCCTCCAATAATATCAATAATAATAACTTTTTTCGACGTTTAGAAACTCCCTGAGTCTGAGTCCCATTAAGAGATTACATCCTACCAGACTAAGCAATCGACAGACCGAAAGACATCATCTCTAAAATTATTTTTTTTACTCGCCTTTTCATTTACATAAAATAAAAGATTCCAATACTTTAGGACACTTCTAATCAGTGAATTTATTATGCAGTTCTCAAACTATTTAACAAATCACAATATAACATTATAATAATCAATACAAATGTAATATCCAAAAAAATATAATACTATATAAAATAATAATATAATAAATATCATACAATAAATATCATAAGTGCGTTGAGTTGAATATAGGTAGGTGAGTCTGAGATACAAAAGTCTATAATGACGCACCATCAAATCTAAATACACCTACCACCCTCGATTAACACAGTAATTACGTTCCGCCAAATTACCGTCTAACTCAAAACCGTGTTAATCGCGACTAATACACCTGTCCCTCGATTAACACGGTACTTGATTAACGCGGCGAAACTTCTGTGCGTGTTAATCAAGACTTTGTCTCAATTCGTTGACCGTGTTAAATCAAATCCGTGTTAATTAAGTACCGTGTTAATCGAGGGGCAGGTGTAAAACTAAAAGAATAATAATGAAGAGGAAGAAACAACAACAAAAAATGTACCATATTACATAAGTTAATTAGATAATATTAAATTTACTAGTAATTACCCGTCAAAACTGACGGAAGTTTCTGAAAACTCAATATATAGTAGTTCACATATTTATTTGCTTTTTATACCCCTTACTTCCCCTTCCTAAAAGATCGTAACATATTTCAAAACCCCTCCCTCTCCCAGGCGTAACATAAAAGTATTCACATTTTTAAATTATTTTAATCACGTGAAAGTGAATTTTGCAATTAAGAAAACGGGCTATCAATGATATGATCAATGTTCACTTCTCCCTATCTTTAACAAATCGTAACAAATCATGAAGCCACCCCCATGAAGCGTTACGTAATATGGCCCCATAGCCTGAAAAGTAAAATGTTTTTTTTTTCCTAAAATAATACGAAATAAGACAATTTAATATTAATTCAATAATTCTTTTATCACAACGTTTCTTGTAAATGTACAGTTATCATTTATTATTGCGCCTTGGTATGAGAAATTGTTGATCAGCACTCTAAGGTTTTCATGATTTCGTACTACTACGTACTTTCGTACAAAAACAGGTTCTGGTAAAAACACCCCAACCTTATCGAATGATTGTCCCTGAGCCTTGTTAATCGTCATTGCAAAAGCCAAAATGATGGGAAATTGTCGTCGCTTCATTTGAAATCCTAAGCTGCTCTCGCTTGGTTCCAAGTCGATTCGGGGGATGCAAACTTCCGCTCTCTTATTGCTGCCTGCGATTATTTCCGCCTTGATACAATTCCTGAACAGCTTTTTCACGATCAATCGAGTTCCATTCAGAAGTCCCTTCTTTGGATCCAAATTCCTTAGCAACATGATGAACGCACCAACTTTCAATTTCAGTGAATGAGGAGGCATACCAGAAGGGGTCTGAGAATTCAAAAATTCGACTGGAAAATCGATTTGCATCGCGTGTCGAAAGTCACCGCCAAGGATGAGAAGCTTGCCACCGAAAGGACGAATATTATTCATGATTCCTCGCAGAAGCAGATCAATCACTCGAAGAGAATGCGAAGAAAGCATTGAAGCCTCATCGATAATGAGCATTGCAGCTTCTCGTAATTTAATGGATTCCTGCGAGGGGATTTTCATGGATGACACCGATGTTTCGTTAGCAGAAAGCGGGATTTTGAAACTACTGTGGGCAGTTCTACCACCAACTAATAAATCCGCTGCAATTCCTGTCGTGGCGAAAGCATGCACAACTTTACTCTGGCCTCTTACATAACTCATCCAAGTGTTGTAAAGGTAAGTTTTTCCCGAACCGCCAGGACCGTCGAGGAAGAAAAATCTCGACTCAGCCATCGAATCATCAATTATAGCAGCAATCTCTTCGAAAATGGCACGCTGCATTGGGTTAAGGGTGGCGATCAAGTTTATGGCCATTTGAGCTTGTTCTTTGACATCGAAAACATGTTCGACGTTTTGAATCGGGCCCGGTTCAGGAAGGCGAAAATCTGTGCATTTCATGCCATTCATGCGCAAAATAACCTCAATGTCTTGAAGCAGTTTCTTTTCAGCGGTTATGTGTTCGAAATACATGATGTAGTCGGCGATTAAATACTCCTTGAATTGCTCGAAAAACGCAAGAGGATTTTTTGGCGAATTGAAGATACAAATCAAAGCAAATGTTAGGCGAATTTGATGCGGCATGCACACATGACTTGCTTCACTTAAACATCGTTCCTATTCGCTATCATCCTCAAAAAGGTTCATGGCTCGTGCTGCATCATTGAAGGTGTCAAAAATCACTGAATCGACGGTCTTAAGATCGGTAAAACTTTGAGCTCCACGAATGTGTTGTAATAGCAGTCTCAAATAAAAGCGCTCGCGATCTTTCGGACTGACAGCATACATTCGAGTGATAATCCTATCTCCTCTCTGCTTGCGAACTTTCCAAATGCAAAAAGTTTTGTCAAATACGCAATGCTCAGGAATTTCGGAATACAAATATTGTCGAGCATTCTCGTCTTCGTGCTTGTTAAGCTCAAACCATGCAGTCAGATGTGTGTATCGGTGTTGAGCTCGATCAGCTGCAGCATCTTCTTGGCCGTTTTGAAAATAAACCATTTGTTCGTCAGGAAGATGGATGGCAAGACGATAAACAACATGCGATCGATCGTTCATTGGATTTTCGAGCAGTCGCCAAATTGCTTCAGGAGCACAAACATAACATCGAGAAATTGCTTAATTTCATCATGAACAATCGGTCCTTGTGCACTTAATTCAACAGAAGCACAATCATATCCTTTGTATATATATTTGAAAATGTACTTGATTGCTTGAACGGTTTGGCAGGATTCGACGTTAATGTGACAATTGAATTTGCGTGTTAAAAATTTGTTGTATGGAACGACATGACGATTATCAATTTTCCTTTCTCCTATTTGAATTTCAATTCCTTCACGACGACGATAAATGGGAAAACCATTAACTTCGGTTAACGTTTCCTTGCAAAAGGATTTCGGAAATCTTTTTGCACATTCACCTTTTTCCATGCAAGGCGCAAGTGGGTTCTCATTGCCGCAAGGTCCATGTATCATCTGTAACGACTCGCATTTGTCGTCGATTACATATCTGATTTTATTTCCGGTATTATTGATCACAAATACGTTGTTAACTTTTATTGACTAATAAAACGGTATGGTTTTTGTGTTACGCGGGAAAGTTCGGAAATGAAAATAAAAAAAAAGATATTTTTTTTTGCGGCTGAGAGGCAGTCAGTTTCAAAAATTCGAGAAGAAAACAACTATAGTAATAGCATTCACCTTTTGTTTAAAACATAAAATTTTTATAAATTTTTGCTCGATTAAAAATTTAAAAACTTTCAATAATAAGTGCACAAATGTATAAAGTTTTCCTTGTGCTTTAAAAAAATTGTATAAATGAAGTGCATAAATAAGAGATGTGAAAATTTCATAAATAAACAAAATATAATAGATAGTTAATTTAAGGTAATGGATGATTATAAAATTATGAATATCTAATTTGTGAAATTATATAAAAATAAAAGAAACAAAAAAAGACCAATTTGTTGGTTGATTAAGTACATACATGCGAACATACGATTAATCATGTTATAAAAAAAAACAATTAATACTGTTCTGTGGATGTTATGTACAACTGTAAAACATTGTAAACGATAATATTTTAAATTGATAAACAATAAAATCTTGAAAAGTTATGAATTAAACTACAGTGTGCATTTAAATTATTTTGTGGTAAATGTGAATGATTAGATGGGAACAAATATCATCCTTTGGATTGTACCTGTCTAAACGCTGTTGTATTGCAAAGCAGAGTTGTAATTGATAGACTTTTTAAAAAACATCATCTTATTGTTTTGTGTCGATATTGTGCTTGATTACAGTGTATAAATTCTGTACAGCATATCCAATATAATAAACGATTCGGACATCATCGGTAGCGGTGCCAACTTAGTTGACGAGATAGTGAGTTCAACTCTAATCTACACAGGGACGTATCCACCAGCAGCATTGTTAGAGGTTCGGAACAAGCACTTATTTGATGTAATCAACCAGTAGGTGTAAACCAAATTTTTATATATTTTTGTTATTATTTTTATCTTATTATTATTGTTTCTTAAATTGCAAATTTTTCATTTTTTTTTTCTCAAGTCAATTTCTTTTTAATTGATGTAAATTTTGTTTATGGTGAAACTTTCGGTTACAACTTTTATGTGTGCAAATGTATAAATTGGGATGATTTGCTAATTTGAGCGTTATAGTGAGTGAAGGTCTACTTATTCCAGATGACGAAATAGTTTTTTTTTTATAAGCACAGCTAATTAAGTTTTGGTTGAAGTCTGTATAAACCCCGCCCACGCCGTGAGTTCTTAGCCGGAAATGCTATGCACAGGTAGCTTCAACAAAACAAGTTTTGTTAACGATTTCTTGGCCAATAGGCTAGCCAATCGTTACACATCGAGCAAACAACGATTTCATGCAATATGGGTTCCAGTTGCTGTTCAGGAATCTCAGCGCACACAAATCGATCAATCTTCTTGGCTGTGTCGATTTTTGAGTCATTGGCCAGAATGAAGAGCATGTGAGCATGGGGAAGTCCTCTTTTTTGAAACTCAATCGTGTAAACGTATGCAATGACATTTCCAAAAACCTTGTTCTTTACTATGTCATCGAGTAGTGCTTTCAACTTAATGCTAAACACTCGAGCAACCAAATCTGGTCTGTCACCGGGCTGTTGTACAGGAAAAAGGTTCTCTCGAATCTCTGGCCAATTGGGATTGCATGTCATAGTAATGAAAAGATCAGGCTTGCCGTACTTTGCCACAATTGCCATAGAGTCGTGATACTTTTCGCGCATGTTGCGAGGGGAACCTTGAAATGAAGATGGCAAGATGACAGATCGACCAACTGTAGTTCCATGACGAATTGCCACATTATTCAAAACGTCCATTAGACCTCGATATTGCTCGACTCGTAAGCGTCCCTGCTGATTGCGCACAAAGTTCAAATTGTTGGCTTTAACTTGCAGATGAGCATCAACAGCCCACTGCTGAAACAATTTTCCGCCATGGAGAATTGGATTGAAGCGACCGACTCGAATGGCAATTTGTGCAACTTTCCATTGCAGAAGAGTGATTTTAGTTCGCTTTCTCTCGGGACAATGAGCGGTATTCATTTGCATGTTTGGTTGCCAGCCAGCTTCTCCAAAAGGATAGAATGGTACGTATGTCATCGGATCCAAATGTAAACTTAAAATGTTGAGGTTGATGAGAGGTTGTTCATCATTACGTGGGTAAACTCGAAAATCACGTTCAAATGGAGGCTGTCCGTCGGCAGAGCGAAAAATCATTGCCACCTTGTTAACTGTTGGAAGATCGTAACGACGTCTATCGTCATTACGATCGCGCCGAAATGCTACGTTCACAACGGGAAGCGTTCGATTGTCGGCTGCCGCTGCTTGTTCTTCCTCCCGCTCAACCTCACCAAGATTTCGGTAGGCTTTCGCATAAATATTTTGCTCTCGAATCATTTCATCCAAAGCGCTGACAATAGTTGCGTTCAATCGCGAATTAGCTGGATGATTCATGCGATCTTGATTCGCCATAGCTGAGTCGATAACATATAGCTGAGCATATTGTCGTTGCTCACATTCAGCTGGATGCATATGGCCAGTACGATGATAGATATGACCGTGAACGCGAAAAACATATGGGCCTCGTCCTTGAAACTGATGAATTTGCGCACCCATTGAAGCAAATGCAAGCATAGAGTTGTACGATCGAATGTTATCATGAAAGGATCGAAAATGTGGGTGATGAGGATTACTGAGAAGCTCATGAAGAAGAAACGGAAATTGTCGCATTTGCTGGAAGCTAGTTTCAAGCAATACAGTTCCTTTGTGGCAACAAAATTTGAAGTTTCCATCCGACGATTTTTCAGCACTAAAATTGAGAGAATGGCAATGTCGACATTCAACATTCATCACACCACAACTGTGAGCATTAATTTCATTGTCTCGGAAGGTTTCATGATCAAAAATCGATGAATTCCCAGCGGCTCTCGATCTTCGCATTCGATTTGCATTTTGAGCTCTGCGAATTATGCCTTCTCCCGGCATTTTATTTAAAAGTCGTTGGCGTTTTTGCTCATTATTGCGTTGACGACCTTCTTGCGACTGTCGATTTCTCCACCTTAGTTGTCGTTCACAATTCAATCGCAATTTCCGTCCTTCCGAAGTTTCTCGTTCCATTCTAGTTAAAAAGTTTAAAATTTTGATTTCTCATATAAAGTAAAATTTAAATAATTTAATCTTTTTCGGGAACATTGACATTTCAAAAGTTTTAATATTGCTTACATTTATTAAGGTCTATATAACAAATCTATTTACACAACGTCTGTGTAAATTCGTTAAAAATTGAGCGAAAGTTTCGCTCAAATTTTTCACACTTTAGTGCAATAATAAAAAACTATCTTTAAATTCAATAAAATGACACAATTTTAACACTTTATTCACACGTAAAACATAAGAACTAAACAAAACAATTGAAGAAATGAAATAAATTTCAGTTTCTTATTTTTATAAACACACCCGATACCTATATGAGTATTTGAAACTAATTTTACAATGGTTCCTATGGTCATGATTGCATCGAAAGGGCTCCACGAATTAAAAAAGGCTCACTTAGCTGAAATTTACAGCGGGCCATATTATACGCGAAATATTGATACAATGAGGTGTTGGTGCATTTAGTTTGTAGTAGTGTTAGTGTGTGGGGTGTATAATTATACATATAGCGTCTCGCCCCACACTGGGTATATTATTTAATAATAAATAAAGAGGATATAGTTTTCAATTCGTTATGTTGTAATGAAATGCCGTTATAAAATGAAAAAAAAAAAAAAATAATGCAAAACGTTCTTGGTGAGGATCGAACCCGAAAGCTTATTGGAAAAAATTGAATATCGAAAAATAATTTTCGGTACCAGCCTAAATGTACATTACAGTTTTAAAAAATGTATTATTACATATTACATTATAATCATTGTCTTACAATATAAAATTTTATGTTTTTCAATTCGTATTGAAAAAATGAAATACCGTTATAGGCAAAAAAATTATTAAAATTAATAAGTACTTCGATGAGCATCGAACCCGAAACATTTTCTATTCGAAGTTCCTTGTTAAAAAGTCACCACCTATATCACTCGGACTACTCAGTTATAAAATTCAAGCATCTAAATTGGAAATATAAGAAAAGCGTTACGGCCGCACACTGTGAATTATATATTAGTAGATTATTTTAATTTGCTTAATTTTCATTTATTCAATAGACATATGTTAAAACAATAGCCGATATATTTACTATTAACTGCCCTAAAAAAACACTCATTGACACACATGAAACAACCATTCAATATCATCCTGCCGAATAAGCCATTCCTTTAATAAAACACCAAAACCTTTGATAGATTGTTCATTCTGAATTATTATCGGTAGTTTTTTTAAAGAATAGCGGAGTTCTTGAAATAAAAAAGTCTCTAAAATATTCCTTACGCGTGAATGGGATAATATAAAAATTTTTATTACGCAAGTTATACAAATGGTGTTGTACCACTTTGTGTCCACTACGCAAAAAAAAAAGTTTTAAAACCTTTTAAACATATATGTAAATACCGAAGAGGCAAGACGTAACTCCTCTGGAAGAACGGCAAACAATAAACAGTACGTTTCAGGTTATAAATAATTCGAATTACAAATTTCTGGGCCGTTATTAAGGGTTTAATATTAGTAACGTAGGTACCACCATATGCAACAAGGCCGAACTCAATCTTTGAATGAAAAATCCCATAATACACTTTATGCATTACATCTAGCGGGCACATCGATCGCAGTAAGTACAGCTTTCTTAAAGCAAGATTAAGGGTACTTCTTAACATTTTTTATGTGTGATTTAAAATCAGAATGCCCTCCATTAGTACACTGCCCATCATGATAGAAAACGTTCAAATGTTTTATTGATCTTGATCCTATGTTAAATATCTTACCTTTAGATTTCTCACTTAAACGCATTTGATGATTTGAAAACCAAGCACGCGATTCAACTAAATCGGAATTCATTTTGCGCTCCAGTTCATCTAAGCTATCTGCTGAATAAGTCAATGGAAATTCATCAGCAAAGGCCACAACTTTACCATTTAGCTTTAAATCAAAAAATGAATTGACATAAATTAAAAAAAAAGCACAGGACCCAGAACTGGGTCCTGTGGGACCCCTGAAACAATTTCATTTATGTCACTTGCATAATCGCCTATAATTACTTTCTGAAATCTGTTTTGGAGATATGTACGACTTTAGCCAATTATAAATAAATCCTCTAAATCCGATACGCCATAATTTGTTTAATAATAGAGCATGATTTACGGTATCGAAAAAGCCTTGGATATGTCAAGAAAAAGTACACCCACAAATTTACCATTATTTAATGAATGATATATCGAGGACAGAAATACCAAAAGCGCTGCTTCAGTACTAAAAACCCTTGCTAAAACCATATTGACAGCTACTCAAAAAGTTTAAATTTTCCAAATAAGACACGATACGGGATTTCATCAATTTCTCAAACAGTTTTGCAAATACTGATAAGACGATAATTTGTCACGTTCAATCTATTATTCTTCTTATACAATGGAATTACATTGGCACATTTTAAGGTATTCGGGAAGACACCAGATTTTACACTGCGATTAAAGATGTAAGCAAGTAAATAGTTTGTACTATGGTCCGTTAACTTCAGAGTTTTAGTATTTATTCTATCAGGACCACTGGAAAATTTATTATTTAATGAAGAAATAGCCAAAAGCAGTTCCTCAGGTGTAAATTCTTGGAAGAAGAACGTTTCGTTATGCCAATTGACCTCACTCGGGAAAGCGGAGCAACAATTAGAACTAATGCTTGAATTAATAAAATGATGATTAAACAAATTACAGATATCCAAACGATTTGTAATCAAGCTCCCATGTTCATCAAGTAAAGACGATATATCAATGTTGGTAGACTCCTCACCAATCAATAAATTAACTAATTTCCATTGTTTTTTACTATCGTGGGAACAATTATCAAAAAGATTTTTATAGTAGTTAGTACGTTCACTAATTATCATTGAGCTACACTTTTCATTTATATCCCTAAAACGATTCAATAGCTGAAGATTTCTAGGATGTTTACGGAGTTTATTGGATAATTTATTTTTCAAATTCACTAATGAATGTAGTTTAAAAGACATCCAAGGTGCTATTTTACACCTTTTCATATTACACTGCTTCTTGATTTTGCAGCACTCAAAGCAAAGATTAAAAACTTCCAAGAACTTATTCATCGAACCATTTACGCAATTTGCTAAGAATACATCATCCCATGGCTGACACTGTAAAAGATTATTAAATAAATCATAGTTAATACAAGTTACATTTCGACTGGTAGTTGTAGATTTCTAACGAGAATTGCTCTCAAATGTGAGTGTTATTAAGATCGGAAGATGATCGGTAATCTGAAAATTAGCTACCTCACCAATTATATTTAAATCTTTAGAACGGACTCGGCAAAAAGCGTGATCGATACATGAAGAACTGTTACCGGCGATACGAGTAGGTACATCAATCAGTGGTCGTAGTCCAAAGAATGAGTGAGTCATCAAATAATTGTCTATCGATGAGATTGTCGATAATATATCTATGTATGTTGATATCACCAATTAATAGGAAATATTTAGATTTGCGATGCTTATTTAAGATCAGAGTAATTTCATTTAAATATTCATCAATAGAGTAAGAGTGATAACGATAAATACACAGGCTATTGAATAAAATATCACCAACAGTAATATTAAGCTCCATACAATCCGCAGTTACTGTATCATGATTACAGTAATCAGCCGTAATGGCATTTTTTACGAACACTGCAACGCCACCCGCACGTTTAATATCATTACAACAACTATAAAACGTATAACCCGGAATTTTATAGAAGGGTACTTCATCATTATTGATCCAAATTTCTGTTAGAAAGATTATGTCTGGTCCGATAGAGTAGCCAGCTAGATTGGCCAGAAACGAAGTAAAATTTGACCGCAAACTTTTGATATTTAAATGCATGACATATAACTTTGAAAATACAGTATAGTTAAAAACGGAAATTAAATCGCAATCACCTTCACGAACTATAAAATACATTTAAAAAAAAAAAAAAAAAGTTAACGTGAAATTTGTTAAATTTCGACAAGGTCAGATATCGATTTAATTAACTTTACATGACCACCTTCACATTTCCTAACTAAAATATTTCCTTTACGGACCCAGACATATTTTATCTTATTTGATTTTTTCAGCTTCCTCGCTTCAGCATAGAGATGATTGCGATATTTCGTCAAATTCTCGTTTATAAAAATATTGACTGAAGGTGATATCCCTAGACATTCTGTAGATAAACGCTGCTTCCTTTTGGCCAACAAAATTAAATCTCGGATGTGTTGTTCCTTAAACTTAATGATTAATTTCTTCAATCGCGGTGTACTTACAATATTAACTGATGTTACATCATCCAAGCCCATGCTAATATTGAGTCCTTGCTCCATTAATTTAACCGTATTTGCAGTTAGATGGTTAGCATCCGCAGTGAATAACTCAAAAAATTTATTTATTCTGGGCGACTTTAACCAAAGCCAACTTAATAAATAAAGCCTCCATGTTGACGATATTTTTTTAAAAGCTTTTTTTAAGGTATCAAAAAATCCAAAAGAAAATGTTTATTCCATAGTTTTTATATGGAGTGATATGACCTCAGTTTATTCAAAATATATTAATGAAAATTGACTCGATATTAATTTTATTTTGATTCAATTGAAACTATAAACTTTATTTTCCACCTGACTTGGACGATTTTTTCGTGAGTTTTTCCAATTTACGGTAATAATGATAACAAAATAAGATATTTTATATCTGAAAAAGCTTAAAAATAGAGTACATGCATGTAAAAAAGAGATATAAATATAAAGGAAAAGGCGCGACGTTTACAATAATAAACATGACAAACAATATAGAAACAAAGTAAAAATAAGAGAACTGAAGCAAATAAAAAATATGAAGCATATTATCAGATGACAGCTAATAAAAAGCAAAGCCTACTTAAAAAATAATTATTTTTTTTTTAAATTTAATTTGTCTGTCTGTAATCAGTGGATTTTTCGGCATTTTTTATAGACAAATATAATAATTGTTCATGGCAATCCCAATATTTTCGATTTGGTAAATCAGAAAAATACAGAGGCCAATCGCTCATAATTTGTGCGTTAACTACTAAAAAAACGAAGTCTTGCGTTTCAGAATAATTGTTTGTGCTGCCTAAATTTATTCACAGATTAAAAATACTCAGATAAACTATTAGATGGAAAGATCCATGATTGAATCATTCCATTTTTATCTAATGAGAAAATAGGAATTGAGAAAACTGTACATCTTTAATCAAATTTTGTCAATTCAAAGTATTTGCTTTTGAATGCGGTCATATATGTAAATCCATCAAAAATTTGGTTAGTACAAAACAACTTTTTTTCGACGTTTAGAAACTCGCTGAGTCTGAAAAGGGGGGGGGGGGGGAATGTCCGTCCGTGCCTCGAGAACGGTTTGTCGGATTTTTTTTTTTTTTGATACTTTATTATTATTATTTATTTTACTACTAGTTGGTTACAAAATATTTTGTTACATAACACATATGCCCGGTTGCACACAAAACATATCAGTAATTTAGCTTGATTTAACTGGCCGTTAGTAATAATAGCGTTTCACAACACTTAACAGTCAGTTAAATCTTCAGTTAAATGTAACTATGCAAAATTGGGCAGATAACTATTTAACTTATTCTGTGTATATTGCCACTAGCGTTTCAACGGATACTATTGATACTTTTAAATTTCAAAAACAATTTTAAACTATTAAAAATATTTTTCAAATTATGCTAAGAAAAGATTACCAACTATTTAGTGATAGCGACAGTGATAGTGATAATTTTTATCTCACGTTAGCTGTTCACGTTCCAAAATTCCGGCAATATCCAGAACGCCCTGATGTTTTATTTAATTATACTGAAATTGAATTCCGAGACCGATTCAGATTATCAAAAGAAACTGTCTCTAAATTAGTTGAACTACTTGTTCCACATCTTGAACCAATAACAAACAGATGCAAAGTTTTATCAACTGTTAATCAAATATGCATCGTACTCCGGTTTGTATTATTGTAAGTTTCTTACCTCTAAATATAATAAAACATATTTACTTTTATTACAATTTAGATTTTTAGGTACTGGTTGTTTTCAAATTACATGAGGAGATCTTTTTAATTGTCATAAGTTTACAGTGTGTCGAATAATTCGAAAAGTTTTGGAAAAAATTGCCCTATTTTGTTGTATGAACAAAATTATTAAAATGCCAATAACCGATGAAGAATTGCGCCGTACGAAATTAAATGTTTACCAGATCGCCGGCTTTCCTGGTATTATCGGAGCAATAGGTACCTGATACATAATGGTTATACCCATTTGATATTACGTAGTTTACATTTTTGTCTTCTTCAGATTGCATGCACATAAAAATTCAACCTCCAGGTTAAGGTGTTGGACAAGTATATCGCAACAGGAAAGGATATTTCTCGATTAACGTATTGTACAATGCGTGAGTGACCGTTCTTTAAAGATTTGTGACATTGAGCCAAGATGGCCAGGGTCAGTGCATGACCAGACTATTTTGGATAATTCGTTTTTAATATTGGGGGATGGTGGTTACGGAAATAAGAACTTTTTACTAATTCCAGAAATCCAGTCGAGAGACTCTATGGAGTCTGGAAGAGACGATTCCCAGCTTTAAGCCTTGGATTTCGGGTCAAGGTTATTTTAATTTCTTTTAATACAATTGGATTATTATAATGTACCTAACTATTATTTATTAATTTAAAGGTGAGACTATATTGACATCAATTGTTGCCGCCGCTGTTCTGCATAATTTAGCAATGGAATGGAAAGACGATTTTCAAGATTTTGCAGAAGTTGATACAAATCTAATTGATATCCCATCAATGTCATAGAGCAATTCGAATTACCGACGATCGGCACTCATTGAAAACCATTTCAATATAAATTTATAGTCAAATTTTTTTTAATTTTGTAAATTTTTATTTAAAATTTCATTATATACAAAGTTGTAATGAGACTATATTTGGCGTCTTTTGTATCACAATTTTCAATAAAATACTTAACTAGAAATTCAATTTTCAAATATTTGGCTTATTTCATTGTATATCATAAGAAGAACACAATTTTTATTAAAGTCAAAATAAAAATATTTGATATTTTGTTTTTTTTATTAGTAGAGTTGAGTAAAATCTTATTATATCGCAATATCGACATATTTGTTAACTTACCATGAAAATTTTTTTGTAAAACGAAATGTAATTTTAACCGGAGTTTAGATTTATCAATTAGATTGCTGTCAAATGGTTAACTCGATTTGTGTGCAACCGGGCAATAGTGTTGTAAGTAACTATCGGTTTATTTACAATAAGCGCACTGAACAATGAAAAACGAATAAAATAAAATCTAATTTTAAGTTGAAATTTATATGACAATAGTAAAATAGTGCATTGAAAAATAAAATAAAATTTGGAATACCATAATCACATCAGCAAATCATTGCATTATTCTTATTAACCTTTAAGGTAGTTTCTAAGACATTTCTTAAATAAGTTAATGTTCTCAATTCCTTTTATTTCTCTAGGCAATGCGTTATACGCTTTAAGTCCTTTTCGAAATGCGATCGCCGCCTTGTCCCATATGAATGCATATCAGAGGTGTGAAAAAGAGGTCGATTAAACTTAATTAACCCTTTAAGACTTTTAAATATTATTATTATGAGTTCGTATTCTACTATCTTCGTGAATCTTAGTTGTGGTATTTTTTGGAAAAGTTCGTTTGTTGGATGCCTTAGTGGCAGGTGGTATACGTATGTGTTTCAGTGATTTTTTTTGCAGTACCTCTAGTTCTTCTCGCCGGAATCCAGCGCAACTACCCCATACGGGGTTAAGGTATGTTAATTGAGTTAAGATGAATGAATTATAGATAAGTAACAAAGAAGCTCTGGGCAAAATTTGCTTAAGTTTTTTGATCGAAAATATGTACGGACGAATCTTGGATTTGATCATCTCAATATGGTGATTCCATTTTAGTTTGGTATCCAAAATTAAACCCAAATATTTGAAAACCTCAACACGTTGTATTACAACACCATCATAAAAGATATTGTATTCATTAGCAGATTCTGAGATTTTTTTATTTGTGAAAATCATATATGTAGACTTTTTAGCGTTTAGTTGAAGTCTGTTTTCGTTGAGCCACAGGTTTAGCAAGTTCAGATCCGTTTGCAATTCATGAAAAAGATTTCCTAGATTTGTGTTACTATACTTGAGAACCGCATCGTTAGCATATAATTGAATTGTTCCCTTGAAATTTAGTTTACAGATATCATTAATGTAGATGTTAAAAAGAACCGGACCAAGTATGGAGCCTTGTGGTACACTTTTTGTGATATGCAACTAATCACTTTCTATCTGGTTTACAGCTACAACTTGAGGACGGGAAGTAAGATAAGACCGGAACCAAGACAACGGCATCGGCTCAAGCTTCAAAGCTTGAAGCTTGAGGAGCAATATGTCGTGATCTACCGAGTCAAATGCCTTTCTTAGGGCTAGAAAAAGACAAGCTACAATCTCTTTTTTATCAATATTCTTCGAAATAAAATGTGTTAGTTCGAGACATGCCGCTTGAGTACTAGATGCTAGAGTAAAACCATACTGTTCTTTAGCAATAATGTAATTATTAGTATTTAGAAAATGTGTAAGGCGAACTTTCACTATTTTTTCGTATACTTTGGATATGGAATTTAAAATAGAAATAGGTCTATAATTAGTCGGCAACAACACATCCCCATCTTTGTACACTGGTACAACCCTTGCCATTTTCAGTTTATCTGGAAAATATCCTTGTGCGATTGAATTATTGATCAAGTGGGTTAATGCTCTCTTCAACTTTTCTTGGAAAAATTGAAGGAACTTACTTGATATCCTATCCCGTCCAGAAGCTGCTGCCGTCTTCAGATGTTTAATGATATGAGTTATCTCTTCTTCGCTCACATTACCCAGATTCAATTCAACATCCACATTCTGTTCTGGAATAACTAAATTAACAGGTTGCCAGGGAAAATCACACGCATGTAAGAAACACGAATTCATCTCATTTGCCACTGCAAAAATAGGTTTTTGGTTACCAGTTCAAGTTTCTTATTACATATCGCTAGCTTTACCAGGCTCCAAAATTCTTTAGCGTTTCCATTACAACCACTTAATTTAGATGAAAAATACTCTCGTTTAGCTTTTCGAGTTCTGGTTACAATAGTGGTTTTCAGATAATTAAACCTTTCACTCAGATGCTTGCAATCTGGATACTTGATTTTAAGCCTAAGCAATTTCTCTCTCATCCTAATATCTTGGTACAAATTTTGAGTCATCCAAGGTTGTTTGAAGCGTGATCGTCGAGTAACTGGCTTGTTTTGTGTATATGCTTTAACCATTCTCTCAAGATCGTAGACAAGTTCGTCCAGACTATGACACTTGTCTATGTTTTCTCACAAGTGACTAATTTCAGCTAAATTATAATTAAACATTTTTAAATTGTGAACTTGCTCATTTATGTCAAAGTGCAAGCTTATTTTGATCTGAATTGCTCTGTGGTCTGAAAATGATACATCCTCCAATGAAAAGCTACGAATTATTCCAATTTGATCTGTTAAAACATGGTCGATTATGGTTGAAGTTGTATTACATATCCTAGTGGCATATTTGGGATCCATTTTATTTACTAGTAAAAAATCATTTGAAGATAAAATATCCAAATATTGACCCACTTTAGAGTTTGTTGATTCCAAAATATTTAAGTTAAAGTCCCCTAACACTATTGCTCTCGGAGACCTTTCTATAATCCCTTCAAACTCGTTTAGAAATTTGTTAATATGCGATCCTGGGCTTCTATATACACTAATTAAATGCATATTTGTTCTAAATAATTTCAGAACTAGGTAGTTACTCTTATCTTCATCTTTCTCAAAAGCAACTGAACATTCAATATTTTTCTTAATCAAAACGCATATACCACCACCTCTACCATCACGACAGCTGGAATACATTATAATTTGGTATATTTATTAAAAATACCTCATTAGTTTGCACCCAAGATTCAATAAGAACAATAATTTCGATCTCATAATTAAAAAATGAAAGAAAATTTTCCAACTCGCGAACTTTCGTCTTCAAACCCCTGCTATTAAAATATAAAACACTTGGGCAATCCGCTTCCACTCGTTCATCATAATACTGGAATCTAACTTCGTATTTCACATCACATACTAATTTCGAATTATTTTTCGCCAATCTGTTTCTATGGTCAAGGAGGAGATTTGAAAAGCTTTTGGAACCTGTAGTTATGTAAATATTTACGAATTTTTTATACAATATGCTGGTTTGATTATTAAATTGGGCATTGAGTTTGGAGTTGATTTGAAGGCTAAGTAAGGGATCAATTTGCGGGTTGAGTTGAAGTTGAGTTGAGGTTGGACTAGGATGTAGTGAGCAGTTAGCATAGTTGCAGTTTGTAAGGGTTCAAAGAGAAACTTCATCAAATTACAAAAAAATGGTTTGTAAAGTTCAGTGTTTATTTAATTAACCAAAAATCTAGAATCAAAGTTTATTTGTGTTACATAAAATGAAAATCATAAATCAAATAAATCATACTTAATACTATCAATAAAATATCTAATACATTAAAATCCTTTTTATAGGTTTTGGGCTTTATACTATTTTGTTTTTTAAAATACCTTGAGCGTTCGGACTCACTTCGAGTTCATTTTTCAATTTCAATCCTTTTTAAACAAATTAAAAACAAAACCAAACAAATTTGAAACTTCTTCCGTAGAACCAAAATTCATGTGTCTATACTAGAAAAATATTTTTCCATTCCGTTTTTTTTTTTAAAAATGCTGCCAATGGCTTTATTCCTGAATCTTTCTACATAGCAATTAACAAGAAGTAACCAAATCTTAAGCTAAAATTATTATTAGTGCTCACAATTTAATTAATTTAGATTATTATACATACATAACCTAAACATTTAATAAATTTATATGTAGGTCCGTCAGTCCGAGTGAATCTGTTCTTCTCAGACGCCTAAATCGCGTCTGTTTTAGTATATCCCTGCGTAGCTTTTTGAACGATATGATGAGATCTGCGTTTAATTTTTTCCTTGGTTTGACGAATATAATCGGTTCGCATGATCGCGGTGATTATGAATGTTATTAGTTTTATGCATTTATCTGGCAATTTCCTGATCATTTTTCCAGTGTTGAGATTGGGCTGTGGTGGCTTTTTCGGGATTTTTCAATTTTTAATTGTATTCTTAACTTTCTTCTAATTAACTACTGTTGTTAGATGAGCAGGAAAAGCATTGGCTTTTCTTCATCACTTCTCGTCCAATTTTCCGTTGATAGTCTAATCGGTGGATTCAAATTTGTTGACCTTTTTAAATTTTCTGTTGGCTTCCACATAGAACAATCTGTCCTCTCGATTGCCGAGAGATCACTTAAATAGTTCTGGAAGCTCTGGTTTTCTTCTTCCCGCAAAGCAAATTTTAGGGCCTTAATAGCTTGATTTAATTTCCATTTTAATAACGAGTGATCAGAAGACACATCATGGCATTAGCTGGCCTTATCATCTTTACGTGGAATGTCCTTAGATATACAAAAATCAATTAAATCAGGAATTTTCCTTTTATCCATGGACCAGTAAGTTGGGTTATCGGCAGATAAATAATCCAGAGATTGTTGCTCTATTGCTTCACAAAGTTTTGCCTTTTGGCGATGTTAATCTGGAACCCCAACGAGTATGTTTAGCATTGTAATCGCAAACAATTTATTAGCGAGCTGGATTTTTATAGCATGTTTTGAGGATAGTACACTGCCGATATTACACAGTTTCCCTAACACTCCTGCAGACAGATGCTCGTTGATTGTATATGTTCTTTCTCATCTTTGGTAAGTTCATATTGTTTTAATCTTCTTTTAATCAATACGGCGGTGCCTCTATGTGCTTTCCTATCTAGGTGCTTGGTGTCATAAATAAAGTACTCATTAATTTTGAACTAGCTGTTTTTGGTGAAGCGTGTTTCAGATATTATGCCAATATTGTGCTCAGTGAGGAATGCTTGCTCCTCCGCTTTACGTTGTGCTAGGCCGTTTGCATTCCATATTTCTATTTTGAGGATGGCCATTATTGGATTTTACGACTATCTGCATTAGCTTGTTTATATTCTACATAATTGGACCTTTGGTTCTCTCCATCATCCCCATGAAGCATGCTTCATTTTAGTCAACTTGAATATTTCAACTCGTCAACTTTAAAACACTTGCGTATAAAAGCCCTTGGTTCACGCTACCGTTGACAGTTGCGTACTGGTTTCTAGCTGAATAATGAAGATAAAGCATTTGTTGCTTCGAATTGATTTTGAATTGTTTCTCCTTTTCTCTATTCTTTAGCTGTGTGATTTCAATCACAGTTGCTGCATTTTCTCAATGATGCTTCCTTTTTTGCTTTATTGCAAACCTTTTGTTATGGAGTTCACTACATATAACACAAACATCGTTCAATTCTTCCATTTCTTTTCCTGGGTTCCTCGATTGGTAACCTCGATGCTTATTGAGTTATCACTGGATTTTCTGTCTAATATTTCTAAGACCAATCTTTTCCTAAAATTTTTATGCTGTTCCAAAATTTTAACGTTGGCTAAAGTTATTTGATGATTTTTGTTTTTTATATGTTGAGTGAGAGCAGTATTTTGGTTTAAATTTCGATAACCTGACTTCATTGAATATGATAGACAACATTTGATTTTTTCTTTAGGGGAACTGAATCCTTAAGTTTAGAAAACAGATTTGAAATTATAATTTTTGAACAAGTGTTTAGTTTTCGCGAGATTTTTTATGTGTGGGATCGATAAATAATGTTGGTTTATATTTTCGGCCATAACTACAGAATTTCAGATTCTTTTTCTATTGTGAATTTAATTCTAGGTTCAATCGAATTAAAAACATCTAAACAAAACATCAACTTAGTCAATTGGGATAGCCGTTATAATAACATCTACATAAGGATAGTAAAATAACGGTTGAAAATCCAAAAAATTTAGCCCTACATTTTTTACATATTCCGTCAATAAATTTGGCAATATAGGACTAAGTAGTAGGCAAACCCATTGGTGAGCCAAAATTTTGTTTGTAAATTTTATTATTAAATGAGAATTCTGAAATATTTAATACGATATCAATTTACAATTTTCATCCAATCATTTTTTGATATTTTTAACAGGCTGGTTTCCATATCTCGATCTTATATAATTGAAAAAACTTTGATTGATTTGTGTAGTCTTCCATTTTTCAACCAGGATATATTTCTATATTTAAATGATTATTAAGCCACAATTTTATATAATTAAAATTTTTTAATAGTTTTGGGCTCTATACTATTTTTATTTTTTAAAATAACTTTAGCTAAAAAATTTTAGGAAAAGATCGTTTTTCGAAATGTTATACAAAAAATCCAGTGATAACTCAATAAACATTGTTGGAGATTATGCTTGTATTGGTAATTCTTATGATTTATTTATCTTAATTTGGTTTTTTGTCTTATACACATAATTTGTATACTATATTTTAAATAACTAATTCATATATGTATATTTATTAAGTGACCGGAATTATGGGAAAATAACTCATGGATTTTACACGATGATAACGCGCTATCAAACCGAGCTACGATTGTGAACGAATATAAGGCCTACAACTCAATAAGTACCATCGATCAAACACCATATTCGCCTGATTTAGCATCAGGTGACTTTTTCCTGTCTCCCAGACTCAAATTGCAGGAAAGTGCCTATAAAAAATGTTTCGATGATTGAAGAACTCTGATATATGTATATATCCTCGAATGGGGAATACTTTGAGGACGGCAAAATAATTTTTATGATTGAACTTAAAATTTGTGTTTTATTTTACAATCTCCGGTACTTTTTTCACAGAATGAATTTTGTAAAAGATCGTCAAATTTACCGTTTACCGAAGTTTTTTTATCATGGACTGAAAAAACATTTTTCTAGTCTAGACACAGGAATTTTGGTTTCTACGGAAAAAGTTTCAATTTTTTTGGTTTTGTTTTTGATTTATTTATAAAGAAAAATTGTATTGAAAAACTTGTAACAGTATCGACCGGGGAGGTGTCGGCTGTTAACAGAAATTGTTCACTCAGAGGCTTCGGGGCGGTCCTCTCTGGCCGGCTAGAGCTCAGGGTGTTGGGTGTGGGATTTCCCGAAGCATAAGTAAACCGTGTTAGACCGCGATAGTGGGAACAAAGGAGACAATAAGGGAAAATAGGTAAAGGCAGGACCAACTGAGAGTTGGCTTTGACTTTCGAGTCAGCCGAACGTAATTATTTTTTCTTACAAAAATATTTATTTTACTTTTTTTTTTTTTGTAATTTTAAATTGCGTTAGCATATAATGCAGAAAATCGCATAAAATCCTCTTAGTGGGGTAGCTTTGAACGTGTTAAAACTCGTGGAAGGATTTGTAACATGTTTCCTAATAATGGTTCCCAATATCGATATTGTGGCATTCGATTCAGCGGAAACAAATACTCATGATCAGATCAATTGGAACGATTCAAGAATAAGGAAATGGTTAAAACTGGTTTCTGCTAAGGATGCAATACATCGATAATTCAGCCACCCTACAAAATAAAAAAAAATTCGAAGCAGCAGACTTACCGCTTTACAGTATAGGTTTGAAGGGCCAGACTCTGAACCTTTTTGTTAAAAATCTATTTTTATGTAAATCAACACCTTATCTTTTCACAATTTGTTACGAATGAGCATCTAGCTCAAAATAGATTGTGTTAAGTATGGAGTTGGTGTTTGATTCAAATTTTTTGTAAGCAAATAAATATAAATAAATAACTCACCTCACTGCAGCGACTACACTTACCGCTTCATCCTCGCAATTGAGCTCTTAGCTACTCATCATCTGCAAAGCGAAAAAAAATAGCGGATTTCACAACAGAAGCAGAAAAAAGTAAGACCGGTATTATCACTTTGAAATAAAAATATTTGGATTATGCTAGTATAAACAATTCATTATTTAATTTATTGAGCAGAAATAAAGAAAAATTCCGAATTACAATAATGATGAAAATTCCAGCAAAAAAAAATGAGAACATTTGTTTACTTAACCTAACTATGACGTCATACTATTATTCTACGTTTAACAATAATTTCTAGGAAGTTACGAAAGTATAAATAATTCCTCAAATGAAAAATAAGATAAAAAAGAGTCATAAACTTTACATAATTATGTGTAGATAACTAGGGGATTCCAGAAATAAAAAAATTTAAATTTAATATAATAAAACTTAACTAATAATCAAAAACCTGAGTAATGACCGATGCAGCATTCCATCATTTTGTCGTATGATTTTATTAGTGGAACGGATTGTATAATCAACCGTTTTATTAATATTTTTTCACACACTAATTATATTGTTTATTAGTATGTTTGTTGTCTATACACTATTATTGTTATTTATTTATTTATTGTTTTCTTAATTTTCACTCAACTTAAGTTCTAAATTACACATGGGCAAAATCACACCACTTATCATAACCGAAAAATTTTCGTTACTGGTCGCCTTTTGTTTTAATACAAAACCACTGTTCTAAACGGTTTATTTCGATGAGTTCGAGGCGTCCAACAGAAAAAGTTTTTTTTTGGTTTTTTTTTCTTCACACCTTATTAGGCTAAACGACACTTGTACTCGGGCTTTTCATTTCTCGAATATCTATTTTCACGACCATTTGGTCAAGCCCACCACTAAATTGATTATGCACTTATTCGATTTTATTACCGTTATAAATTTTGATTTTTGGTTTTTGTTATATATAATTTTTTTTGTTGTTTGTACGGAACTTGAGCTTAATTAACTTAACTTAAAATTATTTTATATAAACTTAATAGACATTTGGCATTTTCTTCATTATTATATGCGTTACTTCTCACTATCTCACTTAAAAGTTTTATTTGAGTTTATTTTTTTTTATTTTCACAGTATACGATAACCACTCAATTTTTATTTCAAAGTAAAAAAAAACATACATTTTTATGGGTATCGACCACGACAAAAGCACAAAATAATTTTTGCTTTTAAAGACAAAAAAAAATCACTATTGTTTCGCTAAGTGATCGAGAACTTAAGAGCCCAAGAATAGCAAACCAAAAAAAAAACTGAACTGATACTTAAAACCGCATTCGAAAACTGACCACTCATCCATAAATCAAGCGATATTTATCGATTCAAAAAAAAAACAATAGACTCCCACCAAAGATTGGAACGGGACAATCTAGTATGATTTGATCAACAGAAAAACAACAAACTTTTCGCGCGGTGATACATGAATGGAATTTTGTAATAATAATAAAAAAAATAAAAAAAATATACTAATTCAGGGGTATACAACATGTCAAGCTTGGAACACCGTTTGCAGCGCCGGTCGTTACAAACTTTTAAAACTTTTTTTGAAAATAGACTCAAAGTGAGTCCGAAAGTTTAATTTATTTTAAAAAATAAAAACAGTATAGAGCCCAAAACTATTAAAAAAGATTTTAATTATATCAAAGTGTGGCTCAATAATCACTTAAATATTACTTTAATTCGTTTTTTACCTTAGGGAATGGGGGCTACCGCCCTAAACCACCGTATTGGCAATTTATTAAAATTCCAACATTCCTATAAATTAGGACATTTTCAAAAATTTGTGTTTCTTAACAAGGGATCGAATTCTCAACAATAAAAACCCCAAAAAAATTCTGAAAAACACAAATTGAATTGCCAGAAGACCTCATTAGATTTTTGTTAAATTCGACCAACCACAATTTGATAACAAAAGGATCCTACATAATTTCAAGTCATCCTTGGGCAGAAAGCACCAATGCTAAGCGGCTTTGGGGAGCGTTTTATTTTAGTACGTGAAATACAAACGTTATAAATGTTAATAATTTTTAAATTTTTCTGCCGTTTTTCTATCATGCTTGCGCAAAGGATTCAATGTTAATCGGCTTTGGGGGAGTTCTCCGTTTTAGTATGGGGATAGTTATTAAAAAACACAAATTTTTGAAAAACGGTCTAATTTCTACTAAATCAAGCATTAAGTTATTCTGGTATATTCCAGATATATAGATATTTTACGAAGAGGAGAAACCATATTTATATATCTGAACAAATATTTACCAGAATAACTTCTGTTTGAATTAGTACTCGCATGTATGCGTTAAATAGAATAAAAATTGGAATTGTTAAAAGTTTTTAAATACGAATTGTAAAATTCGCTAATGCTACAAGTGCATGGTTGATTCCTATATTGTTGATTCATATATGTATAGGAAAAAATTAGGGTAGTAAGTTAGCAGTTCAGTCGCTTTAGTCTGATAAGATGATTGAAAAGTGATTTATTTTTTACAATCCTCACAGATCGAAATTGAATTGCAGACTCTTAACAATATCTCCTCTTCGTAAAATTTCTATTAATATTGGAATTTTAATAAATCGTCAAAGCGAAGGTTTGGCGACGGTAGGCCCCATCCTCTAAGGTATATAACGAATTAAAATAACTTTTCAAATATTTGTTATAATTAAAAAAACTTGATTTTTTGGGATTGATTTTTTTGCTGTCTATTCGAGGATAATCCACCGAATTGTAAAAGCTTTCTTAAAAAAAACCCAAACGGTCTAACCAAAAATTGGCCAACGAACTAGAAAATTTAATCGTATATGTGGTGTGAAACCAAATCCATGTTTTGACGAAATCATCAAAGACAATACAACGGAGAATTGTCCAAGTACGCCAATAACAAAAAGTATGTCGACCCCGGCAAACCTACAGACAATTGTACGAATTCAAAATGGGTCAAATATGTCGCTACAGCACAAGGTAAATGTAATCCAAGTAAATAGCCCAAATAAAGCTTTCGGTTAATGTAATTTTTCACTGCTCTTGCTCACAGATATTGAAATCACGTAAAAACTCTAATCCATATGTGACTCGAGGAAGGCTGAAATTTCGTCTATTTCAAGTTTTACTAAATGCAATCGCACTACTAGCTATAAGTAGCTGCCGGCTTGGCTGCATATTTTAAAGCCTATCCGACCGTAAAGTTTGTCAACAAAACCATAATTACCACGGCAAAAATAATTAACACGACTATTTCAGATGATTCTGATGGCAGTAAGTGATTTAATAGTAACCTTCTGTAAATGTAAAACTTAATCTAACCGATTTTGTTTTCAGTTGTAAAAAACCCAGTACCAGGTGTTTGTATACCGGTGATTGTGAAATTTTGCCAAAACCATCAGATACCATATAATTATACCGTATTTCCGAATTACATTGGACACTTTGGCCAACCGGAAGCGCAAATGGAGCTTGATGCTTATGATGCACTGGTTGATGTGCGATGTTATGAGTTGGTTTCATTATTTTTATGCTCTCTATTCGTGCCGAAATGTAGTTCAACCGGAATGACGGTACCACCGTGCCGCAGCTTATGCTTTGAGACAATGCGTCGATGTGGATTTTTCTTTGATGTATTTGGATTAGAGCTACCGGGCTATATTACGTGTTCGATTTTTACTGAGTCGGTTAATTTAGATGAATGCGTTGGACTGAAAGAAGTTAAAGAGGCTAGAGTACGGGCACAAAAACCAAGTAAATAAAAGTATATTACTCTGTTTTGTTGAACAATATAATTTGTCCAAAATATTTTACATTAGATTGTTCCGGATTCTTATGTGATCAAAAAAGGTGCTTACCAAACGAATGGCGGTGTGATGGACATGTGGATTGCTTGGATCAAACCGACGAATCACAATGTAACGAATGCGAGAAAGGTTCAATTTATTGCAGGAAACAATTCGTTTTTTCATTTGATATTAAAAATATGATAAACGAGAAGCCAACATAGAGTCGTGTCCGTAGTTCCGCATTAAGTAATTATGTGGCACCAGTTTTTATTTATTTTGATACATTCATGTAATTTAGAACTAAAAAATTATTTGGCATTTAAACGGCAATTAACAAACAAATTTTATATTTAAACCGAAAAATGATTCATATTGTACAAAACAATTTAGTAGTCACGTTTAGTCAGTTAACTTATAGGCACTTCGGACAATATCTTAATATTACCATGTCATAGTTACAGGTTTGATGCTGAATCCATAGAATTATAAATCAAAATTCTCCTCCGCTTTTATTTAGAGGTACAACTGTACATTTTCATCCAAATTAATTTCAATGAACTTGAAATACCATTTTTCTTAATTTTACCCTTGTACTCTATACGAGTACATTTAATGTTTTTTTTTTTTTTTCATAAACAAAGAATTTTATCATATTTGATACCAGTGATATTCGTTAACGTATTATATAATTTCGCGACTTTAATTTATATTATAAATTGCCATATCGCCTAAATAGTATATTTATTAACTACCTATCTTAAAATCGATTAAATAATGTCATTGGCAGCACACGCGGCTATTTGTGTATTTATTGAAAAATATTGACGATTGGCAATTAATTACTCATATGTATAAATACTCAATTACGACTAAATATCGTGTTATCTTTTAAATCGTTCAAAATACAAGCTATTATCAATTAAATACTGAAAATGACCAATGCCCCAAATGCACACTGGTAACCAACATGTTACTTGTCTAATAATAAACAACAATGATATATGTGAATCATATGATTTATTGTAAATAAAATTTATAAACTCGCAACTCTTTTGCTCTCTTAATTCTCAATTATAAATTTATGTAGATAAGGAAATGTTTACTTATTTAGTATCTAGTATATGTACACTCAATCACAATTAAAAATCCGATAGTTTTTGTGATAAACTAATAATTATTTTATCCTTTTACTTTTGTGCTATTGGTGTCGATTATTATCGAACACCTTATACGATTTATCAATCACAAATCTTTTAAAATCAAAATATTTTTTTGGTCGTTATCAGTTGAATAAACTGTAAGCTTAGTTTTGTCAAATTGTTTACTTATTGAATTGGAATACATATTTGAATACTTTGTCTGTTCCCGATAATTGTGTTACTAAATGTAGCATTATTGTTTTATTTTGATTATATTCATTACTGTATGTCATAATAAATTTGTAACAACTATTGTACTGTGCAAAGTCAAGGAAATTGTTATCTGTCATCTTGTAAATAAAATTTTATTTGCAACGCGCTTTGTGACATTTTGCTATACCTTTCAAAAGATCATCGTTATTCGGACGTTGTACCAAGAAATTAATTCACCTTTATAAACAACAAACAAAAGGATTCTACTAACAAAAACCAATGTAACGACTAAATCTAACGTTATAGCTCTCATGCCAAATAAATTCGTATTTTCAACGAGAGACTTGTAGGCGACGTTTCTTTATATAAAGCTATTATGAGTACATAACAAAGAAAATTTGAGCTTGCCAAGATGACCTAGTTATGGTGAAAATATAGAGTTAAATTTATACACGAAATATTGTGTTTTTATTGTTTGTTGTTTGTTAACTTTAATTTGAAATTACAAGAAGCCAAACTAATAGTAAAACATTTTTTTGCACAACATAAACGGAATTAGTATGCCATCCTTAACATTTTGGATAAATTTATTAAAAAAAACAACAAATGTAAATATTTTTTACGGTAACTTCACCATTTTCACTTTGGCCGGTCATAATCATTTGGAAATATGCTAACGTTTTATTTATTCGATTTTATTAATGAATAAAATTCATAATGTTCTAAAAGTTTGTGAGTAAAGTTAAAAACTAAATCGCGATGACTATTTTATGATAACAGTAAATGTTGATAAAGTATTTTATTAACACGGATAAGTCCAAATTCTTTACTGAAACTATTTTATGCTTGATTAAGTGAAGAGTTGCATCATAGTGAGATTTCTGCAAGGATTTTCTTGAGGTTAAGTTTCGATTGTGGAGAAAACCAACTAGAATACAAAAAATAAGCGACAACCACCGTTTTATTAACAAATGAAATCCTTACCAATTTCCTTCTCTTCGATAACAAGAAAATAAATCAATCAATTGTTCAACTTTTTGAAACGGAATATTACAAAACCAAATAATCACCGTAAATTATTTTTGCAAAAATTAGTCCAAGATTTGGTTATGGCAAATGTTCAAAGGCACTAGTCTTATTAGCTTCATACAAAATTCTGATGTGTTCTCCATAACATAAGCGCATGCATCGAGAACTATGCGGCGCTGCTTTTACACTGTGATACGTTCCTAACGTGTAAAAAAATCGTGTAAAAAGAACCGTGTAAAAACAGGTTTGGGTGTACTCATTTATTATTGCTTTTCTATAATGAGAACCATGCACCTAATAATACCCATAATTTGATTGCCTATCTTTCTTACCTAATTAGATTACGATAATACGAGTACATCACGCGATTGAAGTGTTTACTGTTTAAAATTATCGCTTTATCAGTTTTTTACTCAAACGCACGACGGTAAGACACTTACTTAAATAGTAAATGTTAATCAATCTAATAATTTTTAAATACTTTTATGAAATACTTATGAGCTATTCTGAAGGACTTTCGGAATGGTCACGAAAATTGTTTATAAAAAACGTATTCGAAAAAACAACTCAGTAAGTATGCAAAATAAATCATTTCAAGTGGTGAAAGTGAAATGGTCTAATTATAGAAAATTTTATAAATGATACAATTGCCAAAATCAAAATTTTCTTAGTGCAAAAAGCTATATTAAAGCACGTAATGTCTAATTATACTAGTAAGTATATCAAAATTCTGCCAAGCCCTCTTTTCTAATAGTTTATTGTAAAAGTATATTCAAATAAACTATCGAGTCATCGCCTAAATATTGCGACTAATAAATAATTAATTTTGTAATGAAAATAATTTATTTAAAGCAAATATAGCGACTTTTATACTATGAATTTGTGTACGTGATTTTTTTGAAAATTTATTCCACATGGCAAACGGGGTTAAAGTTTTCCCGACTTATCTTCTTGTCAGCATTTGAATTATGTAATTAATAAATTTATTTTCAATGGCACATTGTTGCTAATTATTTTCCATAGTTGATTTATTTTTTATATTGAATGTCATTTGGTTTGAATGGAATTTATGTAATTTTACAAAATGAATTTTAATTTACAACCTAAATACATATCAATTGGTTTGCTTCAAACTTAAAACAAAACACATTTTTTTGTATGAATGGTGCTGGTAATTTAATTAACCCTTGGAATCCGGAATCGGAACTAAACATTTTTTGTGTTTACATATTATTCCTGTGTATTGAAATTGAAAAACATAAAAAATTAAATACATTACCTACAAAATGAACTGCACACCATGTTGAGACGTATTAACTTACCTGCAAACAAAAATAAAATAAAATGAGATATAAAATTTAAAAATAAATTTTACATTGAAATTCAATAAAACACCACGCGATTTGGGTAAATAATCCCCATAACTCGCTCCAAAATTGTTAACAAATATCTATATTCGATTGTTAGGCATATTACCAATATTAGTTGTTCGATTTTTCGATTAACATAAATAACACACAATTTTACTTCCTACCCAAGTCTCAAATTATTAGATTTCTGCCTGGAGCCTTCTTTAATCGAAAGTAAATACAAAAATAAATAAAATTGATTATCAAACAAACAAACATCCTCTACCATACTGAACAACAACACCATATACTACCCAAAAAAATGTAGTAAAAAAAAACATTTTTGGCATTAAATTACGAAATTGAAGATTCATAAAATCAATGCATTAACCATTTACGGTAGCAGCGTGTTTTTTAAATGCTTCAAATTAATGTTGCCTGACTAATACCAGTGATAAGCTGACACTATATAGATCTTGAAATATGCGGAACAGGTTACCTTGTTAAAGTCTCCTCCATAATTGCGATGGTGATGGTAAAGAGCGTTAATTGAATAAAGAATTTTTCTTCAAACAAACACAAGCGTTATGTGTAACTGAATTGCTAAATACACTTTTGATTACTTTCTAGCAAACATGTAGTTAAGTATTAGCGAATTATACGAAACACATATTAAACTCTTAACAATTTCGACGGAAAAAAAATTACAAAACTAAAGCTCGGTCTTAAAAGACAAAAATTTTATTGGTCCAAAACCACTTTTCTCGACGTTTTGAAAGTACTGAGTCTGAAAAAGCAACAAAAAAACAATTGTCCGTCCATCTGTCTGTACCCATAGTATCTCGAAAATGGCTTGTCCGATTCCGAATTTTTTACGCTAATCTATTTCTATGCTCAAAGCGGAGATTTGAAAAGCTTTTGGAAACTGTACATCAAGAGGGTGGGTTACCTGCCATATGAATTGACCCAAATTACCTGGTTATATAAATATTTACGAATTTTTTATGTATGCTTTTGATTATTGAATTTGATTATTTTTTTGATTATCAATTTGCGGGTTGAGTTGGAATTGAGTTGAGGTTGGATTATGATATAGTGAGCAGTTGACTAATTTTTTATATATGTTGGTTTAAGGATTGAGTTTGGCGTAGAATTTGCGATTGAGTTGGATTCCGTTTGCGGATTGAATTAGGGTTGAGTTGGTGTTTAGTTGGGGTTGAATTAGTTTTAGTTGAGATATATATATATATAAAAGTGAGTGTTTGTATGTACAATATATGTGTATTGTTGAGCAGGCAATTCCCCAAAACAAAACACTACGATCACAGCGTTAAATTGAAGAAGGTTTTGATTTTATACAAAATTTTATTTTTTATTGATATTGTAACACGGTAGTGATCCAAATTCGAATGACAGAGAAAAATTTTAAAGAACTAATAAAATTTCGATAAATTTCTTTAGTTAATTGTGTACACAGATTCCGTGAACATCTATGAAGTATAAACAAATTCACACGCCTTGACCGATTTAAACCTAACTTTACACAAATGTTGTTTAAGATTTAAGAAAGGTTAATGTTAATATCCTAAAGCTCCATCTACTCCTTGAGAGATCATAATCAGGACCAAAGTTACTACGGAGGAATTTCTAAAGCTTCAAAAATTGAGTTGATTTTTATCATGGCGATATGATGTATGATGGTGTGATGATATGATGGTATGATGGTTTGTATATAAGAATGGTGTGATGGTGATGGTGGTATTGATGGTTTAATGGTATAATGATGGTATGCTGTTATGATGATATGATGGTACAATTGGATAATGTTGTCATGGTAGTGGTGATGGTGTTGTAATAGTATGATGGTGTGATGGTATAAGGCTATAATGGTATGTCGCTTGGATGGTATGATGATATCATGGCGTGAAAGTATTATGGTATTGGGTAAATGTAAAAGAAAGTTCCGTTCTTCTAATAGATGGCGTAATTGTTCTTATAAGTATTGTATGAATGTGGTAATACATGTTTTTGAAAAATCTCTTCGTAACCTTCAAAACTTAGTATATGACATTTGATTAAAATATAAGGAACAGAGTTTCTTATTCGATTTAAAATGGAGAGTTTTATGGCAAATAATCGTCATTTGCTGGAAGTTTTGTTGTATTTTTTTACTATAACGAAAAGCGCTGCTGTCGAAGGTGGTTTAGGCCATTTAAAGAAGGTTTGAAGAAGATACACAACGTGAAGGTAGACCGAAAAAATTTGAAGATGAAAAAATGCAAGCATTATTGGATGAAAACAACACACAAACGCAACAATAATTGGCAGAAGCATTGAATGTTGATTAATCAACAATAACCATCGGGATGATTCAAAAATTTGGAACACCACATGAATTAACAAAAAAGCAGATGGAATGTGAAATAATCACTTCTGAAATGCCTCGTCAAAGAGACCAAAGAAAGGGTTTTCTGCATCGACTTGTGACTGGAGATAAAAAATGAATTTACTACCAGAATCCAAAACGTAAAAAAGCTTGGGTAAAGCCTGGTGAAGGTGGTTCATCAGGATGAAGGGCAGGAGTGGAAAGTTCTATCCCACCCGCCATATTCGCCAGACATTACTCCTTCAGATTACTATTTATTCCAGTCGATGCAAGCAGCCCTTCATGACGTACGATTCACATCTTATAAATGTATCAAAAATTGAATTACCTAAAAGACGGGCGAAGGTTGTGGCTTCTGATGGAGCATACTTTGAATAATGTATCACTTTTATATACTTGCTAAATAAACATGTAATTTTAACCAAAAAACGGAACTTACTTTTACATGTAGCCAATATGATTATATAATGGTATGATGGTACAATGGTACGATGTTACGATGTTACAATGATATGGTGGTATGATGACATGAAGAATGGTTGATTGGTGGTAAGATATACAACAAGGTGTGATGCTGTGATGGTTTGGCGTTACTATGGTATCATGTTATGATTGTATGATGGTTTAATGGTATAGTATCATGATCTCCGTCTGTATCATTTCATCAATTTTACTGTAATGTTTTGGGAATGTTTACCGAAATTCCGAATAAATAATGAATTATATTGTGTTTTCTGTGTGTATTTAAATAAATCTTCGCTGGGTTTTATTCGAATTAAGTGAATTTTAATTAGGTATTAAGCCTTCTGACAATTTTTCAAACATGATCGATGAGAAAATCGAAGGATTCTTCAGTTCGATACCATCAAATCTAGAAACTACCAAAAGCAGAAGATAATTGCGATTTAGGCAATCATCCCATTCCAACAACAAATAATGTGGTTATTACTGAAGATGACCTAGTAATTGACGAAAACCCATAAAGTGAAACTTCGGAGAATGAGCCATCAATATCTATACTCTACAGTGCTAAGCATATTTTACATAACTATATTTTGACCAAATTGATTGTTGATGCAAGTCGATAGCTAGTAATAAACTTTATCATTAAAATTAAAAAAAAATAAAACTAATTTGAGAACCACGTAATAAGAATGAATAGTTTCCATTTCAGCTGCAAAATACACTAATTTCGAAACTTTAAATGCGGATTCATAGTGGCCTTTGTTCTTTCGTTCATTCAGTCTGAATTTTTGTCACGACGTTATTTTTCTTTCGCGTTTCTTTGATTGGATAAAAAAATTTATCAGAACGAATGAACGAACGAACGACCTTGAATCCGCCTTAACATCGATTTTCTCAAAATACATTTTCTGCAATTAAGTAAAACAGGTTTAGTACAGCAGTACTCAAGGTGAACAAACGTTCATATCCAAAATTGACTCTAACTTCGGATTGCCGGGTCCACTGATGCAGAATATACGTTTTACAAATATTTTTCGTACGGTAAAGTGCAAATGGGTTCCGTTCAACATGGGTTATTCAAAACGGAATATTTCAAAATGGAATATGAAAATATGACATAAGGTATACCACTATGGCATATTTCAAAATGGAATATTTCGAAACGACATATGGTACACTACAGCATATGGTACACTATGGCATATTTCAAAACGCCATATTTCAATAAGGCATATGGTACACTATGACACTGACGGCATATTTCAATATAGCATGTGGTACAATATGGCCTATTCTAAAACTTAGCTATTTTTTAGCCGTTTACGATGAAATTTAATAAGTGCAATGAAAATGGAATACTAAAATTGGTTATGGGCGAAGTTCTGAAGTATGGCCAATTAGGGTAGAACTTGGCTATTTATTAACCGAATATGATGAAATTTACCATATATGATGGAAGTGGGATTAATAAACTGATTTTAGATGTAGTTCTGGAATACGGCTAATTTTGATGGAACTTGGCTGTTTCATATTGGCCATTTGGATATTGGCAATTCTTAACTATGGTGAGATTAGGCAAGTTTCCATTGATAAAAATGGGAGTCTAAAGTTTACTTTACGTATACATCGAGAAAATCAGGTAAGGAGTATATATTTTGAAAATTTTGGAATGTCGGATTGTGTATAGTTTTTAGGTGGTGGAAGCCAAATTTCCCCGGAAAATTATCTCATTTTCCGCGAAAATTTTCACATTTTTTTAAAAAAAAATTGTGTTATTATATTATTCAAAATACGTAAACATATGCAATTTTTATAAAGATTTTGATATTAGGATTGTATCTCAACAGTTTTTCGACAGTGCAAGTAATTTTTCCGGAAAAATTTTGCAATTTTTCGAATTTTTTTTTTTACTTAGTTCAAAATTATAAATAAAATTTGAAACAGGAAGAATTGTATAGATTCTGGAAAAGCGGGTGTTTGGTGCCGTAGCCTCCATCCTCTCAGGTATACAACGAAATAAAATTACACTAAAAAAATTGTTATACATATTTACAAAGTTGCTTTTTTTAACATTTGTGGTATTATCAGAAGAAGTGATAAGGGCGAAAAAAAAACTCTTTGATCTGTGTCTGCAAGGTTGACGAAGCAAGATCCTAACGTTAAAAATTATCAAAAAATTTACATCTTACCTTATTTTGAAAAAATAAAAATAAAAAAAGTGAAAATTTTCCCGGAAAATGAGGTAATTTTCCATATGCCGTTTTGAAATATACAGTTTTGTCATATTTCATAATGAAATACGTCATATCGACCGGGACTCAGTGCAAATATATTATCAAAGAGATACACACCTATGCGATTTGAAGGGCGTGAATTACATTGGACATAAATAATTACCTCTTTATAAAATAATTATATAGAAATACATTATTTAAGAACAAATTTATATCACAAAATGACACATAATAATTTTTTTTTATATTTCCGCACATAAGAAATTAACAATCTCAACATCCTTCAATCTGTTAGTACATACCACAATATTCTAAGGTTAGCACATAATTATAAAAACAAAAAATTCCTCACCCTAAATATCCGCCGTAATCGCGTGTCAGATCTATTGGGAGTTATCCCTTGAGTTCCAGGCATATCCACTTAAAATTAATAAAAAAAAAAATCACCGCAAACTTGTAAAGTTTCACTATAATTATATTAAAAGCACAAACAAAATAATTTATCACTTTCTTTTGTTAATCTAAAAACTTTTTCAAGTTGCTATTTTTTTTTTTTTAAATCTTTAATTAAAAATGTTTCTCCTAAATAAGATTTGTTCTTGTTGCACTATATCTAACTATAACCAATACATCTAAAGTGTATTGTGTATCACATCTTCAATGTTTTTAAACTAAATACTTCAACTGTCTTTAATATTCTCAATTTTTCATTTATGATTATTTTATTTGTATGCTAAGATTAAGTGCTTTGTTTTTGTTTTTTATGATAAGAATAAATTAAGCAAAAAAGAAGAAATAAAATATTATTATCAATTTATAGTCACTATTTGCTTTGCGTTCTTGTACATTATTCATTTAAATTGTTTAGAATATAATAAGAAAAATGATGAGACGAATTTATGTACATATTTAGAGGTTTCATGATCTATACCAAATCAATTGTCAAGATTATTTTTAAATTTTTTGGATGGTTTGATGTTGTACGGTACAATAGTAACTAAAACAACTGTAATGAAACATAATTTTATTTTGATTTAAATCTTCAATAGAATTTCACCGGTTTCATGATAATATACGCTCGTTTAACCTTTAAGTATGATACTAAACAAACTTGTGATGTATTGAGAAATGCATATTATACTGTCTAAGTTGTTTTCAACCATCGCCAAATACAAATTGTAACATTCCTTCCCTTAGTTTCGACTGATAAAAAAAATCGAAAACGACAAAATTCCAGTTTGGCGAGAAAATTACATTTTTGGCTTCGAATTAATACTTAAAATAGCAAAAAAACAAAAACTTATCACACGTATTGATAATTAAATTGAACTTCTTATCGACACTGAAAGGTACCACTATTTCGTCTCAACCGTGTCACCTAATGATGCCCAATTAAATTAACAAACAATATCGGAAATAATAAAAATTTTAGTAATTAATCTCACCTAATATGTATTTGTTCACTAAATAATCAGGATTTATTATTAAAATGATTTTAATTTGGTGGATCTAATTCCATTATGTGCGCGATGTCATAATACATATTTGCGTTTAATCTGATTTTTCTTTCTGTTTCTTTCAGTTTTTTCGATTTGATTCGGTTAAATTTTTTATAACGCACCTGAACTGAAATTATACATGAATATTCATGTCGCTAATTTTTAAACACGATTTTATTTTTATAATAACAAAGGTGAGGCTAATTCAGTTTTTCTCACTATATGAACTCATGTTCGTCAGTGATTTAAAGTAGTGAAGTGATATAGATGTACAACTTTCGACTTTAAGGCGTTAAAATTTAGCGCGTTGATTTATTGAAATATGTCGTATGATAAAACAAATCCCGCTTACAAAATTAAACCATGTTCAATTTTTAATACCTTAAAGGTATTAAGTATAGCCTAACTAACACGTTTAATTTTAATGCCTAAAAGATGAAACCCAATGTGAGTGATGTGATGCTACAGCAGTTTTCAAAAATTACCCCAATTTCCATAAATAAAAACTAAATATGAGCTGCTTGTTGATTTAAAAAGAAGGCGACTTCTGGATTTAACTAAAAATTTATCTCCACCCAATACTGTTGCCGGCAGTGATTACAGTTCTTTCCTAAGACTATCGATCGGTGGCCATAAATTTCAAGGTTCAAGATCCCTCCTGGAATCACAACTGATCAAAGTAGCTCTTATCTGAACTGTGGCATACGCTTGATCGCCATGCGAAAAATCTTTTCAGCGGGTAGTGCGAAGTCCCATAATTCCCAATAAAATACATTTGTATTTACTCGCATTTGTTCTATGAATGTACATTGTAAATTGATTAGCTGTAAAGTGTAGGGAAATAACATAATAGGAAAATAACAGTTATATTTATTTGTGACCCTGTATCGCAATTTGCAATTAAAATGAAAATAAAGTAAATAGCAGCCGAAGTGATAAAACACCTAAGTATCGACGGTGATAAAAAAACAAAAATGTTTTATTTTTATATTGCTATAAAATGGAACATTCTGATGGCTTCCGTTCATTACGGCACGTTTCAGTACGGAATATTTCATTATAAAATATGACACTATGGCATTTATAACTTATGCAAAATATCGTGCAAAATATTAATGAAAATTTGACAAATCTAGCGCATAAACTAATATGGCGGGAAGTTATGTTGACTGTTACTCAGTGTTTCCAAGCCGGGTATCCGAGTACCGTAATATTCGGGTAATTTGATTGCGTACCCGGATTTCTTCTTTATTTTTAATTTTATTTTCTATTACATGACATTTCGGATGAATGTAGAAAAATAATTCAACCGTTTGTATATCCGTTTAAATTTAAATAAAAGGTTTTCAAAATTATATATTACAACACATAGTGTGTAATGTCATCAAAGGAATCGCGTGCCTGGGACTATTTTAAGAAAACACCAGACACAAGGTGGCAAGTAGGGAGATGCGTTCGGATAATTTTAACTAAAGGTGGAAATACTACAGATATGAAAAATCACGTAAAAGTCCATAATAATAACCTCGAAAAATCAACATGTGATACTGCTAAAGAATGTAATGGAGTACCTTTTCGGTGAAAGCAATTAGGCTTCTGGTCAGTTTGAATTGAACTATATTAATTGGAAAAATTTGTTTTCGAGAAAATCATTTAGGTACTTACTACTCACGTCGACTTTTAATGTTTATTTTTTGTTAACTTTGTAATTTTTTTCTATTTTTTTGTTCATTCAATCATTATAAAAATAAAAAACAAATCATCGTGAAACCTTTACGTTTTTTGTTCCCTTTACCCTCCTTTTGAAAAAACGTAAATGCATTTACTTTATTAGAGGATTTACCTGAGAATTTGACCACAATCTTTAAGCTAAATGCAAAATTGATGAAAATTGCAGGTATTGAATGTTTCAAATCGAGTTAAGGTCAAAATGAAACTCAAAATTTAAACTAAATAATTCAACCTTATTCCAAGCATCGTATTAGAAAATAAGCAAAACGTATTAGGTAAATTAGATTTGATACAAGGCTTAATCTAAAATATCACAAAGATTGCAAAAAATTATAATTTAGTCAGGGTTTGGCGTTTTTGCCTAAGAAATTTAAATAATTCAACCCAAGTTTAAGTTGAATGTGGCCCGGACTTAAAATCAATAAAAAAAATGATTCATTCATGTCTTATATACAAATTTGAATCTAGGAGGTTTTAAAATTACTAAAATGTAATAAACGGATTCGGATTTAAAACGGTTGCTTAAAGATGAAAGAGTTTGAAATAAATGAACAAATCAATAAAAAATCAATCGTTCGTTAATTTAAATTTCCGAAGTTATAAGCGAAAGCTTGTTTTAAGCGGTTAATTCTATATGAACTAAGCATATTTTTGATTCTTTCTTTCTTGAAGTCTTCGAATGTCGAGTATTGGTTAAGATAGTTTCTTAACATGCTGTGGTTCCGGGTTCAGTGATCGCCGCTGATCAAAAATTTATTTACAAAATGCTTCGACAGACATAAAAACGGTTATGAAAAATAGAGTTCGGTGAGCTTATCACCTACAACGTTCACCAACACGTTTTATGTAAGTACGGTTCGAAAAGCCATAGAATTTTTTTATAAAATTCATAAAATTTATAGACTATATAGGGTTTACATAATTTGCGGTATTGTGCGGTGTATTGTATTTTATTCTACTTTTTTTTTATAACGTATTGTCGAAATTAGGACCCTTTTACAATTGCTTACTTGTTTCAAACTTATTGACTTATTTGCCGCCATCTTGAATGGGTGAGTGAAACCATTACAATTCATTTCTTATTTTGAAAGCTGGCATAAAAAAGTATTATTTTGTATATTCTATTTAACAACATTATTTTTGGATTGCTTATATTTATTGTTTTGATTTGTTTCGAAAAATTTGAGATATGAGACGATTGGAAAAAATAATTTTAGATTTCCAATAATTTTCGCGTGCGGCAACGCTGTTTGAACTCTAATGTTGTGTATGCTTCACGAAGGGGATTATTGACTTTTGGTGACATGAATAATATTTAAATACGTCTTAAAGTGCAAGTTTATTCAATCGCCTTGAAGTGCTTTTGATTTTCTTTCCCACTTCCAAGAAATGTTTTCGTAGACAAACTAACAATCAATACAGATTTTCTTGCAGGAGGGAAACAGAGGGTAGGTAACTTCGCCAGCTTGCTTGTGAGTTGGGTTCTACGGGAGGATGATTGGAGAGGGACCTTGGTTAACAGAATTAAATAGGTGTTGAATTTGTTTTTGAATAAATAAACGTAATTCGGAGGTCGTTCGGAGGCAAAAACATAAAAATTTATCTATTACAAATAAAGGAATGGTTTGTTTCATTACTGATTATGGACTTCTGTTTTATTCATGATTCTGTCATTTCAATGTTTAACCGTTCCATGCAAGTTCTGTTTGTTTAGCTCCCGTTCGGTTTTCACCGTACCATTTGTCGGCCATTGGATCCGAAAACATAATATTTGCTTTCGTCTGTGAGGGGCACGTTTTTCCAGAAATCGAATATACAGTTTCCGTAGCCTTTGACAAGCTTTGGAAGCGGTTTTCGATTTTTTCTGAAATCAAAGGTTTTTTCGTGGCAAATCTACCATTGTGTCCCGCTCTTCTGATTGTTTGCCGAATAGTCTCGGCACTTGCATTTTGCCTAGTTTCGTTTCGGCTTGCACTGCCATTTTTGGTGTAATTATTCGCGGATTTTTCCTGATTTGCCTCATAATATAACGACTATCCGGTTCGTTCAGTTTTCAGGCGCATTTTCAATCCTGTCTTTATAGAGCTGGATAATGTACTGTGTGATAGAAATGCTTCGTTGAGCAATTTTACTGATTTTTTTAGGTTTTCTACCCTCGTTATGATGAAATATCTATATCATAAACTTTCTCATTTCTAGAGTCGTTTCATTTTTGTTTCGGCCTATTTTTCCAAAATTGTAGAAATTTAATTTTCACTGTTATAATAGTATGAAATGACGAATGATTGCGATTGATAACGTCATGGTTCTCCTTGTTTTGTGTAAGTGTGTGAGTAAATTAATTTGATCGATTGCGTTTTGAAGGTAGATATCAGTGACCATGATAGCGGGTAAATTTTTTTTTTGTTGGCAAACATGTGGCGTTTCGCAATCGTTTCGCTTTCACATCATACCTTTGAGCTTTTGCTGTTTGGGCATAATGATTGAAATAGGTACATTTTTTGTTTCGTTTTTTTTATATAAAAATTTGGTAGAAGGGAGAACAAAAAACAACGTGTTTGAGAACACACGCATTTTTATAATTGTATTTGGTTAAAAATAAAAATCGTAAAAAATTTATTATTTATATATATTACGTAAAAGTATTGTAGCCGAATCTTTTTAATTAATAAAGATAATCGGTCATCAACAAGCGAAATACATATTATTTCATTTCCTTGGAGTCAGATCGGAGATCGCCCCATTTAGTACAGTGTTAAAATAACCAAAAACATTTCCAGTTTTTTAAGGAGCTTATTAAATTTTTGAACTTTTTAGCCTTTACCACGCCAAGATTTTGAGTTCGATTCTCGCCGCTGACCAAAAATAATAAATTACAACTTTCACCGACAGACCGTCATTCCAATTCCATATTGTAGCAACTACACTTGAGAACAAATCAAATTTTATAGTTCGAAGTATAACTTTATTATTTAAATTTTTCTGGCAATTAGCCATCAATTGATAAGCCCGAATTATAGTAACGGCATATTCTTATTTTCAAATAAAAAAATAGGCAAGAGCGTCTCCATATTAATGGAAATCAAACTAATTTTTGTGGAAAATGTTACAGAGCATTCACAATGCAAAAACCTTGTACCGTTTACTTACAGGTTTGTATGAATTTCCAACATAACGAACAAAAATTGTTGTTCGTTACGTTGTAAAATCATACAAACCTGTAAGACAAAAGTAAAAAGTTTTTGCATTGTGAATGCAATGTTAGATAAAACAGTATGAGTCTGAGGTGACGAGACATTAAAAACGATTTTCCGCAAAGACTTTTGTTGGGCCACCTACAACGATCGCACTTATTGACAAAAGTTAAGGAATTCTAGAATTTACAGAATTTATAAAATTTATAGGGTTCACAGAATTTATAGGAAGTAAGAAAGTTTTAACGTTTTTGAAGATTTTTCAGTTCATTTTTGCATACATTTCTTAATTATTTTTAGAGCATAAAGATCTGAGCTCTATAGTAATAATGTAATGTAACAGAGAATAAGGTAGATTTTCATCCTGAAGTTTAGGCCTGGTGGTAGTGGTTATCATTATCCGACTAATATGACCCAAAAAGTGACTAGTAGTAGTTAATTCGAATCAACTTGTTGCTCATAGAAATATGTAATATGTGTATGTGAATATTCAACATGGAAGCGAAAAACGTTTTTGATAAAATACTCTGTTTTAAAGTTATCAAAGCATCAAATTCGGAGCATCGGAGAAAATATACGTTAGCAACATTAAATATTCTGAATTTTATTCGACGAGCAAAGTGCTTTGGGGGTTACTTACATATTGTATTTGATATAAGTAAAGATTGAAATTAATTTATTAAGTTGCTAGAATCCCAAGTAAACATATTCATTAAATTACGTTTCACCTCTAAATTAACATCTATATAATTCAATTTATAAACACCTAACTATGTAAAATTATGTGTTGAGTAAATGTTTCTGTTAATATCAAAATAAAATTTTATTTAATATCTAATGTAAGGCCAACATTTTTGCATTAAATTAACTTTAAAGTTATTTCATATTCTAAGTCAAATAATAAAATAAATTTACATCCAAAATTGATTTTTTGCCAAACAAAATTCAGTATTTGAATAAATTTTATGATTTTATTAGAGTAGTCGCCCTAAGCCTAATGGTTATCTAAATTTCGTCGAACAAATAATTTTTATAAAGTTTGTTAGTAAATATTTGGAGAAAGGGTTTATTTTTTATATTTTATTTAGAATAACAATTTCTAAAATTTCTTTCTTGTTTATTAACGAATAAAATTAAAAAATCCTATATATTATCGGGTTGTCTCAAATCAATCTCTATAGAGGGAAGGACATCAAATTAAAAAATAAATCACATTGTTATGATCGTGTTGGAATGTCGTATAATAGGAATTTTCGTTATATGTTTTTTTATGACTATTAAACATAAAATTATTTTAGTTTTCCAATTACTAATATACTATTGTTTTTAATTTAGTTTTTTTACCCAAAATTAAAATAAAAATTCAAACGAAATTTCGATGTATGTACGTACGTACAATTTTTTGGTACGAATTAATTCGTGAGATTAGAAATTATCTTTCCCAGACATTGTTGCTAAATTAGACTCTTGTTAAGCATTACAATAAGAAGACGTCAAATTATTATTTATTTATAAAATAATCCTTATACATTATTAGTCTTATATTATCTGTTTGTTCCAGATAAAAATAAGAATGATAATCAATAAATTAAATATCATTAACATATCTGTGCTAATAAACCAGTGCTAATGAATAAATTAAATATTTAAAGTCCAATTACTTATGATACATTTTCTCCTCCCTTCCAGCCTACGTCTATTCTGTACTCACATATGCACATCTACACAGTGTAAATGTATGAAGTCGCTAATAAGATTCACTAATAAGTAAAGATAATTAAGCATAATAAAAACTGTTTTTGGTTTATAAATTGATTACTACATGCATAAGTAACTATATTGATTTACGTTTAATGTACAAATGTACAAAGAGTTAAGTGAATATTATTACAATTGAAAATAACCAACAAATTAATTTCTTATTTAATTGAAAATATTTTACATTAATTTCGTTGGTTAGACATTTTGATAAATTCAGTGGCATAAAAAATTCGAAATATTTTGTTCTGTTCTTTATGGTAAATTATTGTATGCGTAGTTCGACAACTCTAATTCATCTGTTGTGAATTGTGATTAATAAATAATGTGGTGGATTTCCTTTTCTATTATCCACTTTGAATTAAAACAGAAATCTTTACACTTGAGAGGTTAAAAATGTTTACATCTCGGTCAATTTGATTTTTTTTTTCTCCACAAACAATGAATCTATACTTAACATAATAAGCTGACAGAAAATTGTAAGCAATCTCTGGTTCCAAATTTTCTTGGAGGAATATATTTGAACATTTAAAGTTATGAGGTTATGAAAAAAATTCTTAACACAAAAATTTTAAATTACCTGTTCAATTTAAAGTTCAATCTGAAACTTAGTAATGAAGGGTTAATTAAACCGTAGAAATCCGAAATGTTTTTATTCTTTTAGCTATAAAAATGTGCAACTTGACCGAATGTGCCTTACAATACTATTTTGAATTTAAAAAATTCAAAAAAATGTTTAATTCACATAGAAAATGGGAATTCAATTTTAGCTAAACTGAAGCAAAAAGAGTTATAGTGAAAAAACGAAATGCAGTTTTTTCCGTTATCACCTAAAAAACAACATACATTTTAGGGCTATAATTAGTGAGGTACCGAGCTCCAAAACTACAAAAAACCTCAAAGAACACAACCTAATGATGAATTTCTAAAACTCTGGTGGCGCCATGTTGAGTTAAAAGACTGTATGGTTTTCTGAAAGCATCCGATTTAGTGAAAATTTGAAGGGAACGTGATCTATCGAGTGTCATTTTTTCATCAGTAAATTTTAATTGTCAACATTTTGCAAGAACTGAAACCAGTCGATTGAATTCCTAAAAACGGTTAGGGGAATCAGTGGCAGATTAAAGAAAATCCGGGCCCTAGACAAGCTTTCATTATATCGTTTCCCTACAAAAATCGTGTAAAGTAGGCTTTTTACTCTGTTTTGCATGTCCAAAACTTTTGTTTTCTGCATTGTTGATTAGGTAGTCGCATGTCTTCCTTAGCAACGTGAGGCCAACCAATTTTTCGCATGGTAATTTTTTTGAGTGAATAAAAACTACAGCAAAACAGTTTTTTTGCCCTATATAAGAAAAGTAGACCCGCTAAAACTAATAATTTTAACAACTGATGCTAGCCCATATGGAGTTGATTGCGTATTGTCACATTTATATATTTGAGAAGCATTTGTTAGGAAAAAAAAAAATTCTAATTTGCACTAACCATCAAAGGCTGCCGGAAATATTTAACCCAGAAAAGTGTACAACCAGGCTACAGCAATGGGCTGGCTGTCTACTTATTAATGTTTTCGTATGAAATTTAGATCTGCAAAAAACGTTGCAAATGCAGATGCGTTATCGTGTTTACCTTTAGCAGAAGTCACGGGTGTAGATGATATTCAAATTTGCTATTTCAACCAAACTAAGGATTTTCCTTTGTGTTTTATGACGTGAAAACAGAAATAAAAAATGATTTGGTCTTGTCTGAAATTTATAATTACATAATTACAAAATTGATTCCTGGTTATACAAAAAATTATTTTTTAAGGCAGTGCGCAATGTCTAAAATTATTGTGTGAAAATCATGCCGCGATAGTTAAAATAAAAATGGTCGCAATATCATATATTTGGTGGAATGGTATCGACAAAGATATCGAAAGTTTTCAAAAGTTTTGTCTTATTTGTCAACAGATTCAAAATATTCCTAGTGAAATTGTTAGCTTAAAACGGAAGTGTCATTGAAAACTGCTAAATATTTTTGCAAGTTTAGGATTATGTACCAAATTAGTCACGGATAACGGCTCTCCATTTAATGGTTTTGAATTTAAAAAGTTTTGTAACAGCCATAATAATATGACATTAATACATTCTTCGCCGCATCAGTCCCTTAGTGAGATGGACAAGCTGAACGGTGTGTTCAAACGGTCAAAAACTGTACTATATACATTCTTAGAAGGTCCAGAAAAGAATTTGTCGATCCAATATAAAATAAGTAAATTTTTGTTTCATAATAGAAACGCTTCACATATGACAACAAAAAAGTCTCCGTCTGAAATTTTGTTTACCTATAAACCTAAAACACTTTCCGAGCTTCTTAGAACTAGCTAAAATGAAAAAATTGCAGATACATCAAAAAAATCAATAAATAGTGAAAAAAATGTCTCAAGCAAAAAAGTCAAATTCAATTTAAATAAAAAAATCATTTAAATTTAAACTAGGCGATAAAGTGCTATACCAGAACTACCTGAATTCCCACTTAAATTGGTTACCGGCCAGAGTTGTAGAACTTGTCAGTTTTTATGTATTTAATAAATGTTTAAAATCATATAAGTACAAGAAAATCAAATTAAATTAGAACGTTAAGCGAGGATGAATATCCTGGCATGAGAATTCCTCAAATTGAATCAGATGATTATAATTTTTCGAATGATTCGGGTGTCTTACCGAATAATGGAGTTTACAATAGAAAACGATCGAGATTTGCTTCACGGTCTCCACCATTCGTAGTAAGAAAATCGAAAAGGGATAAAAAGGAACCTCAAAGGTTAAGATATAATAACTTTTGAAGTTGTATTAAATTCTTATAGTTAATGTGTACATACATATAAACGTTTAAGTTAAAATTGTTATAGTTTAGCATAGTACCGGTACTATAAGAGTATATTAATAATACGTAATTTTTTTAGTTGTACATTCTGTCAAAAACGTGCCGGCAATTGTTAATTTAAAATGCCTACGCTGAAGAGACAGTCTTTCATTATGATGCCAACTTTGAGTGCGATCTGTCAACCAGTTTGTTTACTACAGTTGGTTAAGTCAGTCAACCTCATTAGTGCACGGCGATTTTACGATGAATGAAATTATTGAACAAAGAGTTTTCGTTAAATTTTGTGTTGCTTTTAAAATTTCTTGCGCTGATAACGCTACGACGATAACGCGCCATCACACCGAGCTACGATTGTGAACGAATATAAGGCCAACAACTCGATAAATACTATCGATGAACCACCACATTTGTCTGATTTAGTACCAGGTGACTTTTTCTTGTTTCGCAGACTCAAATTTGGTACTTTGTGGAACCCGTTTTGACTCCATTGAAGCCATAAAACAAAATTCGGCGCGCAAACTGAAGGTCCTCCAGGGAAGTGCCTATAAAAAATATTTGGATGATGGAAAAAACGCTGACATCCGTGTATATCCTCGAATAGGGAGTACTTTAAGGACGGTTTCCCGGTACTTTTTTGACAGAAGGTAAAATAATTATGATAAGTTATACAAAAATAAATCATGCATACTTGTAACTGAAACTAAATTTAAAGTAGTAGGAGTTTTAGGTAAAGAGGGGAAGAGTTCTTCTATATTTTGGAAACCCCTAATTTATAAATATTTGGTATGCGAATTATTAATTGCAATTCCAAATTATTGTATATAATATTGATTAGTATATAAGAGAATATTGTAATTTTTGTTGCCGATGGACATATAATTATACATATACATAGAAAAGCAAAATAACGTATAAACTGATGATAGGTAAATAAGGGTCAGTCAGAAGAAGATGGCCAGTCGTATTATATTAAAAATAAATAAGTCAAAAGAAAAGATACTCGCCACAAAGATTTTATTTTTTTTTGTGAAACTGATTCCCGAAGTTGGTATACTTAATACAACAAATTGTTAAAAGAATGACTTTTAGTTTTATAAGTGAATGTTTTTCAAGAAAATTTGGCAGAATTCCAAGATGAATAAACGTCCAAAATTTGGTACCAATTAAGTATATACATGCATATCAGCTTTAATTTGTTTGTGATTGAATCTTTCTTGTAGCATTTTGTAAATTATCTATAAACGATTTATAAAAAGTATATTTCCTAAAATTAATATTGCCCAAGCCAATGTATAGTTGAATAATTGATTTGTGTAAGTGACTACTACCTTTCTGAGGATTTAACGTTGGCAAACTATAGACCATACCAGGCAGAAGCCCGGATTATTGAATTCACTTTTAAGAAAATAATTTGTTACTTAATCTTTTTTTAAAGCATTTAACAATATAAGAAAGAAAATTGTAAAATCACGTTGAGATTGGCATCAAATAATATGAACGATTTTCTAGATTAACTATAAATAGTCTTATATCTATATGCAAAGACAAGGTGATTGCACGCCACTGCACTACTTATATTGAAAAATGCACAATCATGTAACAAAGAAATTCAAACTAAAAGTCATACGTTATTTTAAAAACAATTAAATCATCAGTTGACAACGAACTTCCGTAGTAGTAGTATCCTCTGTATTATTTGTAGTCCAAACTGCGAGTCACATATAAACAACACAAAAATACAACAAACAATCATCGTTTATCTATATTGTCGAGAGATAAATTTTATATTTTCTCGGAAAAACATACATGCCCGCAATACATAGATAAAGAAATGAACCTTAAATGCACAAGAACAACTATACTACCGCAGAACGCGAATTTTCGCGAGTTTTCTATTTTTAATATAAAAAAAAAACAACCAAAACAAAATTTGTCTGACAAAAACCAAAAATGAGTAAATACAAATTTTCCTACAAAGAGATTAATTAAAAATGTCTTTATTGTGCACAGAAAAATTTCCATAAAGATATATCACCCAACATCATCGCCTGCATCAACAACACAACAAGCGTCAAGGTCATTATTTAATTATATTCACAACAACAAAGATCATGATCGATATTTTAGTAAGGTAAACATTCTAAAAACAAAAAACAGCGCGACTGACAAAATAGTAAATATATACATAGAAACAAAACAAAAAAATTTAGTACACTTCAAAACCAGCTGTTTTTGAAAAGACGCGCGATATACTCTCTCGCGCACACAATGTCCAACTTTTCTCAATTTCTTACACCATTTTTTATTTTATTTTATAATAGCTAGTGTATGATTTTTTAATTTGTTTTTTTTTTTTAGATTTCTATCCAGCAATCAATTTATATTTATGCTTCACTACACACACACACACACACGCACGAAACTTTAAGAAACGACTAAACAATAAATTTGATTGATCAGCACAAAATTAACTGATTAACTAAATTTAATTACACTTAATTAATTGATATATGTTTTCATTATTTATAAAAACCGCGATCCGATTAAGTACGAGCACTATAGTTCACTATTATTTCGAGTTGCTGTTGGGAGAGTTTGGGAGCTTTTAAATAGAAAATTATAAACGAAAATTATACGATTTTCGTACGGTTATTTTTGTTAGGTTTTTCGCAGTTATATATTATTATTATTAATTTTAGAAGCAATATATGTGTTTTATTGTATTAATTTTTTTATATTGTATGTATCTACATTTTTTTGTGACTTACTCTGTTGTTGTCATTTTTTATTCGCTATATACATAACTAGTATTTAAATAAAAAGAATAAGAGAAACAGTAGTGACTGATTATATACGATAGCCGTTTAATTTCTGGTTTCTAACCAAATGACTAACCACCGACATTTTTTTTTTGTTTTTTCAAAAAAATTGGTTTTAAGAAAAACAATAAAAGTCGTATTTTATTTGACCTAGGAATTGGAATTGAAATTGGAATTCAAATTTGGTCAAAGTGACATTTCATTTGCTAATTAACAACCGTATTGTGGTTTATAATGAATTCAAATTACGAATTCGTCGAATTTCTTCTAAATGGACGGAATTGAAAATCGAATTCATCGTTTAGTTTGCGTACTTTACACTTTGGCCAAATTTGAATTCCAATTTCTTGGTCAAATGAAATGTCACTCAAATAAAATAGCCATGGAATTCAATGTTTGGAGTTCGATTGGTTTTCAAAGGTTGGTAGCAATGAATTCGATTTTGAATTCCTTTGAATTCCACCAATTTAGCAGGAATTCTACGAATTCCTACTGAGGAATTCAATAGTGCAATTGTTGTTGTAAATTGTCAAATAAAATACGGCTAAATTCATAATCTTTCTTCCTTAAATATTTTTGCAGTGTAATCTCTCAACTTTTCATGACAGTATTAATAACGAAATTTGATAAAGGTACTATTAAAAAAAAAAAATCTATTCGCCTTTAAGCCGCCACAAGAGGCGCCACAATCGCCACTAGTTAAACGTGATAATTCAGCGTTTATTTTTATGTGGGAGCTAATTTTTGAATTATTTTGTCCTTGAATAAATAAATCGATGGCAACTATGATTATGATATTGAAATTATTTTGAGATTATCCTTGAAATTATTTAATTATTCCAGAAACAACATTAGAACGTTTTGCGGCTGCAAGCATAAACGCGGAGGATAGATATCTGAAAACAAACGAATAATTTTATTTTGTATAATTACATTTTGTAAACAAAATAAGTTCTTAAATTTTTTATAAATATTTATAGCGAATTAATAAAATTGTTTATATTAGGTTTATTTAATTTATTTATGATTTTTGTTTTTATTTTAATTTCAAAACTATTTTTAAAAATATTCGTTTAAACAATAGAATAAGTAGTACGTAATAAAATTATTTCGCCCAGTGTTTCGTTTCTACTTCGTTTCTATATAATTTTCATTATAAATTGTGTATTTTGTGCCACAAACAGTACTTTATTGAAGAGAAGGCGAAGACAAATGTGAACTACCAATACATACAGACATTTAAATTTCTTCGCCTTCATTTTAATTTTCATATAACAGGGGCCCTATTCTCGAATTCCATATCATTTAAATTTTCATATAACAGGGGCCCTATTCTCGAATTCCACATCTCCACATGCGGACATCTGTCAAAGTTCACACAAAAACGTTCGAAAATTGTAATTCGTATATAAAAGACATGCGGCATGGACATTTTCCTATATGGAGAATTTTTTCCACCTGCTTATAACCCATTCGGAAATATTCCCTTAGTACTTACCGAAAAAATTCAATTTTTATGAATTTTGCCAGATGTCCACATGTGGAAAATTGATATGGAACTCGAGAATAGGGCCCCAGAAGCGATAAAAACGTTACGTTTTTGTTTCGCCTGGGCGTTACGCTTGTCAAAAGTTTCATATATAAATGTCTTCGCTTTCATTACGTTAGCGTTTCGCCATGTTTAGAGGGTCAAAACGTTTAAACGTCAAAAAATATTCAATTTTGCTAATTTATCTCTACACTCACGTAAGTTTAATATTAAATAAATTTGATATTTTACAATTATGTCTTATAAGTTAATATTAATGTTGTGTATCTATAAAAATTTAATAAAAACATATTTTTCGAAAACCTATTGTAGATAAAAAAAAATTAAAAATCAAAACTATTGTGACGATTATGGCCATCATACAACAAGTTCATGTTATGAACAGCGATAGCTCAGACGGTTGGCCCGTAGCACGAACATAAAAGTCGATGGTTCCGATGCTCGCCGTATCCCATGTTTTTATTACAATTATTTATTGTGGACATCGAAACATGTTTATACACCAACGCACAAATGCATAGCGATCTAGTAAAAACAAGAACGTCCGAGATATAGCGTACAAAGGGAGGCGTGATTGAAGAATAAAATGAACAACACAAACACATAGACACGGCCCGTCGACAATAATGAATGATGATGATTATGACCAGCCATAAACGATATTTACAGATGTGATTATGGGTCAAAAACAGAATACACAAGAATGAAGATGATTTATGATACACAGTAAAGGAAATTTCTAGAGCAGTATCAAACTGGTATATAAACACGACCGAAGGCAAGCAGGAGATAGTTTTTGGTTATATTTTGCTTGCCACCAGTGGGCAAGCGGACAGATTTAAAGAAGTAAAGTAAAAGCAAATATTAGTGGTGTTTTTCATGAGAACTGCACTAGAACTAACAGTTGTAGTGTACATATTGTGTGTAAACAGCAAAAAAATAAATTCGTAAAGTGCTAATTTAACATAAATACACATTTTAAGTTGTTACAGCAATAAATAATTACAATTATAGCTTATTTTTTAGTAAGACTTGATAAACCCATGAATTTATCGAGTGTAGTTGCGTGTAATGACGTCAGCAAGAAATAAGAAAAGATTGATGAAATAACTGAAGGGGGAAATACACTATACATTCGCGCTTTATGAATTTATATTTTTTCGGTTTACATAGAATAAAAGGAATTTAAAGTTTATCGAGTTCTAGTGCAGTTCTCATGGAAAACACGGCTATTATAGTGTATTCCATGAGTGTTTATATTAGTTTTATTTAACGTAAAATGGAATAAAATCGAGTCAAGTGCGATAAAAGTACACAGTGTTTTTAATTGCAAAATCCGGACGAACTCAGAAGCCCAGTTCGTTGGAACATTGGTTTTATTATCTAGATTTTTTGAAAATAAAATCAAACAATGGCAGAAAAAGAAAGACTTTTTGTAAAGCCGGCATTGGAAAATATGAAAGAAAATCGATCGCCATCCACTTCAGCACACACAAAAATATCACCCACGCCTTCAATTATTAATGTTTTGCCGCCATTTGGACCGATACCATTTACTCAAGACAATGCCGAATTTATTGAATATTTGAAGAAGACATACATACAGAATTTACATACGAAAGTGAAGTACCTTTGAATGTGGAGACCAGCAATATCTAATTATATGCCATCCGAAACCGATTTCGACAGTGAGACAATAAACGAATCCGACTCTAAAAATGATACACTAAATGATCCTATCTTAAGCCAACACGAAATAGTGACAATTAAACCAATTGAAAATATATCTTGCGAGAATCAAACTAAGAAGGCAGCCCGGTATCTAATGCTTGACAAATGTCGAAAAGAAGCCAGGAAAAGCAAAATCGTATGCTCGGCAAAAAATATATGGGTTTTCGAAAAATTGGGACCATGGTGTACTATCAAGACATGTAAAAAATTTGCAAACTGTTCAACAATTTCTGGAAATTAAACTAGTAAAACCCAGCGATTAACGACGATAGAGCCAACCAATTCTAGACACAGTTGTTCTTTACACAATACATTTGGAAGACCATCACGTCGAAGTATGCAAACCATTTTTTTGTTCACTTTCAGATTGAAGCAAGGATTCGTAATGAAGACTATTTGTAAATCACAGCACGGCATTTTAGAATGGAGAAGCCACAAATTATGAGTTCCAACCAACGATAATCATGAGTTTATGTGCCAGTTTTTGGATTCTTTAAACAAATTCCCAAGTCATTATTGCCGAAAACAAACTAAAAAATTCTCTTTAGAGCAGAAATTTGATACGAAATCGTAACTTTATACAACATAATACTGTGCAGATTCTGGTAAATTTCATATATCAAAATCGAAATTAATGGACGAGTTTAAGAAAAAAAAAATCTTTCTTTATTTACTCCGAAGAAAGATAGATGCGACGCTTGAGTTCAATTTGAGATTACAAAAACAGAGTAAACGAGAATAATGCTGCGAACAAGGGATTATGTCATCTAATTTACATACCAGTATAATCAACTTCTCTAGGATGGATTTAGAAGCAATAATTGTAAATAAAACAAGTGTATCATTTTGCCCCAGCACTGGGGCAAATTAAACAGGGAAATAACTGAAACATCTGAAAACAGATATTCCATAATTAAATAAATTTGGGTTTGGAAATAAAATTAATTTTTGTGTTTTATTTTGCTTCGATTAAATCACCTCATATAATCATTTTTGAAAAGTAATTGAAAGAAACATTAAGTGAATATGTTCTTTATAAATAATGTTTATTGACTTTCTAAATTAATTATAAACCAAAAATACGGTTTAAACGTCAAAATTACTTACAGGTTAGTATTTTTCCAAGATATGCCAAGTGATCAAAAATGTCTTTGATAAACTGGTTAGCCAGGTAGGTGCGAGATTGGTTAACTTGATAGTCAACATCACAACTCACTTTATTAAAACTCACTTTGAGAGCTTACTTTATTAAAACTATTTCGCCTGGATGCCATACTTATGATCACTACCGTAAATTACAAAAAATAAAAAGAATCTTTATATATATATGCGTACATCTACATACTACATGTATGTGCCGACTCTCATCAAGAGAGAAACACGTTATTAAACACATCAAGAATCAAGTTCCCATGTGTCATAGCAACAAAATCAAAACAAAACGTTACGAAGCAAAATAATTTACAAACTCATTATTTGTGGAGATTGAGGTAAGTAAAAAACTATAAAAAACTTTACTCTCTTGCTCAAAAATAATACCTTTGTTATCAATAATTAAATCTCTACAAAATTAAAATGCCAATTTATGACCGTTACCTACTGACACACTCCGCCAACAACTTTTGTCGCATTTTTTCGTTTTGTTCTCACAAAAGAAAAAGTTGTAGTAAAAATATCACGTTTCATGACTCGTGATCATTTTGCTGCTTCTACCGCATACAAATGTATGTACACAACAAGTCAATTAAAATCATATAGCTATGATCAATTTATTATTTTGCATATTATTCACAATATAATACATTATAATAGGAAACTAAATAGTTACAACAATATTATTATTTCTTCAGTAATACGCGCCAAGGTCACAAATTTACCAACAAATCAGATATAAGTACATGTTGCACTATAATTATATTCGTAATTAAACAAACAAAAAAAAAAAAATATTGGCAATGTTACACGAAAAATCAAAATTAATTTGTAAAAATTTGATTTCATCAATAGAAATTTTATGAGTAGGTTTATGTGTATTACAGCTTTGGCATAATTTTTATAAAATATCATCTAACGATCTAAGTGAAATGAAGTCGCATACCAGCGAATAGTCAACATTAAAATAATTAGATCTTTAATAAGTAGCAGCATTCTGTGGTGTTTATTGTAACGTATTTCTCGTACTATGCTGTCGTTTTATGAATGACTATTGAAACCACGATTTTGTGGTTTTTGTTTGATTAACTGCATACAGGATTATTCAATTACAGAACAATAAAAAATACAACAAATATATATCTCGATCTTTTATAAATGATGATTTTAAAACAAACGTAAATCAAATTAATTTGATATGTTTGATTACAACAAATTGCGAAAAAATGTCCATTGGCCATTCAACATCGTTCTTCTCGCAATTTACTCCCACTGAATATAGTGTTTTTATTGAATAAATAGGTGGAATAATATTCACTGTATGCGTTCGCGTTGTTTATTCGCAAGTTTGTAGTATGCCTTACAGTTACGTTTTTGAATTATCGACAAAGGTTCGAACTATGTATTGGAATGTGAATAAAACAATCGTTTAAAGTTATTAAACAAAACTAATTTATTGACACAATAAAAATTCCATAATTCACTCAACACAATTAATCCACAATAATTCACAAAAAATAGTAAAATTTACTTAAACACGTTCACACCATTTAGGCTTACTGATCGCACTATAAAATTTTCATTCTATCGCATTCAACTCGCATCGACATCCGCTCTCTTTCATACCAAATATCAATCAACCATTCAATATCGTTAATCGGAATAAATACCGAAATAATAGCCTAGAATGTTCTCCATGTACGTACATATGTATGTTTGTGAATAAACGCCTAAATGCTGAACCATACACAAATATAATTTTAGTACAGATGCATTTTTTAGTGAAACCACGTGTTAAGTGTCATTACGATACAATTTGTGTGTACTACCTACATAGCACGTTTATAGAGGTGTTTTTTTCTAAAAGCACCTCTTGTAGCAGATAGAAAAAGTACTGTGTTACACAACGGTTTCGTGTTAAAATTGTAATTCTGTGGTAAAGAACATGAAAAAAATTGATTGTTGTATTGGCGAATAAAACATGTTTACTCCAAAATATAAGTTTTGCTTTCTGTCATTCATTGCCTTGTGTCATGTCAGATCGTTTGTACACACTATATAAACACAAATGATTTTTAACAATAACTATTAAGTTATTTTTATTTGATTTAATAATTTATTTTCGAATTTTCGCTAATAAAACGCAATGAAAACAGACAAAATTGCGTATTTCCTTATGTTTTGCAACGTGACACACTTTACAATGTAACGTTTTGTGTTAGCCGGCATTTTTAAAGTAATTTAGATAAAAAAAAAAGATCATGACTACTTTAGGGGAACAATTTTTTGATCTGACAGCATTTTTTTTTTTTTTTTTTGATTGAAACATTTTTTTGTGTCGAAAAGATTTTGACATAAATAACAGAAATTGGACACAAGTTGTACATAATATACAAGAACTACTTTGACATAAATAACCGAAATTGGACATAAGCTACATATTATAGCGACCCCATGTTGGGCGACAAATAATATAATTATGAATTTATGATAAAAGTGGGGTTTAGTTTAAACAATAGGAAGGTGAATAGGCCTTCAACATACGTTTGACAACTATTTTTACTTAAGTGTATTTGGCAGACCTAAAATTATTTTTAGATTTTCTTAAAGGGAAAATGAAAATTTTTTAGACACAACATAAGATAATTTAACTCATACAGTTTTATTCCCTTTTATCGTACTGTGTTCTTCGGAGCAGGACCGTTCGCCGTTTTCTGATTTTTTTCATTTTTCTTAAAAATTTAAATTTTCAAATTGCTCGATCTCAAAAACTACTTAATCGATTTTAATGGTTGATAGTTCAATTGAAAGGGAATAGACTCTTCATTTATATAATAGTATCATTTTTATTTTTTATCAAATTTTTGATGGAGGAAAGTGTATTTTTATGACAAATGTCATGTTTGGTGACCTTTGACTCAAGGGGTCACCAATTTTTATATTTCTTCTTAAAGCTTATTTAATCATAAATATCAGTCAGTGACAATGTAATATAAACAAAAATTACATGGGTCCGCTCAAATCTTTTAAGGTACAAGTGAGAAAATTAGTTTATGGTTTTATTACTATTGCAAAAGACGTCAATCCAACGATTTAAAAACAAATTATTTTAACAGTAAAATTGCCCTGGGAATAATTTGAGTGCATTTTCTTGTTGAAGGATCCAAAAATTCTTATTTTATAAACGGAATATAAACCATTTTTTTTTATTTTATTGTTTGATTATGAGGTAAATAAGCTTTCAGAAACAAATTTAAAAAGTGGTGACCCCTTGTATCAAAGGTCACCAAACATGGCATTTTTTAGAAAAAAATACTTTTTCTTCCAACAAAAGATGTAAAAAAAAAAAAAAATTTTATATACTAAAACACAATTTTTCGGTTTTGTCACTTTCTTTAACGTAATATTTATTTTATTTGTAAAATGAAATTACGATCGTTTCGGATGTTACTCGTTTATCAAATTTTTAACAAACATTAACTAAAATTATGCTAAAAAACTGCTTTTATATCCTATTTTTATTTTTTGTGTGCCTACGTGCCTTTTGAATGTTCTTTCCCCCTTATTTTGTTTTTCTTCTTAAAGGGGTGGTACCGCCCTTCTTTTTAGTATATACCTGTTGTGTGCTTTATGATACAAACAGATAAGAATTTGTTGACCATCTGTTTTTTGTGGGTGTTTATGTGCAAAATGATATTAATTACGGATTTACAATGAGGTCGTAAATTTTGCTGCGGCCAATTTTCTTATTTAGTAAAAATGGATTATATCGTTCCTTGTATATTTCCAGTTCTTCTAATATGTTCATTAGTAACCCTTTTCGTATTCTGTGTAATACCTGTAAGTTTATGTTGATGTCAGCGTAATTATGTTTTTCTGGAGTCAAGTGTTGTGCATATTTCGAGTCGATTTTTGGTTTTCCGATTTCTTTTATATGTTCTGTAAACCTAACTTGAAAACTTCTACCAGTTTGTCCGATGTAGAATTTGGGGCAGTCATTACATGTATTCTTATAGATTCCGGTGTCTATTGGTGTATTTAGGTTACGTTGTTTGAGTCGATTCCCTAATTTGTTGTTTGTTTTAAATGCCATTGTGTATCCGTGTTTTTTAAAAACCTTCGTTATATTCTTGTTGATGTTATTATTGTACTCTATGGTGATGTATTTCTCTGTTTCTTCATTTTGCTTGCTTAACGTGGTCATCATATTCTGTTGTTTCTTCCAAATGTACCTATTGTTCATTCTGTCAATTAAGTCCGTGTTATAACCGTTTTTTATTGCTATGTGTTTAATGAATTTTAGTTCTTCCATATAGTCCTAATTGTTCATCGGGATCGTGTTTAGCCTATTTATTAAAAAGTTGAACGTTGCCATCTTATGTTGGTGTGGGTGGTTAGATGATTTGTCAATGGCGTGATCCGTTTGAGTGGCTTTTCTGTATACTTTGAATATATGCTTATTGTTAACATTTGTTATTGTCAAGTCTAAAAAATGAATGGCTTTGTTCGTCTCTGATTCTAGAGTAAATTTTATGTTCGGATGTTTGTTGTTTATGTTCTTGTGAAGATTGTTGAGTTGTCTCATTGTGCCGTTAAATAGTATTAGAATATCGTCCACGTATCTGTGCCAGTACCTGATTATTTGGTTTTTGTTGTTCGATTCTGTTAATATATGCTGATTTTCAAAGTGATTCATATACATACCATAAATGTTAGCTAAGGTTCCTGATAGAGGATTCCCCATTGGAAGTCCATCAGTCTGTGAATAGAATTTGTTGTTGTGTTGAAAATAGTTTTTTCTGTAACAGTTCCTTGGTTATTTGAATTGTTTCTTGAGTTGGTATGTTTGTATACATGTTGGTTACGTCGAATGATGCCTGTTTCGCTGTAGGTGGTATGTCTATTGATTCTATTTTGTTGATTAGTTCAATGTTATTTCTGATTGAATGATCGTTTTGTAATTGTATATTTTTGCCGAGAAAATAATTAATTTCTTTAGCAACTTTGTATGCTGGTGCGGTTGTGAAGTCTACGATTGGTCTCATAATCATTTCTGGTTTGTGAATTTTTGGTAGTGCTCTGATTTTAGGTGCCGTTGGTTTTATGGTTTTAAGTCGTCTTTTTTGTCCTGGGTTAAACAACATAGAACAGTTGTTAATCAATTTATTGATCGTCTTGTGATATTTGTTTGTTGGGCCTTCTTGGAGTTCAATTATGTTATTGTTTTCGATACAGTCATCAATCTTCGAGTTATTTTCATTTGTTTTCATTATAACGAGTGTATTCCCTTTATCGGCTTTGGTTATTAGAGCGTCATTCTCTAATAACTTAACATTGATGTCTTTCACTGTTTGTCGTTCGGTTTTGTGGATGTTTTGGTTTGTAGTTGGCTTGTTTATGCGTATATCAATTGCAATAAGTGTCCGTATGTCATCCTGATGTTGTTCGTTTGTTCGTCTTATTGCGTTTTAAATATCGAGTAGTTGTCATGTTGTTTGTGTTGAATTGTTGGGCGGAGCAACATTAAATTTAAGTCCTTTCTCCAGTAATATTTGTTCCTGGTTATTAAAAGTGATGTCCATCATGTTATGTACTCTATGGTAGAACTCAAGATTTATCTGTATTTGTTCGTTATTTTGAACTGTTATTTGTTGTGCTGATCTCCGTTGAACAATTAGTTTACGTAGTTTTTTCTTAATATTCCGTCTATCCCTAAGTACTTTCTCCGTCATGTTTTCAATCTTTTGTAAAATATTTTCGTTCTCTAGTCTATGTGCGGTCTTTGATAATAATAATTGGGAATAGTATACCTTAGATGTTAGAACACTCACTCTTTTATATACATTTTTAATTGTTTCACTTAACCATGTATGCTCTGCTTTGTGTTTCGCTTTCACTGCTGCACTAGTTTTATTATTAATTCTTACACTAATAAATGCGGGCACTATTTTTAATTTTTTGCACTTTCTATTAAAAAACAAACTAATTTTACATTCTTTGAGTTTTTTAATATTTCTATAATGTTCGCTCACGATTATAGCTGATTCACTATTTAAACTTAACATATTTGTTGTTTACTCGTGGACTAATATTACCAATAAAAAAAAATGTATATAATAAAACACAATATTTCGGTTTGGTCACTTTCTTTAACGTGATATTTATTTTATTTGTAAAATGAAATTACGATCCTTTCGGATGTTACTCCTTTAAAATGAATGTTACTCATTTAAAATTTTCCATTTTTTTAAAAATGTGTATAAAAGGAAAATGATACCTTTATATAAATGAAGAATCTATTCTCTTTCAAATGGGCCATCGATCATTAAAATCGGTAAAGTGATTTTTTATAGGGTTTTTAAGAAAATTGATCCAGGAAAAGGCGAACGGGCCCGCTCCGAAGAACAGTATCATACACATAGAAGCAAATAAAAATATATGATTGATTTATTTCATGCAGAGAATATTTTTAGCGATCTGAAACGTTGATCATTTACATATGGAATCGATGATTAGTGACATCTATTTGTGATTCGTTGCAACATACTCAACAGATCTTCAATGTAATTTGCCTAGTTGCTTTTTAGTCCCTTTAAAGTACCGTATCTAACTAACATTATTAGTAGGTATGTCATCTATATGTTTGGCAGAATTTCCAAAAAGACTTCTGTATAAAATATTGACCTGATTTTTAGGTCATACGAAAGTTCAATAGATACCAATAGATAATTGTGGAACACAACATCATTCAAATGGCCTCCACAGAAACGATTGCACGGCAATTATGCCATCACTTTCGCGATCGATGTTGGCTCTGAGAGCTTCTAAAGTCTGTGGCTTATTCGAATAGACCATTGACTTGACATAGCTTCAAAGAGGAAAGTCTAAAGGCGTTTAATCGCATGAACATGCTGGCCAATTGACTGGTCCATTTCTGGAGATAACACGTTCATCGGATCTTCAATTTCAATAAATCGATGGTTTGACCAGTTGTGTGGCATGTAGCGCCGTTCTGCTGAAACCAAATCTCGGCCAAGTTCAATTCTTCCAATTTATCCCACAAAAAACGAGTTCCATTAACCGTAACGGAATGTTTATTTTAACATGAGCTTCAGCACACAGAATGATTTTGAGCCAAAAATGAGCTTCATCACACAGAATGATTTTGAGTTGAAAATTATCAAGGCGACAACATGTTTTCCACAACACGTTAAACGGTTTTAACGACCGAAAATTTGGAATAGCGCACGTAAAGTTGTGCCAACCGAATGCGAACTTTGATAAAATATTTGGATAATTTGTAGACGTTGTTGAAGCGTGTATTGTTCCATGATTAATTGGCTTTTCAACTCCTTATAATATTCTTCCATTCCATCGGGTCTAAGAAATGCCAAACTTTTCAATAATCTTTAAACCAAATTTTCATTATTACCTTACTTTGCCGAGAGACTTTCATGCAAATTTTCTCAAATTTTTTCTAAAATCGAAAAACAGATTTATAGGTGTAAGTCATCTTCGGAAAACAAATTTTGTTGTATACAAACCTGCTGTTACTAGTCGTGATACAATACATCATAGAATGAGCCAAAGTGTTGAATTTGCTAGAAATGTACATTATGCTCGGAAGTTGCAACTACAAAATACAATTTACTCTCTTCTTGTTAAAATTCTTAAACCTTTTATGTAATTTCGTTTTTTTTCGAATTTTCGGGATTTTGTTTAATCAGGAATTTGTTGCTGCAAGTTTCGTGACTTTTTTATGTCGAAGATATCCTTTTGAACTTTGAGAACCAACCCCCTATTAAATTATTAGGATCTGCAAACGATACTTTAATAAAGACAAAAAATTGATTGGCTTTTCTGTAATATTTTGCGAATATTAGAAAAATAAAATTCTTCCTATAAGTATGTTAGGAAAAAATTTATGTTTAGATACTTACTACTTATGTTTTATTTATTTATATTTGACACACCTACAAAACATAACCAAACAGTTAATAACATTACAATCAATTTTTGTTTCGGAAAAAATATTGTCACAATATCACCCACACCCATCTGGTTACTTACGGCTAGACTCTTATCACACAGTCAAAATCAATTATGAAATATACTCGTAGAATTTAAAAGACAACGCCAATTCCAAATAGTAAAATACAAAAAAATATATGGAACAAGCTCAGCTCGACTAATGGGCGACTAATATATGGTATGTATACCCACTGTGGGATAATAATAAATGTGCATGCAATTTTCCAAATATTCATCATTTCCCAGCCCACTGCTTTATTTATATACTCGTATAGAGGGAGGAAGTTTTACTTACTTATGAATATTCAATTAGCATGCAAATGGGTATTTCATTTTATTGGCGTTTTACAAAATAATATTGTTACTTGTTAAAAATAACGTCATAACATTATGCGATATACTCGTATAGTGGGAGCACAAGGTGTATTGAACTTCTATTGTCTGTATCAATATTATTGTCTCACACTGTATGTGTAATAAGAGAATATGTACATTGTATTTGTTAAATGTTCCTTCTAAGGATTTAATGAGCGACTAAGACAGTTTAAGCTCTATTAATTTATTCAATTGATTATCAAATCATATTTAAATGGATTATTCTATTGTATGTTGTCTTTACTTATCCAATGAAAAAAAAACATTATTAATAAGTAAATATTTTGTAAAGATAACAGAAAGATTTCTTTATTTAATTTATATTGTTATGAACCCTCTTACCGATGCTATCTAGACAGCATAGAGAAATATACATTATACATACTTGATTCGATTACTCGTATACATAGGCTAGTTTTGAAACGATTTGTAAATTTAGACCCCGCTCAAATGTTCTTGACTACTAATAGATTTATGATTGACAGTCGCGTTTAATATGTTTACTTACTTACATAACTATTAAGTACATGTATAACCAATTTGTATTTTTAATCAACTGATAAATGAATGTGCACGTGCAAGGTTTTTTATGCACAAATAGATAAGATAGCATTGCAATTATTTTGTCTATGCGTCGCAGAAACAGAAAATTCGAGTATTTCTGGAACTGATACTTAAAATCGTAAAATATTGGGTACCTTGCGTTTCCGAGCGTACGTATTATAAAGTAGGAAAGGGTTTTGTGCCTACTATAAATTGATTTTACAAAATATTTTCGTGTCGATCGGTTTTACTTAATTATTAGTGTTGTTTACCTTTATAAATAAATGATTAAGTATTTTAACTTTTAATTAGATGAAAGCATAAATTAAATTGTTTATTTGTTATTGGGATTTTTTTGTTGCTGTTTTTAATGTTTGTCGTAAATAAAATCTAATATGTACATTTTGATGACGAGCATTGTCTTAATTATCAATAAAAATAATATTTTTATACAAATGTATGATATTGAATCATAATTTTTGAAGGGTAATTGTTGTTGAATATGCAATGGGCGTATAATAACTGAATCAATCTGGATTTTACAGATTCTTCTAACATTGGCAAAGCTAATAGTTGATCGTAAAACCTAAGTTCCATAATCAATTAAATTAAAAAAACTTCAAGAGAAGAAAAATTTATTTGATCGGGCATCCACTAACAAACGGTACTGTAACTCCAGCAACATTGGGCATATTCAGCTCCGCCAACTGTTGGCAACATGTTGAGTAAAATCAACGCGTTGTTATGAACGCTCATGACACATTAACAATTTTATGGCAATGTGATAGTTTAAAGGCGGGCGGTGTAGTAAGAAATGAGTATTGAGAAAAACGAAATAAATAAATATTGTTACTGTGGCACCTAGGTTAGGATAGAATAAGTTGATTAAGAGCATATAGTTTACTACTAGTAGTGACACTTAGGTTAGGGTACTTGGGTTTGAGTATATAAAAAGGCGAATGGGATCGAATTGGATTATTAGTATTTGGTAAGCGATAGTGTGAAGATTAAAAAGGAATTAAAAAGTGTTTTAATGCGATCTTGAAGTGATTTTGTGAATTATTGTAAGCAAATTGTGTTGAATTAATTTTTATTGTTCAAGAAATAAAATCGTTGGTGATAAATTGAATTGATTTTGTTTTATTCACAATCCATTGATTCGAACTTTGACTGACAAGGCAAAAACGTAACAATTGGTGACAGCGGTGGGATTGTGAATAATAAAACAAAGAAAATGATTCTTAATGAATTAAAAATTCCAAAATTAAAGAAGGAACTTGAGAATCGGGGTTTATCCATCGATGGTAATAAAAGTGCAACAACAAAATGAGCGACCATTGGAGGCAATAAACTAATCAAACCAAGAAATGAAACAACAGTTGGCCGAAAATGGACGAGAAAATTGTAGAATTATCTACAAATGTTCATGGTCAAATATAAAAATTGCAGACAGAATTACAAACAGAAATTCAACAGGTTAAAACTGAATTTAAGACGGCGATTCAACAAGTTAAAAAAAAGTTTCAACGTCTCGAGAAAGAGTTAAGTGATGTCAAAGCAAGTGGAACAACGATGCAAGTGGTTCAGACCGTCCAATCGATTAAATTAAAGCCACCAATATTCGACGGAATATCTTTCGGTATTTTTAAATATCAATTTGAGACGGCCCACAGTGTGGCAAAATAGGTGTATTGTGGGCAAACGGTTGCCAAACCTTCAATTTTGTAGGAGAAAATCGTACAAAAAATATGGAAGATACCTTACTAAAAAAAAAACACTGAAAAACCGAATAAATTTATATTCAATAAACAGAACAAAATATCGACGAAAACGTCGAGTTTTGTAATAAATTTTTTCAGTAATCGTTTGTTATCGAAATAAATTTAATTAATTTGAAAAAATGTAACGCAGACGGAGACGAGGAAACAAATAAAACTTTCAAATGTCCAAAAAAAAGATCTTTCTTCTTCAGAATCTGAATCCTGGTGTTCCAATAATATCATAGCCTCTGGTCGCAATATCCTTAGTTTAGTTATTTCAAGATCTGAATGTTGTCCTTGTGTTGATTTATTTTCCTTATGTTTAACTGTCTAATTCTTTAAGTCTTTATTGCATGGTTCTAGAGCTTCCTCGGAAAGCTGTCCAATTGGAACCATAGCAGCACAAATTATACTTGCTCCTTGTAATAAAACTTTATGTACGCTCCCTGGCATGTAACATTTAATTTCTCGTCCACATGCCATCACGTGCAGGATATTTGAAAATCTTCTAATCCAAGATTCATCAACACCTGTTGCTGTAAACTGGTTACTTCTGTCTGAAAATTTTAAAAATCGTCTTGCTGGATTTCTATCGTTAGATATTCCGGATCCTTGCCTGACAACATCTACTATTAGTTGAAGTCCTCTTCGTCAATTGATTTCTTCGTCACATTCTTTAAAATCAAGAGCAGTTAAATTGTTCATCGTCTTCGGTGTTGCTTTACAGATATTGCAATTAACAGTAGATTTATTTCCGGTTAAAGCATTGCAAACTTTCCCATCAATTATGGTTAATTGTAGCTTGTGTTTAATATTGAAGGATAAACTCCCAATTGACACCACAGTAACCTCTAAATCCTCTATCTGGCTCATAATATTCTCTGCTTCAATTACAGTTTCTTCGGATGTTTCAGATTTGAATTCAAATTTTATTGGCCTACAGTATCGTGTTGAAGATGGCCTTGGACTTTTTCAAAATATACATTTATCTGAAGTAATATTGATTGGAACCATAGATACTATAAACAAACCAGCATCTGTACCATTATCAGTAAAGTTCTGTTTGTACTGGCTTTGTCCGGAAGATCCATCCATTTTCCATTTGCTGGTTTAACACTAGCACCTTTTTCAGGAGGGGTACAATTTTGAGGATCACATTTGTCCTTTTCTCGTTGCAATTTTTTAGATGTTGGAAATAGCTTATTGACCAATTTATCATTAAACCTCTTAACATATTTTCTTAATAGTCCGTACCTTTCCACCGTTAAATTCAAGTCGATGAATAAAGCCAAAGCAGCTTTTACTTCTAAATCAGACCCTTGAAGCTAGATGTTACATATTTCAGATGATTTAGAGGTACATTTGCGCTCGTAACGTATGGCTTAAAAAAATGGAACTGGAGCATCCAAGCATATTTCAAAAACAGGTTATCTTTTTCTAAATTTTATTTTTATTTTTTAAGAACTTTATTACCAGTGCCATTATTTTAAAAAATAGTCCACCGCTAGTTTTGTCGCCTTTCTGACTTTCATGGGCACTTCTCGCATGGCTCTTTGGATTCCATCCAGCGCAATTGCTTTTAGTTCCTTTTTGATATTTACGATCAAGTTTTTGGTTGTTTTGGCTTGGTAGCTATTTTGGTAGACTTTCCTCTTCAACATAGCCCAAAAGTGCGGAACATTTGGCGGGTTGAAATCCTTTGGCACTTATTCGATTTGCCTTTTTTGTAAATTGGCCAAAGTGTCTTTGGCGTAATGTGCGGACGCTAAATCTAGCCAAAAAACAACTTTATCATATTGATGATGTTTTTTTTATAAACGAGTCAAGCACTGGTAAGCATTTTGTGACATAAACCTCTTTGTTAACTGCCAAACCGCTGTTGAAAAACACGGGTTCACTTATTCCCTTTTCGCTAATGGCTAACCACACTAAAACCTTAGGAGGAAACTTGGACTTTTTGATCAGTTTGACACTTTCTGGTGCAGGATGTTCAGCAGACTCGTAATATGATTTTACTTGCCATTCATTTCCTTCCAGAGTGAAATATGACTCGTCGTCCATGACACACTTATAATTTGATTGTGCAGTAAATAAATTTCGGGAAAGCAGCTTCAATCGCTTTTTTATCATTTTTTTCTGCCGATCGGTTTGACTAGGAGCGGTTTTTTTTGCTCGTCGTCTGATGTTCATCTTTTCCAAGTACTTTTTGATGGTAGAATGGTTGGTTCCATATTTTCTGGCTAAAGCACTATAAGATTTTGCACTGCGGCCTTGCGTTTCTGCCTTCAGCCTAGCACACATTCGACTATCCGATAAAGTAGTTTTTCTGCCCGAACCAAGTTTCTGATTTACTGATTTCCCAACCTCGATGGCACTAAGTATGCGATATATCGTCGTTTTTTTTAATCCCATTTTTGCAAAATGTTGGAAAACTTCATTTTTAGCCTTCGTTGGATTTAGTTTGCAAAAATTAACTGTAATATTTCGGCGTTCTAATTGAGACAACGACATTATTATAACTAAACTGCGTTATAATTAATTTTCTCTTCACTCTTTTAACACAAATAGATAACAGTTATTTTTTTTTGTTTTTGATTTTTTGATTGTATGTGTGATATTGTTGTATCATCGGTTTGTGGGTTGTTCCATTTTTTTAAGCCATACGTTATTTATGTCTTAAAAAAATGTTCACTCCTCCTGCCTTTTGGTTTTCTCAGAATTTTCTACAAATTCCTTCGAACATTAGTTCGACGTTTAGTGGTTGTAGACGTTGTTGCTGTAGAACTTGCTCGTACAGATCTTGCTGCTACCGATATTTTTGATTTATCATTATTTAGAAATACTTCCAATTTATGTGTCAGCCTATCAGAATTGTGGTTGAGGAATCTACTTTTGTTTCAATGGGATTTTATCCATTTTTCAGATTAACGATTTAAAAATATGGCCCTAAAGAGAACTAATTCAAATAATGTATGTTAAACTCACAAGTGCAAAAAAACAAATCCAAAAACTGGGAACTAGGAAAGAACAAGGAGGTAAACCGAAGGTGGTGCATTTGGAGAGACTGGCCCTATATAATGTGATTTGGGTCCTGTTCCGGGCAATCAGGCATAGGTGAGGAGTAGTGACACCTAGAGTAGAACAGAAAGGAGGTGACGAGTGAGGGGTAGTGACACCTAGGGTAGAATAGAATAAGTTGATTAAAAGCATAAAATTTACTACTAGTAATGATTAGTAGTGACACCTAGGTTAGGGTATTTCATAATTTGTTTATTGTACCAAAATGGAAATTTTCCATGCTGCAACTTTCTACATTGTACGAGATATTCTTACTGGAAAGAGCATGAAATTTCTAGAAGTTTAGATTGAGTATATAAAAAGGCGGATGGGATCGAATTGGATTATTAGTACATATTTGGTAAGCGCTAAGTGATTTTGTGAATTATTGTAAGTAAATTGTGTTTTTACTAACGTGTTTTAAAACAAAGTGTTTAAAATAGAATTGAAATAACAACAAACGACAAAAATTTACTACAGACGTTAAAACCAAACAACGAGAGTGTTGAGATTGTCTTAGTCCCACAACAGTTTGCATACACAAAACAAAACAAAAGTGCTAATTTCCATCCAAATAATTAATTTCAATTAGTTTTGATCAATTAATAAAATAAATATCAAAATATTTGTAAACCTACAAAATCTAGAAAGTATTAGTTTAAATTAGACTAAGCCAGAAGAAGTTTGAATATTTTTATTATTTAATAGGACCATTTATTGATGATTATGTCAATTATTTGGTAATTTCGAGTGTTTGTTTACGGGTTTCTTCGCGATATGTCCTTCAACCTAAATATGATTTTGCAGCATTTGAAAAAGAGGTAAATTTGAAACACGCACCTGCATTGCACTAAACAAAATCAATAGAAATTATGTTTTGTTCATTTTGTTAGAATATAAATACATAATTTGCGTTTTATAAAATGTGCCCTCAATAATTTTTCTTCGAATCGCTAAATATAGCCATACTTGCCTAGGGCGTTCTTTTGTAATGTTTCGACAATAATTCAAAATGAGTACCTATGAATATAATTTGGGACTGCGCGATTTTCAATGTACCATTTAATTTTTTTTGTCGAATAAACCTTATAAAATCCAGACAGGGGCGTTGGTTGGGTTCACACACCACATTATAAAAGTCGTGTAATGCATGAATCACAGTAGAAATCATAAATTAAAAAAACGCGCCACAAAATTCTTATTGGATTTTTCCATCATTCGCGTACACCATGTGCAAGAAATGCAATGGGATTTAACAACAGTGAGAATATTGTGCAAAAGAGAATTTACACTACCAGCACCAAAGAAACGTCAAACACCAAAATACATAATTCTTCAAATTTTTATTGATTAAATAAAAGACTTACCAAAAAATGTCGATCATTTTTCATTGGAATTATATCATCATCCTGTTCTTCTTCTGGTTCGGCCCCATCATCTTCATGACTTGGAGCGGCCCCCATTTTTTAATACTACTATTTTTTTTGGTGTCGCGGTTGTAATTAGAGAGCGGTGTGCGGCCCACCACTTAATTTTGCAAAAGGATTTTTTTTCCTTTTCCTTTACTTACACACCAGCCGCAAAATCACTTTAAACATTTTCCAATTTTTTCCATTTTCATACACTAAATCACTAGGACATAAACACACGCACAATTTATTATAAATTCACAAACACAATTCTTTAACAATTTTTAATTCAACAAACACGGTTAAATAAACGAAAAAAATAAAATCCCAACCAAACCAAAAACCCCGAAAAAATAAAAAGGAATCGCTCGCGCTCGCACAATACACGAAATGCCCGATCAATAATCGGTTTTTGTATTCACATGCACACTCCTTTCGGAGCTACTGGATATCACACGAAAAAATGTACTAGAGAATGGTTTAAAAGTGTGCGTGCGTCGGGATGGAGATTTGTTTGATTGTATTCGTGTAACAACTTATAGCAAAACACTATGGAAAAACCAATTTTTATGTTTTTTAAATCGCATGATGTAGGATATTTTTGTGATTATAACGGACGAAAGGTTTTTTCCAATTTCCACTCGCGAATTTATAGCACAGAATTAAACACAAAACACTTTATTGGGCTTCGCTTAACTGCTCGCCATTCGCCAAAATGAGCACAGTTGTTTACAAAAAAAAAAATTGCTCACGAAATGTCAAAATTCGGACCTACCAACGCAACGCAAGTAAAATAATATTAAATACACAACATACTAAACACCGAAAATGGTCGCATTTCAAGCTATTCGATTTCCATTAATTTTTGGAGGATTCCTGGGCCTAGCGGCCGCAGCATTTATAAACAGGTTGGTATAATGGTTAAAATTTAAATATTGCATAATAATTTGTTTATTTTATAGAGAAAAGTTTCTTCCAAATATCGAAGAAGAACATCAGAAAATGTATAAGGAAAACGCAATTGACCATAAGCTCCTCACCGATAAGATCCAAGAAATGAAATCAAAATAATTAACTTTGCTTTGTGTTTTTTTCTTTTAAATATGTAATATAGTATTTTGTATTTGTTAAATTAAATTTTTTACAAATCAGATGCTAAACATTTTTTATTGTCCGGTGTTTAATCTTTATGCACTTTGGCCGCTCGTGGATCATTCGGCCGCATAACAACATAAGTTGATTTGTATTTACGATTGTCACCATCCTTGGCATAGTAATTTACGAGCCCGATACCAGCAAGGCCTAAACCAATAACAGCCACAACTGAACTTCCAATAACTTCGGGAATTTCATTCCAGCCGCGTTTGAATAGTGCCACTAAACCTCGTGTTGCCTGTGGATTTACTGCCATATTAAGATTTTATTCCAGTGTCTAGAAATAAATTAAACTTAATATTAAATGGAAAAATTGGGAATCAAATTTTTACCTTCAGAAATAATACGTAACCGCGAGAGGACAGTTGACAGCTGATTGTACCAACCGATAGATGTAAAAAAAAATGTTCGCGCGAATGTTTAAATAAATATTTTGGTGGTTTACAATTTACATCTTTCGAGTCAATTTTAATACATAATTATTTAATTACTAATGTTTATATCTTTTTAATCAATTTTAATTGTTAATTTCGTCATTTTTGTTTTAAAACTTTACTTGAAAAATTCGTTTCATTAAATTTTGGAACTACCAACTGCTAAAACTAAAAATGAGATTGGATTTCCATCATGTAACACTAAACTTTTATTTGACAGATCGTAAAATACCCAAAACAAAACGTACGTACTGGGAAACGAACGACACACAAAAAAGTAAAAAGATTGTAAAATTACAAAGAATAAAATTGTTTAAATTTGTATAGTTCCCAACAAAACAATTAATTATTTGTAGGCTTTGATAACAAACGTAATGAAGTAATTTAGATAGATAGATAAATAAATAAATTGTTATACGAATCGAAATAGGCAAAAAAACATGGCGTCCTCATCAAATGGAAATGGGAATCTCGTCGATGAATTTGAGGAAGCATTTCAAGTATTTAACCCTAAAATAAATACCCGGTTTGTTTACATAAATATGTTTTGTGTTTTAGATTTGTTTACAGGCACTTACTAAACAAGAGTCCTCGTCCGGTATCGACAAGGACGAAATCAAGTTGGAGGTGGACCAGACAACAATGAAATTTATCGATTTAGCGCGACAAATGGAAGCTTTTTTCCTCCAGAAACGATTTTTGCTTTCATCTCTTAAGCCGGAGCTGCTCGTTAAGGAGGACAATCAAGATTTAAAACATGAAATAGGGCGAAAGGAGGAATTAATAAGGAAGCACTATGATAAAATTGATCAATGGAAAGCCTTGCTGGCCGATCAACAAACGGTAAGTAATCTTTTATATTAGGATGTGATATTTTTATCGTTTCGTGTCTGGTTTACAAATTTAGAATTACAAACATCAACCGCAGAGTATACAGCAACCGGATATACGGGGTGTAGTCGGTCCACCCAATAATCCTACGATGTCACAATCTGTGAATCCTCAAATGCCAATGTCAGGAATGGGAAATCCAATGCAGGTTTGTTTTCTAAGCAAAGTCTCATTCCCAAACATAAAAATAAAATGTAATGCATAAATATTATAGGCCCAGTTACAAGCACAACATATGCAACAGCAGCAGCAACAAATGTTGCAGGCGCAACAACTCCAACAGATGCAACAAATGCAGGTATGTAGAATGAATGATTGCATGGTTTTTATTTTTAGTAATGAAAACTATCTGTAGTGCCTCTTCCACATATATATAAATATAAAAAAAAAAAACTAGTTCGCATGTTCCATAAATTATGATTATCGTTTAGCTATTTTTCAGTGTTTTTCATTTATTTATATTTTACATTTAATATAATTTTATGAAATTGTGTCGCATGCATAGCGAAAAAGTTTCTTATGCTACAAATACACATTGATGAATTATTAGATTGATTCAAAAATCTTAGAATTTTTTTTTATTTTATTTGATTTCGTTTTTTTTTTCGAAATTGGGTTTTTCTTTTATGTTTCTTTTTTGTTTTTTAATTACAGTCTTACGGGAAATTGGCTAAACGATAATACAATTATTGCTGTTTTATATAAATAGTTTATAATAAAATAAAATAATAATTGGTGTCCAATTATTGGTTGGTTTGGAAATTTGGATATGATGTTGCACCAAATAAAACTCTATAAAGTTGCTCAAAATGTACAAATTAATACTTTAATTAACGATATACTATTATCCTCTTTTTGGTTTTTTTTTTGTAAATTTTAATAAAAACGAAATATTGTAATTTAACTAATTATTAATTTATAGGATTTATTATTAATTATTTTCAATCGTTAATTACGGATCCAAAAGAAACTCGCCTTACTACAAAAGTTGGAAAATGTTGTACATACCTATTATAAAAGATTTTTTTGTTGTTTTTAGGAAAATAGAAGCTTTAATTATTTTTAAATATTGAATTCTATTTTTTGTGTAGGAATTTTAGTATCTTTAAGTACCACCTACTTATGTATTATAATAATTATGTACTGTGTATAAGGGGATTTTCATCATGGGCTAAGTTTACTAACCTAAATTATAAGGACTAACTGAAAAATAATCTCTTTCCTCATGTATAGCCGGTTTATGTTTTTTTAGAGTTTAAAACTATTACCTAATTACAATTTCTGTTCGTGATTAATAAATTAAGAATTACAAATCTATAAATTTGATTGCATAATTTATTTTCTAAATTACAATTGGACAAGAGGTTTGGGAATTTCTAATTTCTCAATGGATTAAGATTGTTTAACAATGAAACAATCTTACCGTTGTATATATATCTAGGGTTACATTTATAAGGCAAATCTGTAAATAACTTAATGCACTGTAGACTATTAAACCTTTTTCAATTACCTCCTTGTGATGCTTTCACTACAAAAAAAAAAAAAAAACGAAAACCAAAAAAAATATTTGTTTATGATTTTATTATCGAATCGTGAACTTAACGACTAATTAATAAAGGTGGGCGCCCAACAACAAATGTTTATCCAGCAACAACATCAACAGCAGCTTGGCCAACAGCAGGGCGTCATGACAGTTTTAAATCAACGGCAGGGCAGCAATCCAAATAGTATGGTATCGGCGGTCGGTGGTGGATTAATTGGCGGTAATGCTGCGAATACAGTTGGAGGATTACAGGGAAATTTTAATCAAGGTGGAAATATATTACAAGGACCGTTAGCTTATTTAGAAAAAACTACAAGTAACATAGGTAGTATATTAGTTGTTGTAATGTCTAATGTAATGTTTTTCTTTACATTTGTGACAAAAACAAAAAAAAACCGTTTTGGTTTTTAGATCTTGTCGGAATGGGTGATGGACGAAGGTGACGAGGGCGGGGAAGGGGGCGAACAAGAGGTCGCATACGTGGCCGAAGTCGTGGTCGCAATGATGCTCCCGAATTTCCTGGCACTTAATAAGTATTCAATCGTACTATATTCAAATTACATAATCTACTTAAGTCGCAAACACATCTACTACCTATATCAAACCAACATAATCTATACTACTTACTGCATAAAACAGGGTGAACTACATTTATTAGTTTTTATTTTATTTTTATATTTTAGCATTCCAACAGCCAGAACCTTTACTTTCTATCCGCCAAATCCAAGTTGCAAACGTGAATTGATTTTCTGTTAATTTCCTATAAAAGCCTCTTAATTATTTGGTTTTATTTTAAGTTTACACTCTTTTCCGAAATGTTAATTTATTTTACTAAAAGGAAATATAAAACATATTAAACAATCGAAATGTTATATTTTATTACATAATTATAAAATAAGTATCCGGAAACTATGTGTACGTTGGAAAATGGATGTATCACGCGTTTTTTTAGAGTAAGTAGTTGATGTAATTATTAAAAAAAATATTGGGCTCAACCGGGATTTGAACCCGGGACCTCTCGCACCCAAAGCGAGAATCATACCCCTAGACCATTGAGCCGCTTACAATATATTTTTATTACTATGTTCAATATTAAAGCAAAGATCTAAAATAATTTAAACAAATCTAATTTTATATAATGCTCGTTAGTCTAAATATGTACTAAACTTATTCATTTATGTTCAAACCATTGCTAAAATGCCATCAAATTAAATATTTGAAAAATATTAAAAAAAAAATACTTTCTAAATTTGACAAATTTTGTATTTGCAGGTAAACAATTCCAAATTAAAACACCACGAAGAAACAAGGAACTCGAAAAATGTCTGCATCAAATCGTATAACTAAGCGGCCGAAACTTAATAAAAAATTCTTAATGTATTGTTAAAAAAATGTTGACCTGAAGAATCTTCGATAAATTTATTCTCTGAAGAATGTAATAAATTTATCGAAACATCGTCTTAAATATTAAGAATTAGCTTTATTGGCTGCTAAACCCGAAGACTAGAAGAATTATTGAGATCCAGCCGTTAGGAAAATATTTATGAAAATTTATTATTGGATGATAAATAACAGATAGACAACATGGAACAGAAAAATAGATCTGTTATACACGAATGAAAATGTTCCTGGCACGATGCAGAAGGTATGGTGTTTTTCCTAATCATATTATTAACAACGTGAATTGCCTGTTCACAAATACAGAACCAAATGTGCCATTTAATAATAAAATTCAGAATTTATTGGAAAATTTTAAAAGAAAAATCCTGAATGTTGAAATTGAGATTACGTTTTGGAAAATCAAAAATTTTAACCGTATTATTTTCGCCTACAAATAAGAATTGAACCAATTAAATTTAGAAGGACGGTATCTCAATGGGGATTGTCCCTAATCTCCGTTTTCCTCAGGATCGCTGCTGATTTCTGGTCTTTCAACCAACTTCATTTTTTCGGCGGAAAGACGCCAGTAAATTTATGGCTAGTATTCACTGGGGCAATAGCTGTGACTCGATATCTATTTCCATATAATTGATACTGACTTCGATATTGTCACTGTTCCTGTTGAGACTGTTTCGCGTTTCACCATAACGTCTACGACGGTAGTTATCCGGTTTCCTATGTTTAGAATCAAAATATTTCTTTCTGTATTTTTGATGACATTTAATGTTTTCGGAAGCTTCTTCACGATTCCTACGCGTTTGCTCTAAATAGTCGTGCCGTTCCTCAACGATCTTCCCGTCCTTTAGCTCAAGAGTTAACTTATCACTGAAAATACTGCGCGTCTTATATCCAAATGATAGTTCATGTGGTGACTTCTTTGTTATGGAATTTGGGGTTGTATTGATTGTCCACTGTATCTATCGAAATTTTGTCTTCCAATTTTGTTCACTGTTCTCGATAACCATTGTTCGGATTGAGTTCAGCAATGTTTGATTCGTCCGTTGGCTCGAGGTGTAGCAGTTGCATTCAAAACATATTTGACATTTAAATTCACACTATATTGTTCAAATGTTCTGGAAGTAAATGCGGAGCCTCTATCCATGATGATTAACGTTGGTGAACCGAAATGTATTATTATTATTATTGGAGGGCCATGCGGGCGATCAGCCACTTCGCACTGCGACCTAAAAGATCTATTGTGCTGGCCCCTTCTTAATTATCCGTCCAGTCAATATTCAGGTTCTTAATAAACCTGACAATACTGCCTCCCGGTAAGTGATACATACTATCTGGGCTTATTGCTCTCCCTCCTAGATGTTTACTACAGCATGTAGTTCCGCTAGAAAGACGGTAGCATTGGAGCCCAAGGACCTCGAGAGGGTTGTCCCACTCCCGTATTTTCCTACTCCTGCCCCGCATTCCGCTTGCTTTTACTCTTACGAGTTGCTGGGAATTGCAAATCGCCTGTAGGTCACCCAGCTTTACTACAGGAAGGCTAAATAAAACGAGGTTGCCTGGTATCCAGAGTTAGCATATTTTGGACTGATTAACCTATCAGCCATTCATCCATCGGCATATGCTGTTCCACCTTAGATTAGGGTTTTTTGTCAAGGTTTTCTCCCTTAGCGCCGTACTTTAGCCTGTGCCAAATGGCCAAAAATGTGCCAAATGGCCTTAGTTACCTGTGGTTGCCACGAGGATGCAGTACGTACCTTGCGAATTGTGAACAAGTTACCCCTTACACTATTGTACCCATCACGCAGCTGCCTAATGACAAGACCAGAACAGCTCACGTGATGTGCACACTACTGGAAGGTTACGGAGCTGGTAGATTAATCTACTCAACTTTGGCCCCCCCCCCCTCCAATAGACGCCAAACCACCAATCGAAATGTAAAATAATGTCGTCAATTGCTCGAATTACAAATTTGGTTGTTGTATCTTTGACTGCTTTACAATGGACGTATTTTGTGAACGCATCCCAAATGGTCAATGTGCCATGTATGCTGTGTGATTGGAATTTTTTCAATTAGATGCAAATCTATCCCCTGAGCACCACCTTTTACTTTCTTTTACTCTAGTAAAATAAAGTATAGTAATCATGAAAATTTTGGACCTTGAGATTTTTAGAGATTTATTTGTTTTGAGGTCCCCTGAGTCCGAAAAAGTGGGTTTCGAAATGGTGTCTGTCTGTCAGTCTCTCAGTCTGTCTGTGTCCTCTCTACAGCCCATATGGTTTAATCAATCGAACTGAAATTTCAGATTTAAGCTTTTTTGATAAATTGGGAGGTCCCAGTGAATTTTACTCCAAATCGGCTAACCGGAAGTGGTCACTCCCTTGGTCCAGAAAATTTGTTTTGCAAATATCTTAAAAAGTATAAGGTTTACTTAAAACTACTTCATACAAAATGTTTCCAAAAATTAAAACCAAATAAATAAAAAAATTAAAAAAAAAAAATTAAGAAAAAATAAAATTTCTCAAAATTCTCTGTTCGTAAAAGAAAGTCGTGTGTTGGCCACACCTCAATTTTAACTAGGTAATTTAGGAACCTATTCCATGTGCTAGCGAAATCTTTATCATGATTTTTGAGTGCGATTTCCAAAAAATAATTTCGTCTTTTGTTAAACGAACGATTCGTATGGATTAGGGTTTTCTAACTAGGTAATTGAGCAACCTATTCTATGTGCTAGCCAAACCTTTGTCATCATTGTTGGCAATGGCCGATATTGGCCCTTGGGAGTTGAGTGCGATTTCCAAAAAATAATTTTGCAGAACTTTTACTAAACGAACGATTCGTATGGATTAGGGTTTTCTAACTAGATAATTAAGGGACCTATTCCATGTGCTAGCGAAACCTTTGTCATCATTGTTGAGTGCGATTTCCAAAAAATAATTTCGTAGAACTTTTACTAAACGAACGATCCGTATGGATTAGGGTTTTCTAACTAGGTAATTAAGGGACCTATTCCATGTGCTAGCCAAACCTTTGTCATCATTATTGGCAATGGCCGATATTAGCCCTTGGGAGTTGAGTGCGATTTCCAAAAAATAATTTTGTAGAACTTTTACTAAACGAACGATTCGTATGGATTAGGGTTTTCTAACTAGATAATTGAGCAACCTATTCTATGTGCTAGCCAAACCTTTGTCATCATTGTTGGAAATGGCCGATATTGGCCCTTGGGAGTTGAGTGCGATTTCCAAAAAATAATTTTGCAGAACTTTTACTAAACGAACGATTCGTATGGATTAGGGTTTTTTACTTTCTTTTACTCTAGTAAAATAAAGTATAGTATTCATGAAAATTTTGGACCTTGAGATTTTTAGAGATTTATTTGTTTTGAGGTCCCCTGAGTCCGAAAAAGTGGGTTTCGAAATGGTGTCTGTCTGTCAGTCTCTCAGTCTGTCTGTGTCCTCTCTACAGCCCATATGGTTTAATCAATCGAACTGAAATTTCAGATTTAAGCTTTTTTGATAAATTGGGAGGTCCCAGTGAATTTTACTCCAAATCGGCTAACCGGAAGTGGTCACTCCCTTGGTCCAGAAAATTTGTTTTGCAAATATCTTAAAAAGTATAAGGTTTACTTAAAACTACTTCATACAAAATGTTTCCAAAAATTAAAACCAAATAAATAAAAAAATTAAAAAAAAAAAATTAAGAAAAAATAAAATTTCTCAAAATTCTCTGTTCGTAAAAGAAAGTCGTGTGTTGGCCACACCTCAATTTTAACTAGGTAATTTAGGAACCTATTCTATGTGCTAGCGAAATCTTTATCATGATTTTTGAGTGCGATTTCCAAAAAATAATTTCGTCTTTTGTTAAACGAACGATTCGTATGGATTAGGGTTTTCTAACTAGGTAATTGAGCAACCTATTCTATGTGCTAGCCAAACCTTTGTCATCATTGTTGGCAATGGCCGATATTGGCCCTTGGGAGTTGAGTGCGATTTCCAAAAAATAATTTTGCAGAACTTTTACTAAACGAACGATTCGTATGGATTAGGGTTTTCTAACTAGATAATTAAGGGACCTATTCCATGTGCTAGCGAAACCTTTGTCATCATTGTTGAGTGCGATTTCCAAAAAATAATTTCGTAGAACTTTTACTAAACGAACGATCCGTATGGATTAGGGTTTTCTAACTAGGTAATTAAGGGACCTATTCCATGTGCTAGCCAAACCTTTGTCATCATTATTGGCAATGGCCGATATTAGCCCTTGGGAGTTGAGTGCGATTTCCAAAAAATAATTTTGTAGAACTTTTACTAAACGAACGATTCGTATGGATTAGGGTTTTCTAACTAGATAATTGAGCAACCTATTCTATGTGCTAGCCAAACCTTTGTCATCATTGTTGGAAATGGCCGATATTGGCCCTTGGGAGTTGAGTGCGATTTCCAAAAAATAATTTTGCAGAACTTTTACTAAACGAACGATTCGTATGGATTAGGGTTTTTTACTTTCTTTTACTCTAGTAAAATAAAGTATAGTATTCATGAAAATTTTGGACCTTGAGATTTTTAGAGATTTATTTGTTTTGAGGTCCCCTGAGTCCGAAAAAGTGGGTTTCGAAATGGTGTCTGTCTGTCAGTCTCTCAGTCTGTCTGTGTCCTCTCTACAGCCCATATGGTTTAATCAATCGAACTGAAATTTCAGATTTAAGCTTTTTTGATAAATTGGGAGGTCCCAGTGAATTTTACTCCAAATCGGCTAACCGGAAGTGGTCACTCCCTTGGTCCAGAAAATTTGTTTTGCAAATATCTTAAAAAGTATAAGGTTTACTTAAAACTACTTCATACAAAATGTTTCCAAAAATTAAAACCAAATAAATAAAAAAATTAAAAAAAAAAAATTAAGAAAAAATAAAATTTCTCAAAATTCTCTGTTCGTAAAAGAAAGTCGTGTGTTGGCCACACCTCAATTTTAACTAGGTAATTTAGGAACCTATTCTATGTGCTAGCGAAATCTTTATCATGATTTTTGAGTGCGATTTCCAAAAAATAATTTCGTCTTTTGTTAAACGAACGATTCGTATGGATTAGGGTTTTCTAACTAGGTAATTGAGCAACCTATTCTATGTGCTAGCCAAACCTTTGTCATCATTGTTGGCAATGGCCGATATTGGCCCTTGGGAGTTGAGTGCGATTTCCAAAAAATAATTTTGCAGAACTTTTACTAAACGAACGATTCGTATGGATTAGGGTTTTCTAACTAGATAATTAAGGGACCTATTCCATGTGCTAGCGAAACCTTTGTCATCATTGTTGAGTGCGATTTCCAAAAAATAATTTCGTAGAACTTTTACTAAACGAACGATCCGTATGGATTAGGGTTTTCTAACTAGGTAATTAAGGGACCTATTCCATGTGCTAGCCAAACCTTTGTCATCATTATTGGCAATGGCCGATATTAGCCCTTGGGAGTTGAGTGCGATTTCCAAAAAATAATTTTGTAGAACTTTTACTAAACGAACGATTCGTATGGATTAGGGTTTTCTAACTAGATAATTGAGCAACCTATTCTATGTGCTAGCCAAACCTTTGTCATCATTGTTGGAAATGGCCGATATTGGCCCTTGGGAGTTGAGTGCGATTTCCAAAAAATAATTTTGCAGAACTTTTACTAAACGAACGATTCGTATGGATTAGGGTTTTTTTACTTTCTTTTACTCTAGTAAAATAAAGTATAGTATTCATGAAAATTTTGGACCTTGAGATTTTTAGAGATTTATTTGTTTTGAGGTCCCCTGAGTCCGAAAAAGTGGGTTTCGAAATGGTGTCTATCTGTCTGTCTGTCAGTCTATCAGTCTGTCTGTGTCTTCTCTACAGCCCATATGGTTTAACCAATCGAACTGAAACTTCAGATTTAAGCTTTTTTGTTAAATTGGGAGGTTCCAGTGAATTTTACTCCAAATCGGCTAACCAGAAGTGGCCACTCCCTTGGTCCAGAAAATTTGTTTTGCAAATATCTTAAAAAGTATAAGGTTTACAAAAAACTACTTAAAACAAAATGTTTCCAAAAATTAAAAACAAATAAAAAAAAAAAAATTAAAAAAAAAAAATTTAAAAATTTAAAAAAAAAAAAAAAAATTTTCTCAAAATTCTCTGTTCGTAAAAGAAAGTCGTATGTTGGCCACACCTCCATTTTTTCTTTTTAGTATAGGCATTCTACACCCAATAATTTCTCTTTAAAATATCGAGCGTCTTTTCAATATCAAAATGTCCAGGTGAATGAGCCTCTATTACTACACGACTACGAAGACATTTTGGTATAACGAATAATTCGTCTCCATTTTCTCTTCGCAACTCATCTCGGATTATGAAACCAATATTTTGTTTTTCATCTGTATAACGTAATCATCAGTTTTCTGCAGTGACTCCTGTAACCGCAGCCACTATCGTGCAACGCGGCGAATTAGATGTTTCTGAGTTGCGGATGTCCGTAAGGACTCACAGTCAGTTACAACAGCAAAATTCTTTCCAAGTACATACATATACTCGGTATCGTTCTACTGATTCCACAATAGCTAGTGTTTCCAACTCATAACTATGGTAATTTTGTTCTATTGTGTTTGTGTTGCGACTAAAATAAGCGACTGGTCTTTTAACCCTTTTCCGTACCTGAATTAATATTCCTGCCAAACCGATGGACTCGCGTCCGTGTGAATCTCTTGTTGCAACTTCGGATCGTACAGGGCTAATGTGTTACGCGCACATAGATAAGCCTTCAATTTATTGAATGCGTTGCTTTGCTCATCACAAAAAATTTGTAGGAATTAGTAAATTTCATAAATCAATTTCTGTTGATAGGAATGGACGTAGTTTCATTGTACACCAATATTAAAATTAATTTAGAGCCACATACACCAGAATACCCAAAATAAAATTTTTAGATATTCTAGAATTTTGTTTAAAATCAGAATATTTCAGCCTGTTTAACAGCTACTTTAAACATATAAATGGCATTGTAATGGGTTCATCTTTATCTCCGCTACTCGACACCGTCTTAAAACCTATTGAAACTTGTTTGTTTGAAATCTTCTGAAAACACATATATTTTTAGTTCATTTTGAAATAAAACCGATTAAAACGTAATATGAAATTAATTAGAATAGTCAGTATGAAAGAAATCTGGAAAGTTTATGTGTCACATATGAAAATGACTTTCATTCGATACTTAATTGCGCCAGTGTAGATTGTGTGGTAATTTGTGAATGGTATACAAGTTGGGAACAAAAGTAAAGCGAACACGCTAAATTATTTTATAATATCCACTTCATCAATTGCCCCACGTTTATGCTGACTGCGGCAACATAAACAGGAACGAAAAATCGCTCGAGAAGGTAAAAAGGTGACCCCAAATTGGTGACCCCGACAAAAACGAGTCCTGCTAACAAAATCGACACAAAACAACAGTTCCGGCCAACGGAGACAAAATTAATCTGAGGTCACAGCCCCCCCCCCCCTCCCCACAGTGTTACATAAATCTACATAAGCCACTTTATCAATTGCGCCAATTATCTGGGGGTAGCATAAACAGGAACAAGTCGCCCGAGTAGGCGAAAAGGACACGCAAAGGCATACCAATGGGATAAAATAAGAAAATTTCATAAGAAATGGTAATGAGCGGGTGCATTCATAGTTGGCGAAGAAACAATGTCAGCAAAAAAGTTAAATACGAAGGCTCAAATTCGAGATTTCGAATAATTTCATTGCTGAGATCGTTTATAAAAAGTTTCTTTCAAATAATCAAATCAAACATTGCTATTTCTATTTCAATACATTTTTCGATTACTCTAAGAAGAATCATCATCAGTGTGTATTATTTTAATCAGTTTTCGTTTTTTTCTTTTTGTTGCCTTCTAAATTTTTAATTGATGTGAAATTTATTACATTTCTAAGTAAATCCATATGGAATTTTCTTAATTTTTTTTTTTTTTTTTGTTCGTTCGACAGCAACAAAACTGCTATGTATATCGTGTGCGAACGTAGAAAGAAAAATTGGATTGAAAAATTTAAACAAATTTGTTTTCTATACAGAGAAGTTTATCTCCGCACTCGCACTGGGAATATGCCAAAATCGAACATTTTATTTATTGTTATAAATAAAATATTTTTTTATTTTTTTTTTTAATATATAAAAATAAAAAATTTTTAATTTGAAAATATTAAATTTTTTCATTAATCATATTTTCAAACAAAGTGAAAATAGGAAAAATGTATTTTGATTTGTGATTTTGTTTTTTATTTAGACGTTGGAAATATGAATGACAGTGGTTTTTATTGATCGGTGGTGGCTGCGCAAAATTTATTAAAACAAAAATTGATTGTGATGGGGGAACAAATCTGAAAATTGCTGTAATTTGACGGTATAAAAACGAAATCTTTAAGGGATGAGTAACTACCAGATGAAAGTGTGAATGGTTGTCAGAATAACGTGGAAGAAGATAAAAATGAGAACAGCAAAAATTATCAAATGCACAACATGATGTCATTTAGTAAAACAATTGGGTTGGGTACGAAATTCTGCTGTTTATAATTCTGTTTTTCAAAATTTTGTTTCATAAAATTCTGTTTAAAATTAATTGGGGGGAGCTAAGGGATGCTGTTATGCGTAAAATCCAAAAGGAGGCGATGAAAAAACTATTTGGAAATTCAGTATCGTTCTCGTTGCAAATTAGGGTCATAAAGAGTCTAGCCTTTGTTCCGGAATATGAAGTATATTCATATTACTTAGAATTAAAAGAGATGTTTGAGCAGGTGGAAAAAATAAAATCCGGGCATTACATTAGAAAGAAAAAAATCGATCATACTTGAGGGAAAACTTGATTTTCTCAAAAGACCAAAGACCAAAGTATTGAAATCCTGCCAAAAATGACCAAAATTTTGGTTGGCTCAAAACCATTTTTCTCTACGTTTCGAAAGTCTCTGAGTTCGAAAAAACCACAAAAAAAAAAAAAAATGTCCGTCCTTCTTCTGGATATCTGGACCTCTGGATCTCTGTCTTTACCCATGATATCTTGAGAACGGTTTGCCCCATTTAGATTTTTTTCTCCAATCTGTTTCTAAGGTAAACGCGGAGAATTGAAAAACTTTTGGAACCTGTACGTCAAGAGGGTCGGGTCCTGCTATACGAATTGACCCAAAACCACTTGGTTATTTAAATGTTCATAAATTATTTTTTAAGTATGCTGGTCTAAATATTGAGTTGGGTACTGAATTTGGGGCTGAGTTGAAAGTTAAGTTAGGGATCAATTTGCACGTTTACAGTTGAGTTAGGATTGAATTGAAGCTGAGTTGGGGTTGGATTAGGGTTTAGTTGAGCATTCTGTTTATATATAAAAGTGAGTGTTTGTATGTATGTATGTATGCGTGATATTTAAACAAATCCACATTCGATCGTGACGGTAGTAGTAATGGTCAGATTGGAGATTAGATTAATGTGTTCACGTATTTATATAGTCTTCGCACCGTGTTGATTTAGGGTTTGAGCTGAATGTTGAGTTAGTTGATAGTTGAGTTGGAGTTGAATTATGGTTAAGGTTAGGGTTGAGTTGATTTGAGGTCGAGTTAGGGTTGAATAGGGGTTTATTTGAAGTTGAGTTGGATTTGAGTAAGTGGCTCGGTTTTAAGTTTTAATTTGACGTCGAGCTTAGGATTTAGTTAGAGGTTAGTTAAGTTTCTGATTGGGTAGGCCGTTAAGTGTGGAGTCTAGTAGATTGTTGAAATTTGGTTCGAGCTAAGTTCGGTTGCAGTTGAGTGCAGTGTTCGATTGGGGAATAAACGGGGGTTGATTTGGGGTTAAATTAAGGGTTGATTTGAGAGTCGATTTGGGGTTGGTTTGCTGATTGAGTTGCGGTGATTTTGGTTGAGCTGAAGATTGAGTTAAGAGATTCAATTAGGGATTGATTTGGGAGTTTAGCTAATTTTCAGGACCGAAGTTCTGATCATTTTATGATGTTTCAGCCCTTTATATTTTATCTCTATAAACTCAATAATTTGATAAGATTTCAAAGTTTCCTTAAAATTTGTAAAGCAATAATTTTGTTAAAGTTCAATTAAATAAAAATCATTTTCAATTCATTTTTTGGTCATATATCATTGTGTGTGTATGTGTGTGTGTGCGGGCGTGTGTGTGTGTGTGTTTTTGTTTAAATCCGGGGAAAATTAATTTACGAATCCCTGGATGAGCAACCAGGGAATGTGAGACACGTCAATTCGACTACCCTCTAAAATACCCAGATCTTCGCCACTGTATACCATATATCCCTTGTCCACCTCGTATCACCTACAGGTATTTCGTCAGAAAGGTGATTTAGCCTACTCTGTTACTGCAGTATGTTCCTAAGGTTCGATTCGGCAACCCGTAGACGCCTCATTATAGTAGCGGCGAAGTCGCTAACCGCGCTCCAGCATGAGCTTGACACAATTGTTCGAGCTTACTTCCACTTGTAGCTTTTCAAACCTTTGTTTTCTTGGATCGTCGAATCTGAGGCAATGGAAAATACGTGTTCAACCTCTTCAGCCCATTCAACACAGTTTGGGTATTCCGGGCTGGCTTGTAAGGAACTGGGTGAGATAAAAGTCGAATTCCCCGTCACTACGGTTCATCCACACCGTTAAAACTGATATTAGCCGATGCAACCATCGGCTTTTCGAGGACTCGCTCCACCGTGTCTGTCAACGTGCCGTTATCTCTGCTCTTGTGGTGTTAAGTAGTGAATTCCTGTTCATTTCTCAGGATGTACAGCGTTTGCCTCGCCTTTAACAGGTTAATAAGTGGCATGCCAGTCACGACACAAGCAGCATTATCCGACTGGTAGTTCTTTAACTATACGTATAAGTCCAGTGATTAGATTCCTCGATTCCTTTTTCTAACCAGATCTCTCACTTCTGATGGATAGTAGTTGATGTGATTTTCAGTTTGGTTTCGAGTAGGAGTACTCTGCCACGCTGCTTGTAGTATACTGTTATTCAGCAGCTCTAATTGGCCATCAAGTCGTGCCGGAGTTTTAATTGGTACTTGTAATTTAGTATTGTCTTCGACCAGGTTCCGGAAGAGATCCCAGTTTGTTTTATTATTTGTTAACCTAGGTAAATTTTCTTTTTTAATAATGGCACCACTGAGTGTCATAATGACAGGCGTGTGGTCAGTGCGAAATTCCTTCATTGTTTTCGAGTAGTACGTAGTTTTCAGATATCGTTTTTGTTAGTTATAAAAAAATCTATCAAATCTGGTATCTTATTTGTATCCGCTGGCTAATATGTTGGGTTACCTCCAGACAGGAACTCGCAGTTTAAAGCCATACCAGCTGCAAACAGCTCCTTACGCTTATGAGTTGTTAATCTCGATCCCCAATATGTAATGTTAGCATTAAAGTCGCCTCCGATTATGAAGTTAATACTGAGCGGATTGAGTAAAGTGAGATAATTTTCTTTAGTCAGATTATAACGTGTTTTCCTTCACAAATATGGTTGAGCTTCTCTCGCTTTTCCTGCTGGGTGGATGGCGTGATACCAGTGCCAGTGGTATTCTCGAATTCTAACGAATGAATTTTTTGTCAAATGAGACTTAGAAATTGGGCATTTACATATGTTTCTTTTCTATATTTAGGAAAATTTCTAACTCTGGAATTTGTTTAAACAGCCCATTTGCATTCCAATTGGCGATTTTCTAACCGAACTTGAATATTATTACGGAGAAAATCTCGATCGTTTAGCAATTGAAATATTATGTTTACGCTGCCTGAAAGAAACCTTACTAGCTGATTGACATACAGCAAATTCAACAGACAACATTATAGAATCCATATTGACATATTTGTCATAAACACATCAAAAAATTGCTTTCGGGTCACATTTCCTTGTGCCCCATTTCCAACGCACATGTTGAATTTCATTGAGATCGGTTAACGAATAGCTAAGTTTCGTCTTAATTGGCCATATTCCAAATCTTTACCCAAACATCATTTTAGAATTCCATTTCCCCCAAGCACATGTCAAATTCCACTAAAACCCATTAAGAAATAAATTTGCTAAAGGTTCAATTTGAAATGTAAAAGGATCGATTTGAAATGTAAAAGGATCAATTTGAAGTGAAAAAGGTTCAATTTGAAGTGTATAATCTGTACATATTTCTACTTAACAACTTCAACTGTATATTCTTATTTACACTTCTCTGCGGTCAATGATGTACATATGACCATGGAGACATACTGCTAACAGAACGAATATTCAATTTTTTACTTTTATTAATTTTTTGTTGAATATTAATTAATTCATGTAATATCTAATATGCTACCGGTGATTAGACCATTTCAAGTGTGTGTCGATTAACACGAGAAGTACATATATTAGTATTTACGAACAGTAATTCAACGAAACCGACTAATAGACAGAATTCTATTTATTTAATTATATGATTTTAATATGTTCCGAACATTGTAAGAGAATTCAATCCAGCTTCGAACTGATGAGCTTATGATTATGAAAAAATCAATCTTCTCATCAGGCCGCGGCGACTGGACTTATTATACCACAATTTACATTCTATGTATATATACAGAATGTGCTGTGTGTTAAGTACTAGCGAATCGTACTAATACAGATGAATTCTCTTACAGTTACGATTCGCTAGTACTTAACGCACAGCACATTCTAAATTGTGTAAATTGTGGTATAATCAGTTCAGTCGCCGCGGCCTGTTGAGAAGATTGATTTTTCATAATCATAAGCTCATCAGTTCGAAACTGGATTGAATTCTCTTGCAATCTTCGGAACATATTAAAATCATAGAATATTCAATGCTGAAGCGCCACGTCACAGTACTCCGTTACAGTTCTACCACTAGGTTTCTGGACATTATCCTATTACTGGGCATCCCACGGTTTAGCGCGCCCTGTAATCTTCTGTTTCTCAGATTTTGCAATTCTCTGGTAACTACGACTATAGTTAGCAGGATGCAGTCCGTTACAGTTTACGCATTTTGGAGGCTTATTTTTTGTTAAATTACCAGCTTGGGCGAGTTGTTTCTCCGAACATTTCACACACCTGGGCTTTTGTTTGCAATATGCTTGGAATTTCTTACACTGAGGTATTAAGCCAGTTGATTTTCTTAACGCTTCTATTCTAACCCAAGTGTTAAGGACTGCCTTAATATTGAAAACATTTTCAACTTTTTCTTTGCTATTTTTTTTTTTTTTTTAAAGAGGGTGGGTTGGTAAGAGGAACCCTGTGCACTTCGACCAGCAAGATCTATTGTGCATCCCCGTGTAAGAGTAGAGAAATCAATCTACTGTGAAATGGAGGTCCAGGTCCTTGATAAACGCCACAAGGACATGCACATCCACAGGGTCGGCATGAGGCCACTGAATAGAGTAAGCATTGAGGGTTTTAATTCTTCTTAGGGTGATCGCACTGCACTCGAACAGCAAGTGTTCGGATGTTTCTCTTCCCAGATTACAGAACCTGCAGTTCTCTGATGGGGTTTTCCCCATTTTGAATAGATGGTAGTTAAAGGGACCATGTCCTGTCAAGTACCATATGAGGGATTTCAGAGATGATCGATCCATTCTGATTATATCCTGTAAGTGTGTAATCTTGTAATTTAGGAGCTTCTTTGTTTGTCTCATTCTCCGAGATGACTCCCAGAGTGAAGCAGAACATCTCTGCTCCCAGAAAACGACTCTCCTCGCTACATGGCCTTTGGAATAGGCAACGCTAGGCTCGGAGCCGTAGAAGATGCCACCCGCACCCTCTTTTGCACAGGTGTCTGCGGCCTCATTTCCTGGTATATTAGAGTGACCGGGGGACCACAAGAGGGTAACCTTGTTGTCCCTACCCAGCCTTATAAGGTTGCTGTAGCAGCTCCATGTCAGTTTAGAGCTGAACACCGGAGCTGACAGGGCTAATAAAACAGCCTGGCTATCCGAGATAATGTAGATCTCCGTTCTTATATACTTCTTTTTGAGGCACTGAAGCACGCAAGTCTCGATGGCCACGATTTCTGCCTGGAAAACCGTAGGGGTCTTTCCCAGCGGTATACAGAGCCTGAAACTGGGCCCCACGACCCCCGCACCCGTGCCCTCGTTTGTTTTTGACCCATCGGCATACCACACTGATGCGTGCTGTGGTAAGGAGGAAATGATGTTCCCCACCATGTCCCTTTCGGGAATTCAGATCGTGAAGTTCCTCCGGCAGTCCGTAGTCTTTACCATCATATCTGATAGCTGGGCAATATCGTCTGCCAAGTTTAGTTTATCCAGGATGCTATTGTGTTCCGAACTAGTCAGTCTAACCTGACTTGTTACCTTCAGTTTTATGGTTCTCAAACCTGCCACACTTTTAACATGTATGTTGAGTGGTGAGAGTCCCAGCAATCTTTTAAGGGCAGCAGTAGGGCAGGTCCTAATTGCTCCCGTTGCGCCCAAACATATTAATCTTTGAATTTTGTCCAAAACTGAACGAGCATGTATTTGCTCTGTCTTTGGCCACCATATAAACGCCGCATAAGATATCATTGGTTTTATGATGGTTTGGTAAAGCCAGATTATCATTTGTGGGTTTAGGCCCCATGTTTTACCAAACATACTTTGGCACCCAAAGTATGCTTTGTTTGCCTTATTTGCGATGTATTTCAAGTGGGGGTTCCATGTTAATTTTTTGTCAAAAATGATATTTAACCTCAGACGTCATCTTGAGTATTTCCCCGTTCAAAGTTATTGGAGGAAAGGAAATTCTCCTCCGATTTGTAAAGAGAATACATGTTATTTTATTGGGATTGACGCTAAGTCCCACTTCAACACACCACTCGTTTACCAATCTTAGAGCATATTGCATACGCTCAGCTATTGTGCTTTCAAATTTGCCCCTGACCATCAGCACCAGATCATCAGCATAGGCAATGATTGATATTCGAGAGTTCCTCAAAATAGCGAGCAAGGGGTCCATTACCAAGAGCCACAATAACGGCGACAGTACTCCACCCTGAGGGCAGCCCTTGGTAGGTGCAATTGAGATGCTTGCTTCGCCAATCGAGGCTTTAATTCTCCTGCTTTTGAGCATGTTTATTATCCACCCGATGGTTGAGAAGTCGATACCCCTCGCTACTGCTTGTTCCCGAATCACCTCGAAATTGGTATTATCGTCGAAGGCACCCTGGATGTCAATGAAGGAGCATAATAGTGCCTCCTTGTTACGAAGTGTATCCTCGATTTCCGATGTTAATTCATGCAGGGCTGTCTCCATAGATTTGCCCACCTGATAAGCATGTTGGCTAGGATTTAGAGGACATCTATGGATTGTATTGAGTCTGATATACAGGCTCAATATTTTTTCCATGGTTTTAAGTATAAATGATGTAAGGCTAATAGGTCTGTAGGACCTAATATCCTCGGGGGATTTATTCCCATTTTTTGGTATGAAAATGACTCTCCAGCATCTGGGGATGAATTCCAGACTAAAGCTGGCTCTATATAATTTGATTAGGTGGGGCTTCAGTACATCCAGGCCTCGTTGAAGAAAAATAGGATAGATTCCATCCCCCCCTGGAGACTTAAAGGGACCAAATGAATTGATAGCCCAGCGCAACTCTCCAGGGGTGAAGATTTCCATTGCTCGCTTGTAGGCTCCCCTTGGGACTAGATATGGATGCACCAAGCTCATATCAGGGTCCTCTCGACCCGCAATGATTGTGCACTCCGGAAAGTGTCCCTTCACCAGACACTCAAGAGTCTCTTCCCTTGATGTGGTTAAGGTCCTGTCTAGCCTTCTTACTGAGCCCAGAGGGTTTTCTTTGCTATTAAAAATAAGCCTAAATAGGGGTACAGTTAGGGCTTCATGGAAAGAGAGTTCGTCAGCTACTACATAAATGTACTATCGGAACCAGAGTTCAAATTTCTGGCAAGGAGTACACGCCTTTAACAATTTGGAAGTAGCGTATTCACCCCAATTAAGTTTAAGAATAGCAGCGTTTTTGTCGTTTCTCGTATCATTAAGAGATCAAAGCACAAAGTTCGATATAAACTTTAGAATTTTCTTTTCAAAATTTTCGTTCGTATTTTTTATTAATTTACATAATTTGTTACTTATTGGATGTTGATTAAAATGGTTTTTTCCTTTGGTAAGGCAAAGAATTTCCAAGAGATACAAAAAAATGACACTAAACTAAAATAAACCTAGTGTTCAATCGGGCAAAAATGATAAAAAATATCATGATATTTTTTATCACTTTTGGCATTAAAAGCACTCATTTATCACACACAAAAACCAACTTTTTTCTTGGTTCCAGCTGTCAATTTTGAATTTATTTTCTTTATGATATTTTCGGTACTTAAATTAAATTGGATTTGCTTTTTTAAGATATTTATATGATATTTACACAGTCAACTATTTAGTTAAACATAAATAATAATTTATATTTGGAAGTTTCGTCTGAGAACACAAACACAACGAAACTCAAACTAAAATTATTTGTGTCTCCAATATTTGGATAAAAACCAACTAGTTTCAATATCAAAATAGTTTATAAAAAAGAAATAATTAAAATATATAACATTTAATTAAAAACCTGACGACAAAATGAGTTTATTGAATTTTACAAAGCGATTTAAAACCAAATGTAACATTTAAAATCAATTTATCATTTTTTATCAATTTTGGTTGTTCAATCGGGTTTGACGTACAATATTACAAAATGAAGTTAGGGTGGGATAAAATATCATGATATTTTTTATCATTTTTGCCCGATTGAACACGTCCAAAATTATGGTTTTCAATTTTTTTGATTTCACCTCTACGCTGCTTTCTTCTGTGGCAGGAAGTTAGTTCCTTAAGTTTGAATTTGATTCTCGCCTTGTTCACTGAAATACAAAAAGCAAAGTCAAATTATTTCTCATCATTATGTATGATGTATGTATTTTGAATAAATTAATAAGCATAAAAATCCATAAAAAATGCGAAATGATTCAAAAGTACGTGCCCAAACCTCTTCCGGTCATGTAACCCTATACACCAAATGTTATTTAGTTATACAAATTTATAATAATTTTGGTTTAAACAAAAAAATTATAAATAACTTTAATATGTGGTCTGGTTACTGTATCGCAACTAATAGTCAGTGGAATGAAGTGAAGCGGGCGTACAACTAAAGTAGGTACATACATACCATATATTAAATGTACACAACCAAATTTGTTTTTGTTTTAATTGCCGCAGAAATGTGTAATTATGGCGCGTGTTTTCTAATGAAATATTCTTGCGATTGTTTACTTAACGAAGAGCTCTTAATTAAATAATTTGAGAAAAAATATATTTCGCATATTTAATACATAATGTGCATGCTTTTTGAAATGAGTCGTCTGGAATAGACGCAGATATACGAATTACGAAGGAATGAGTTTAGAACTATATAGAGAGTGTTACTATGTACGTATTATAAAATATTTCGATATGACGTGAATTGATCGTAATTTCAAACATTTTCATTCCACTTTTTTTTTTTTGCGTTTTTTTCAAATATATAACTTTGTAAGAATCGATATTCCTGGGCCATATTTCTGTACAGCTTGTTCTATTTATATCCAAAAATATAAAATAAAAAATTATATTACACTTAATAAATTATTTATTTCGATCGCGAGCATACACACACACACACCCAACAGAAAAACGTCTAAAAATGATTTTCTTTTTGTTAATTTAATTAATTTTACGTATAACAAAAGCATTAAAATTTATATTCTAGTAGAGATCGCATTGAATTGGAACTCCAAAATTTTTTTTTGATTCTTATTTTAGAAATTTTATGAGTAATAATTTTTAATTTGTTATTTTTTTAAAATTTTTGCTTTTTTTTTTATGAAATGAAAAAATGATTTTAAATTTAGAAAATTTATATGAAAATTAATAAAACTGTAGGTGTTCAATATAAATTGTTGAATGATTCGGGTGAATGTTTTTAAATCAAAATATTGCGAGATTGAATTGGGTCATGTGCCTGTGTGTGTTAAGATTATAAAGAGATTTACAATTTTTGTATATATGTTAACGAGTATCTGTGTAGAAGGGGTTAAGTAGGTCGATTTAAAACATATTTAACATTGTAAACAAGTAACATTAATATCAAATTTGCGTTCAACTGTCATTCAATTTTTTTTTCTCTCCCGCAAAAAATTTGTACACCTCCCTTCAACTGATAGTTTACAATTTATTTTAGTTATCAATTTTCATGAAAAGTTATATTTTTGGTTCCACGCCACCACACATTGCACACATTCACAAGTTTCAAATTTATGATTTTTTTGCTTGAGATTGAATAATTATTGTGGTGTCGCTGAATTTTTTTGTTTGTAGCCGATATAGGATTTGTAGATCCAAAATTTCTAATTTTTTATCTTTCAAAATTTTATTTAACATCTTCAACCAAATAATTTCCTATCTTAAAAAAGTTCTACATTGAAAGAATTTTGCATATGAGTATTATCGGAGCCTTAATAATGACGTATTTTGTAGAAGCTGTTTAGTGGTATAACTTTTCTCTGATTTCCATAGGAATCCATAGAAAAAGGGTATTTTTCTGCTTCAACGTTTTGAATGATAAACGTCCAAATTTTATAAAAAAAATAACAAAATTATTCTAAATATCTTGAACAAAAACATCTATGAATCCTGTGTGGTAGTATTAACTATTAATCGTTGAAATAATAAGATAAAAATATGTCTCAAGTTTACTTTTCAAATGACATGACACAAGCTTATTTCTAGGTTAGAAGTTAGAAGAATAAATCATCAATTAAAGTATAAAACACTGAATGAGTTTAGAAAAAAGAAGTTTGTGGTCAGATGAAGAAGTGGAGGTTTTACTATATGTGTTGGTTTTGTTTTTGTTTAGTTTCGACTGAAAGGTTCGTTCAAAGCGGCCGCATGCCAAAATACTTCAGGTTTTTCGACACGCAGTCTACGCTAAAAAAATAAAATTTTTCCATCTCTCTTGTGTTTATATTCTAAAAAAGTTACCAAAAATAATACAACAACAAAAACATTTAGTAACTTTTTAGAATATAACACAAGAGAGATGGAACATTTTTGTCTTTTTAGTGTAGACTGTGTGTCGAAAAACCTGAAGTCTTTTGGCAAAAATATAAATGCCTTCAATCAATTTTCAGTTCACAACTTGGTCGGTCATGTTTCGGTTCAACATGTAACTTCAGTAATAGTAACAGTGTACCTATAAAAAATAGTGAGGGCGTTTTCTGTATTATTTATTTTGAATTTAAAAATGTTTTAGTTACTTTAACCTTGCTTCAGGTAAAACATTGCAGTAAGCTGATTTTTAAATGAAATATATTTTTTTACATAGAAAGTTGTCATTAATTTTGTTGCGTGGTTCTTAATAAAGCCATAAATTAAATTAAAATGGCTTGAAAATTTTGTATGCGCGTGAAAAGCCCTAAATTTTATTATTGTTATAATATCGTAACATAGATGTCTCTTAAGCCTCATTTTTGATAAAAATAATTTGAAATACGCAGGTGTTTAACTTTTAATTTTTCTGACACTACAACGAAAATTAAATAAATAGGTGCAAATAATAAATGGTCTGTATTCAGCAAGTCAATTAACGGTGATACATATGACCAGTGAATTGAGACAAAGTAGAATGGTTAATGCAACAAAGCTGTCTTTATAGAAAATAATGAAGCAAATAATTTTGTATTACGAAGATTTCTAAACAAATTAGTCTTTTTTAAGATTTAATGATAAAATTTATTTAAAATTATAATTTAATAAATTTATATTTAACCTTCTCTCTGTGTATTGGGGTCAAATTGACCCCAGTCGATTTTAAAATTAAAAAAATACGTTTCTTATTATTTAAATGGCCCATGCCCTATAAGATAGCCTCAACTAATATCTTATACACGCAATACAATGAAAATCAGGCCCAACTTACTTGTAAATTTTGTAATTATCATAGTCTCTGGCATATATGTACATATCTACCTATTCCTGATATTTTTCCTAATTTTACTTTGGTATTATTTTACCGTTGCCGATATTTCGAATGATCGTTGAACGATATTTTTGGTTCAGTTTTCGTTTGTAATTAAAGGTGCTTAGTAGTAAAAATAGCTTATCCTGGTTTTAGATATTGTTATTATGGTGTGAAAAAGACAGATCAGCCAAGAACCCTTGCGACTTCTCGATAGAGTTTCTACTCCTAAGGTATCAGATGAAGCGGAAATAGCAAAAGCGTGAACAAGCTGTTGAACCGACGATTAACATTTTCAACTTGTCGCTGACGATCAAGGAAATGAATAAGAAAACGTTGAAAATGCGACTGTTGAGGATAAAAAAACAAACACTGTTACGTGGTACAATGCCCAAAATAAAAAAAACTATCGGAAAGTGGAGCTTATAACCTCCGATTGTAACCAAAACACGCAACTTTCTCCTACTGTGAGAAAGAGAAGGCTTGACGGTTCAAACAGTAATAAATCAAACCAATCAGTTACTTTAACTGTCTAAGACAGGAGCGGCTAAAAATCGATAGATTGGCAGCATTCCAATATATATGTGCTCAAGAATTAAAAGGGCGTAAGTCAATTCATGGTACAAAAAACTCTTGCGCATTTCTTGTTTAATTTTCTATTAATTCGTTCTCATATCAATTTTTACTACTTTTATTTATGTTTTTGAATAAGATATCTTACTCTCTTTGATATTTCCTTAAACATTGGAAAATGAAAAGGTTTTAATTGAAAATAAAACAGAAAATTAAACAAGAATTAAAAAGGCATAAGTTGACTTATGCCCTTTTAATTCTTGAGCACAGATATATGGAATATGTCCCTGGCCAACATTCGAGGACCTCATAAACCATCATGAAATTTAGTCATTGATCAACAATTGCCTCTAGGTCGAGGGAGATATTCTTTCAGACAGTATTACCTTCGAAGGCAGAGAAATTTAGAATTAACATATTCTGGCTATGCGACGCAAAGAATTCTTACCCATTGAACGCAGAAATATTATGTTGGTAGGCAACCAAGGGAGCATAGTTCAGTTATAAATTCAAAATCAAATTCATTTCAATATTCTGTTTTGATATCAACCTAACACTTGTGAGTTTTATTCCTAAACCAAATAAAAATGTTTTGCTATTATCAACTTTACACAACAATAACGGAGTAGACCGTGAGTCTAATATAACTAATTAAATTTTGGATTTTAACGCAACAAAGGGAGGGCTAGATACCTTCTTTAAATTAGTGAGAACCTGTACATGCAAAAGGAAAACTCAACGATGGCCGATTGTGTTATTTTTTAACCTTACTGACCTTGCTGATGTTGCCGCCTTTACGTTTTGTATAAAAGCGCCAACCGCCCCTTTGTATGAAACTCGGAAAGCATCCGAAAGTAAATCATTTCTAAAAGAATTGGCTTTGCAACTGGTGCAGGCCAACGTATTGGAGCTGCTCTCTAACACTCGAAAATTAAATAAAAATAAGGACAACAATCGACTTAATAGGTTAAGACAGTTAGCAAACGACGAAGATGTTAGTTGAGCCATCAACCATCTGATATGAAAACCAGAACAAGATGTCATTTTTGTAATGAGCCATTTTGTCCAAACCACACCAAAAGTATATGTATAGATTGCATAAAAAAACGGGAAATGGTTTCGGATGAAGATGAAGTGGCATCAGATTACGCATCTGATTAAAACATAAATTTGACTAATTAAAATGTGATTTTCAGCGAATTCAACTGTAAATTTTTTTTTATATATTTTGAATCTTAAATGTAATTATATTTGAAGAAAATAAAGAAATTTTATTTACTTTCCCTATGAAATACTTGGAGATACCTATGGGGTCAGATTGACCCCTATACACAGACAACGTGATAGTAAGCTATACACAGAGTGAAGGTTAAACAACAATAACAAAAATGCGTGTGTATTTTTTTCAAAAAGCATACATTCGGGCGAATTTATTATGGAAGGAAATTCATTTTAATCAAATATTTGAACTTAATGGTAAATTAAAAAAATCCTGACGCACAAAATTTATCCAGATTTACACTATTTGAACTTTCACAAAGCCAATCCCCTTAAACTTAATAATGACTTACTCGTATGTTGGCTTATTGGCCAACATCTCACTTTGATTTTCAATGAGTGTACTTTAATCATGTTTTGACTTTCGATTTACCCGTATAAATCTCGTTTATAAAACAAAGATTCCCAAAAAGCCAAATGGTCAAAAAATTGTAAAACTTTCAAAAATTAAAAATATTTTATCATTTTCTAGCACAACCCTATTTTTATTCTTTATTAGCGACCTTTCGATCGCTTTGGAACATATAAATTATCAATTGAGCTTTATATCCTGGATAAAGAAAGTTTAATTTAATGCCCTCTCACAATCCAAGTTTCATAGCGCCATTGCGTTTTTTGCCATTTTGTTATTCCAGGAAACGCTGAAAAATAAATAATACGATTTACAAGCTTAAATCCGATCAGGTTCTCAAACATACTTGCGGATAGCCAGTTCCGATGAGAGGTTTGTGCAAAATTAGCCAGCATGATATGTCGGGTATCACAGCCATATTCCTTTAATACCGCATTTAATTTTCACTTGGACATATTTTATTTATACTAACTTTATTTTACTTCTATGTATTTTTGTTTTTAAAAGTAAAATAAAATTTTGACAAGGCTTTTAATTTAAATTTATTCTATTTTATGTACCTTAGTTATATGAGTATACCGATTAGTAGTTTATTCTAAAACGTTACACCAACTCATATTGCCAAATTATTGAGTTAAATTTGGTTGATTCCGTTTTTCGGTTGGACAAAATTTGTAGCACTTAGGAATTGTGCAAATTGTTACGGATTCGGTGGTATTTGTATTTGTTTCCCGTTTGTGTTGAAATCGAATTTATATGTCCCGTCATCATTGTTTATCATTCTGGGCAATTTGTTGCATTCGTACTAGCGGAAAACATCCAACCACCGACCAAACGGCGCAGTGGTTAAAGCTGCTACGGTTGGATCGGGAGTATCGGGTTCGAATCACTATAGGGGCGAGATGCAAAAGGGATTTTTCACCATCTGATTACGATCGGTGATGAATATGAACACATCTATGACCTCCTATTGAGAGTGCGGAGTCCATGGGCCGACCCACATTTCAGATCCACATAAATGTCAGCACTATAAGTTGGCATGAAGCAATGCCAATGTTTGGCTACTGCGTAAGGTAGGACGTAACAAGCGAACTGCGACAGAGTTGGGAGTGCCTTGAGCCCCAGAAAAAGGATTGCAGAGATAGAAATAAAAAACAAAAAAAACACCAGCCTTGTGTACAAGTTAAAAAATGTTGTTGTAAAAATGTTTCTTTAAATAAATCACTTATTAAACGAAAACGAAAATCATTTTCTGAAGTGATGTTCATGATGGTGAATTTCAAATATATCTGATAATTATTTCATAGTGAGTAATAAAGAGTTTGTGAATTTTCATTTAAAAATCATTCTTTGAAAAAAAAGTGATTTCCCATAAGTTTTACTATGGAAAGTTTGATATTTTCATCGTTTCTAACTCCTTTATAAAAGCTCAGATTTTTACATTATGGCTCTATAAAATACAGGGTTCTCTGATATAATTCATCACCTCTATAGATCATGTTTAAATGTCAACTTTTCTTAAACCGCAAGAGCTACCATCTTTCGGAAAACTCCGAAAGCATACGCAACTTTCACATAATGCCACTAGGTAAAATATTTTCATCTTATAAAAGTGATTATTATTAATACGTGATAATTAAATTGATTTTGAGATGTTTTTATAAACGTCCTTTTGACAAACGTCAGTAATATTGTTCTGATTTTGTAGTGACATCTAGTGGCAAACGCTCTGTACTTTTTCTTTGATCGTGCTGCCTCTTTCGGTAAACATGACCTATTGCACGACTGACTGTGCCTACTAGAATACATCAAATTATTTATTCATTATTCTACCCTATCAGCATTTCAATATATTTATATATTCTTTTTGTGGTCATCAGGGCAGAGTATTAAGTACAGGGTGGGCCAACTTGGACTGACTGATTTAAAATACATATAACATTGAAAAATATTCCTTAAATGACTTCGATTTTCTTGTTGGCAGTTAATGGATCTTTCTATGAGGTATTTTGTAATCAAATTTGCAAATTTCTCTCCGAATATTCTGCTTTAGTTTCCGAATATTTTGTGGTTTGTTCACGTAAATCCATTCTTTCAAGAAACCCAATAAAAAAAAATTCAGGAGCCGACAAATCTGGGGAACGAAAAGTTGGCATCTCTCGGCTATAACTCTTGGGCCACTTGAATTTTGTATGGAAGCATCTACAGATGAAGTTTCAAATTACGTCGTAGTGATATTCTGGAGATGCCCAATTGAGTAGCACGCCGACGAGTAGGCATAGGTGGATCATCGTTGACACTTTCATGCTTAGCCTCCACAGCTTGTTGTTGCGAACAGATCGATTAACATTTGTTCGTAGCTCATCAAATACTGCACCCCGTTCCTCAAAACGGGTTATAAAGTTTCTTATCATGTTTGCACTGGGAGCTGTGGCAGTATTAAAATGCCGACTGTATTTTCTTTGTTTTGTAACTATAGATCTTTCGAAAAAAACTTAAAGTTGAACAATTTTGACACGTTCTTGCTTTGAGTATGAAGACACCTTATACAATTTTTTAAAATTCTTTATAATCTGCAAAAAAAAAACTAATCAAAAATTTTGAAAATACGAAAGTTACATGTATTTTAAATCAGTCAGTCCAAGTTGGCCCACCCTGTACTTTCCACACCAGACGCTTCACTTCAAAATTTTTAGTTGCCACAACATAAAGCACGTTCGTGTGAGGTGAATTAACTTAATTGATATTGAGCTACTATTCCGATTATTGAGTTAATATTCAGATAATTAAGCTACTGAAGTAAATTGGTCGTTCGTTTGCTACAATTCAGATAAATGTCAAATTGTTAACAAGTAATTAGCTTGTGTTATAAAATAATTAAAATTTAAAGTTAATCGACAATTTTCTTGGATCAATTATTTTTGTTACAATATTATTGGTAAATATATTGGGTGTACAAATAAATTTCCGACCTTTTTTACTGAAATAAAATATGTACATTAGTTTGTGTAGAAAATGAAAGAATGTTTTATTTAAAGTATGCTCCTTCGAAAGCTATAAGCTTCGCCCATCGTTCAGGCAATAAATGGATTCCCTGAAGGAAGAAGTCTAGAGGTTTCGAGGCGATTCAGTCATCGACCCATTTTTTGACGTTTTCATATGAAGTGAAATGCTGCTGTGCCAGGGCTGATTGCATCGACCGGAACAAGTGGTAATCAGAGGGAGCAATGTCTGGTGAATAAGGCGGGTGGGGTAGAATTTCCCAGTTCTGCCTGTCCAAGTAATTTTTGACAGGTATAGCAACATGTGGCCTATCGTTGTCATGTTGCAAAATAATCTTATTGTGCCTTTTGTCCCATTCCGGTCGTTTTGCAGCTAGAGCTGGCTTTAAAGTCATCAGTTATCGTCGATAAACTTGTCCCGTAATGGTTTCACGCTCTTTCAGCAGCTCATAATAGACGACACCTTTCATATCCCACCAAATACAAAGCATCACCTTCCAACCATGGATATTTGCTTTTGGCGTCGACGGCCCTGGTTCATCTGGCTTGACCCACGCTGGTTTGCGCTTTGGATTCCCTAACAAATCCATTTTTCATCCCCAGTGATGATCCGATGCAAAAACCCCTTCCTTTGTTGTCGTTGAAGCAACAATTCGCACATGGTTTTCCCGACGTTCTATGTCCCTTTCTTCCAATTTGTGTGGCACCCAATTTCCCAGCTTCTGAACCAATCCCATTGCATGTATACGTTGCGAAACACATTGTTGGGTAATATTCAACTCTTCTGCCAATTGTTTTTCAGTCTGACAAGGGTCCACATCAAGCAATTCTTCCAATTCTGTATCTTCAAATTTTCTTGGTCTGCCTTCACGTTCCTTGTCTCTTACGTCAAAAACACCAACTTTGAATCGTTGAAACCACTCTTTGCATATTGTTTTCGATGGAGCATGTTCACCGTTAACTTCCACAAGCAAACGATTTGTTTCCGCTGCACTTTTCTTCAACAAAAAATAATGAAGTAAAACTTCCCTTAAATGTTGTTTTTTTGGCACAAAATTCGACATATTCAATTACATGAAAATAATTGTTGTTTACGCTTTGAACAAATGTCACTAGTAACTATTCAAGCTTGATATCTAACCTCCAAAAAACATGTATTGCCCGATTGAATAATATGCAAGCAGTGATACTAACGACACCTATCTAAAAAGGTCGGAAATTTATTTATACGCCCAATATAATATTAAATACTCAAATATACAGTTTGTGTTTACCACTACTAACATTATTTTATTTGACATATCTTAGAAAGAATTATTTCAAGATTCCTGTGCGCGGGATATTATCGATATTAGCAGTAGTTCAAGCTCGAGTGATTTCGCGTCAGAAAATCAAAGTGGTGCTTCCCTTCACCGACTATCACAATAGTATGAAACGACGGTTCAAGCATATAGTGATGTGGAATTCAAGGCAAATTTTCGCCTAGAAAGGTTAACTTTTAATGCTCTTATGAGTAAGTATGTTATTTATATTTTATACACTGCGCCAATTAAAAAACGGAACAGAAATTTTCTTCTAAAAAATACCCAAATCAACGCTCGTATCTTGGTGAAATAACACCTTTCAAAAAAAAAAAATTTTGTTTCTAGTTGAAGGAACTTTTGTTTTCTTTTGGATACTGGAAACCGTTTTGTTTTATTTTGGTTTTTTATGACTGTTTTGAGTAAAACAAAAGGTGTCTAAAACAAAAAAATTTGCTGCTGTTTGAAACTGTAAACGAACTTGCTCGATATTTCATTTAAAATCCAAATCGGCCATTTTATAGAGAATTTAGAAACCTTGCAAAATGGCGACCGCCGTTAATGACCAAAGAAAATTTATTAAATGCTGGTGAACGGAGGAAAATTCCTGCTAATAAGAATGTACTTATGACTATTTATTATCTGGCGAATCAAGACTGTTTTAGGCAGATTGCTAGTTAATTATGTGGTATAGGTTTAATTTTCAAACATTCCCCCAAATTCATTAAATGGCCAACTAGAGAGGAAGCAGCCACCAATGAACGACTGTTTTTTTAATAAAAGAGGACTTAAGAACGTTATGGGATGTATAGATGGCTTACATATATATACATAAACAGAAAAAGATTTTCGGGCATACTACTGCAAGGGGTCGTCAATTTCAAATTACAATTTTTTGATGTATACATATATATTGCAGTGAGCCTGGGTCCATGCATGAGTCAATATTGTTGGCGACTCGGCTTATATGTCAAAAGACTGGCTTGTGGCCCCGTTTAAAGATAATGACAGGTTAACGTCCGAAGATCGGCAATTTAATTTCATTCATTCATCACTACGAGCACGGGTGGAAAGCGTATTTGGTATGTTAAAAGGAAGATTCCGTAGGCTGAGAGATTTCCAGAACGTAAACAGAGAGTTTATCATAAGGGCAAATGTGGCTGCTATCGTGCTTCATCATTTGTGTATCAGAGAAGATGACGAAGTAGACGATACAATAACTGAAACTCACAATCAACCACAATGTTTTGAGCCAGAGGATATTTCTCGAAATACTCGTACCAGTAGACGACAAAAAGCATTTTATAATTCATTATCACAAAATATAACAGTTCATTTTTTATTTCTTTATACTAATAGCTACACCTATTACATCTTCACAACCAATTTTTGCAGTAATTCAACTTTTTGCTTCTCAATACTTAAAAAGTTCCATTTCGTTTATCGATTTTGCTTTTAGCCTTTCAATTTTTACTTTGTAGTACTGTTCTTTTGCACTAATTTTTCGTTTTCTTGGCTTTGGTGTCTGTTGACGACCCGCTACTGGCCTGCTAACAATGTTGTCAGGGCTTGGAATAGAATCGAGCCCTTCTGTAGAGGCACCGACGCTAACCCCTACATCATCTTTAATATTACTGGCCTTCGTTGCCAAAATGGTGTCCATCGTATCATAAAATTCAAACCGGATAGGCCTTCGTTCGGTATTTTTTTTATTGCCCTTAGCAGCCTTATACGTTCGTGAAAGGTTCTTCCATTTTAACATTAACAAATTACGTCATGTTTTACTTAACACTATAATTATACGGACCATTACATCAAGTGCTTGCAAATGGGTGGCTATCATTTCCCAATCATATTTACGTTGCTTCACGTGAATGAAGCTATCTTTATACTGTTCATAAGCCTCTATCATATCAGTTTATTAGTCTCGGATCTATTCCATGTTGACGATTTGGCTATGAATAAACGTATATTTGTAAAAGAAATATGTATAATGTTTATACTAATATATATATATATATATATATATATATATATATATATATATATATATATATATATATATATATATATATATATATATATATATATATATATATATATATATATATATATATATATATATATATATATATATATATATATATATATATATATATATATATATATATATATATATATATATGGGGTAAGTAATGCCACTGTCGCATTTAACCCATACTAAATTACGCCGCCACTGCGAAAAACAGAGATGCCATATAAAAAGGAGAACAAAAGGGAGTCGAAAGAAAAACGTTGAAGTGAGAAGAATTAAAAATAAAGAGATTATTTTCGGTATAAACGTGTTTTTATTGTGATCAGTTTGAATATAACAAAACCAAGTATAGCGATCCTACAATTTGGGGGCTCAACCTAAACGATTTAAAAAATAAAAAATTAATAATTTTTATTGGTTAAATTCATTTTTTTTAGTAAGTGTGGTTATTTGCTCCGAAGGGTTGACCTGGCGGTATAATCACATGTTAACAGTGGGACGAGTTTAGAAATAAACATTTATTCAATGAAAAGTCCAATTGTGGAAAAGTGAAGTGCATATTTGGGAAGTTAGAAAAGATAAGTTTTGGAAAGTAAAGCCAAGTATCTTTATAAAGAAAAGTGAGGTTAAGTTCTGTACAGCCACGCTTACTTAAGCTATTGAAAAGAAAAGGAAAAGAACGCAACATTTTTGATAAGGTAAAGTGAAATCAGAATACGAATTTATTTTGTATGGATGATTCCTTAAAGGTACTAACGGCTAAACAAATACAAACGATTTTGAAGAAGCATAATTTTGATTTTAAAAGAAAGTCAGAGTTAGTGAAACGATTGTCAGATTTTATAGAAGGTACTAAGATGACGGGAGAAAATGCAAACGGAGAGAGTGGTTCTGGAAGTACTGAGGTTACAAACAGTAATGGACAAGAAGGTCGTAGTGTGTATAATACCCTACCACTTCGCGAAGTTGAAGAATCGATGGTGACATTTGATGGGGAATCAGGCTAAGATGTTGATAAGTGGATAGCGGTTTTTGAAGCTAGTGCGACGGCATTTAAATGGAGTGACATATAAAAATATGTTTATTTGCGTAAACTTTTGCGAGGTGCGGCAAAGCTTGCGGTAGAAGCATCCCCAGAGATAAATAACTGGGAAACACTGAAAGAATTATTACAATATGAATTCGCAGTTAAACTATCTAGTATGGACATTCACAGAAAATTATCATCTAGAAAAAAGCAAAGCCAAGAAACGTACTTGGAATATATTTTTACCATGAAAAAAGTAGCGAACAATTTAATAGATGAAATGTCCCTTGTGTCATATATTATTGCAGGAATACCAGATTCAAGCTCAAATAAAATGGTGTTATACGATGCAAAAAACATACGTGAGTTAAGAGGAAAGCTAGATGTGTATAAAGAATTTATTGAGGCCAAAAGACTGGAAAATAAACTCGATTTCCAAAGAACATAAAATTTCAATTTTGTAAAACCCAAAGTCAATATCGGGGGAACTCGTTGCCTTAATTGCGGAGCTATTGGCCATATTACGCAAAGCTGTCCTAATAAAAGTAAAGGAACCAGGTGCTTCAAGTGTAATAACTTTGGGCACATTGCCAAGAATTGTTTAGACTTAGTTCCCACTACTTCTAAAGACGTAGGTCATGTGGCAGTAACTAGTATGCAGGTTAGTGTTGAAATGTTTGGCATTTCTATCATAGGGCTAATTGATACTGGTAGCGATGTAAACCTAATCAGAAAATCAATCTTAGGTAAATTAAATAATTTTCGTAAATTGGATATATCCAATATAACATTAACCGGATTGGGTAAGAAAATTACACACACGTATGGCTGTTTAAGTTTACCGATAAAAATCGACCGTGAGTCATTCGACCTGTATTGCTATGTTGTGGATGATTTTGTTATGAACCACGATTTAATTATTGGTAAGGATTTACTAAACACAGTTGAAGTAAACATAATCAATGGAGAAGTCACATTACAGAAAGTTAAAAAAAAGTCATGACATTCCAGAGAACGATATTAATGTCGTTGAGGCGTCAGTTTTTACCATTGAAAATGAAATGAAATGCATAGCAGATATTCAAAATCCTAGCATTAAACAAAGAATTACAACTTTAATAAATAATTATACACCGAAAAAAACAGCAAAGTCGTGCGTACAACTTGAAATTACGCTCAAAGACGAAGCACCAGTATATCAAAATCCGAGAAGGTTGCCTCAAGTAGAAAAAGATGAGGTTAACAAGCAAATAAATCAGTGGCTGGAAGAAGGTATAATTAGACATTCAAATTCCGAGTATGCAAGCCCTATTGTTTTAGTGCGAAAGAAGGATGGTTCGAAAAGGATATGCATCGATTACCGGAAGATTAATTCAAAAATAATTAAAGATAGATATCCATTGCCGTTAATAGAGGATATAATTGAAAATCTATACGACGCGAAGATATTTTCTACATTAGATTTAAAAAACGAATTTTTTCATGTAGATGTTAAGAATAGTAGCCAAAAATATACAGCATTTGTTACGCCGGACGGCCATTATGAATTTTTAAAAGTACCTTTTGGGCTCTGTAATGCTCCGTCAGTTTTACATAAACACAATATTTCAACCATTGATAAGGGATAAGATTATGCTTCTATATATGGATGATATCATGGTTGCGGCTAACTGTGAAGCTGAAAATTTAAAAAAATTAGAAATAATATTTAAGAATGCAGAAGACAATGGCTTAGAAATAAATTTTAAAAAATCAAAATTTGTTCGATCTTCGATTGATTTCTTGGGCCATATCATTTCAAATGGGTCAATCAAGCCGTCAGTTGAAAAAACCAAAAGCATTAGAAATTTTCCAGAGCCAAAAACGTGCAAACAAGTCCAAAGTTTTCTCGGTTTAGCTGGATATTTCAGAAAGTTTATAGGAAACTTTTCTGCTATCGCAAAGCCTTTAAGTGATTTAACACGAAAGCATACTAAATTTGAATTTCTTACCTGTCAAAAGCAGGCGTTTGAAACATTGAAGTTAAGGTTATGTGATGAACCAATTTTAAAGATGTACAACCCAAAACTGGAAACTGAATTGCATTCGGATTCAAGCAAAGAAGGATATGGAGGTGTACTTCTACAAAAACACCCAGACGATCGGAAATTTCATCCGGTGTACTATGTAAGTTTCAATACCACAGAAGCAGAGGCGAACGGTGCAGTTACGAATTAGAAGTTCTGGCAATTATAAAATGTTTGAAGAAACTACGGGTTTATTTGTTAGGACTGAAATTTAAAATTTATACAGATTGTAAAGCTTTTCAGTTAACGATGAAAAAGAAAGATTTATGTGCCAAAATAGCCAGGTGGGCAATGTACTTAGAAGAGTACGACTGTGAAGTTCTACATAGGTCTGGGAGTGCAATGCGTTACGTCGACGCACTGAGTAGGAATCCGAGCATCTTTATAATTGAGGAAGGGATTTTACAAAAAATCAGAAATGCCCAAAGCCAAGACAAGGAATGCCAGTTAATTGCAGAAATCCTGAAAGAACGGGAATATAATGGATATTTATTAAGAAACGGGATCGTGTTTAACTTTGTCAACGGAAGTCATGTATTCACAGTGCCTAGAATTATGCAACATGAAATACTAAAAAACATTCATGAAAACGGGCATATCAGTAGACGGAAAGTGGAAGCTGTAGCGAAGCAGGACTATGACATACCAAAGTTGAGTAAGAGAATCAATGAAACAATTTCTAATTGTGTACATTGCATATTAGCAACAAAAAAATACGGAAAACAGGAAGGTTACCTTAATCCCATCGAGAAATTTGATGTTCCACTTCACACATACCATGTGGATCATCTAGGGCCATTACCATCCACCGCAAAGAATTACAAATATTTGTTTGTCGTTGTTGATGGATTTGCAAAGTTCACGTGGATATATCCAGTTGAAACGACGTCAACAGAAGAAGTGTTAAAAAAACTTGATCAGCAACAAGCCATATTTGGAAATCCAAATAGAATTATTTCGGATAGGGGAACGGCTTTTACCTCGCATAATTTTGAGGATAGCCTTTGACTTTCACGTCAGCGGAAGTGTTTTTTCTGATTTTTTTTTTTTTGCTAAATTAAAATTTTTGTAAACGCTCGAGCCATACAGGTATTATCCCGAAAACGAACAGAAACGTTGATGTCATGATGTCAGATGAAGATGTTGTTCTAAGCCTATTTTCTCACGATTTTGATGAAGTTTGTGGGTCAAGAGCAAAGATCTAGCGAAACCAAAAGAAAAACTGATGCCTTGACTGTTTTAAGCAAATACTCAAGTTATGCTGGGATTTGGAGATGCTACTGGGTGAAATTGGTTTTTGTTTGGTACACCCTATTATGAATGAGCTGATGCTCAAAATAGGGTGTGCCGAAAACGATGTAAATTAAATGCGCACAATAAATGAATAAATAAATAGTAAGAGTATTGCACTCAACAAAAGATACAGCATGTAAAAATCACAACAGGTGTTCCCAGGGGAAATGGACAGGTCGAGCGTATTAATGGAATAATTATACCAATCTTGACCAAATTATCTTTGGCGGAACCTTTAAAATGGTATAAGCAAATCACAACTCTACAGAAGCAGATAAATTCCACGGTTAGCGGAAGTACCAACGACACACCTTTTAAGCTTATGTTTGGAGTTGATATGTTAAGGTCAGAAAATTATGATTTGACCAAAATAATCGAGGAAGAGCTGATTAATGAGTTCAGTGACAAGAGGGTAGAGTTACGTGAAAACGCTAGGCAGCAGATAAAAAATCTACAGGACGAGAATAGGAAATCTTTTAACCAGAAAAGGAAGGTGGCTACACAGTATAATATAGGTGATTTAGTAGCAATAAGTCGTTCGCAGTTTGGGACAGGATTGAAAATTCGAGCGAAGTATTTGGGACCATACGAAGTAGCAGCCCTTGGTGGGAACGATAGATACGATGTTAGGAAAGTAGGCGATGGCAAAGCACCAATAAAAACTTTGGCATCTGCCGATTTAATGAAGCCTTGGGTATCGTATGATAGTGGAGGTACCGAATCTTCCGGGACGGAAGTTTTTGAAGGATGGCCGAGTGTGGGGTAAGTAATGCCACTGTCGCATTTAACCCATACTAAATTACGCCGCCACTGCGAAAAACAGAGATGCCATATAAAAAGGAGAACAAAAGGGAGTCGAGAGAAAAACGTTGAAGTGAGAAGAATTAAAAATAAAGAGATTATTTTCAGTATAAACGTGTTTTTATTGTGATCAGTTTGAATATAACAAAACGAAGTATATAGCGATCCTACATATATCTATATATATATATATATATATATATATATATATATATATATATATATACATATATATATATAATTACAAATGCATACTTATATTATGATTCTACATCTATTGAAATTTTCATTTGCAAATTCTTCGTTTGCGAAACCAGCATATTCGATCAAATCGTCATCCATTATAACAGAAAAATAATTTAAAATTCTCTAAAATATCCTGGCTTCTTCGATGCGTAAAACAAAATAATGTCAAAAAACAAGAAAAACAATTATCTGAATTAACTACGCAAAATTATTATTCAGATAAATCAGTAGCTCAATATTTTTAACTATGAAGTGAAGTATACCAAACAAACGGACAAATCATTTCAGTTAATACAGTTAATTCTCATAATTCAATAATTGACCACAAACGAATGCACTAATAATTCTAAACACTATTAAATATTTTATGTTGACTTATTATAGCAAGGTCTAAAATATTCTGACATATTGCAATATATACTATTCTGACTTTTCTAAATTTTTAATTATATTTTAATAAATTTAAATTATTTCTACAAAATTAAATGTTTTCAATCAAATAAAACTAATTTGCATAATTCAAAAATAAAATAAAGAATTTTTATTTTTAAAGGTTAAATCCGTGGGGTTGTTCGAAAATTACTTTAAAGAACACAGCAACGTGTTGTGCAACATCATATTCATCATACTAAAATATTGTAGTGTCACCAGAAGAGATTGTAACCAAAAAAACCTCAAAATATGATCTGAAAATTCTCATTGTAATAAATTCAATTGACGATATAAATTCAAAATTGCTGTTAACAATAAAAAAAACTCTAGACACCAGACAATCGTACGTCACATGACGACGCACTGTCCATGTTAACGTCCAAAAATTGTTTGTTTTTCTTTGATTTTGATTTTCATTTTCTCTGTTGTTTTATATATATATATGAATAAATTTCAACAGCTGGATGCAGTTTTCATTTATACAACAAAAATAAATAATAAAACAATCAAATTTCAAAATAATAAAAGTTTTTCATTATTTAATTAATATTGAAATGAAAAATGTATCTTTTGTTTTTGTTTTCTTTTTTTATTATTATTACTTGCATTGAGATGATAATATGACCACACACATGATTAATTAAAATTAATGTTAACGATATATTTTGATTTTGGCTGCATTCCGATCCGATTAACTGTGGCCATCAGTGTCATCCTACTATATACTATGAGACAGGCAGTTATCATAACTTATGTGGTGCATACGTAAAATTTCGCAAGCACGCATTTCATTTTTAACTTATAGAGACGGTTACCTTTGTTGAATGTATGTTGAATCACATCAATTAATTAAGTATTAAGGTGAGTACACCAAACGAACAATCACATTTATTTTATTTATATATAAATAAGAAAATAAATGTTAGAGAAATATTCAAGAAAAAAAAAAAAACAATAAAAGATTAACTTTATAAATCTTTGTCAAATTTTGGTTTTTTTTTTTTTTCTTAATTTTAAGTAAAACAAACGAAATTTATCTATGTAAATTAAAATGAAATAAAAATAAATTTCTTTTGTTGTATTTCTCAGCTAAAACAATAAAGTTTATGAAAATTAATTTGATTTTCTTTTTTTTTTTTTAAACGCAAAAATTGAAAATGATTTAATTAAGAGATGAAAGCATAATTAACCGGGCCAAATGTGATGGATTTGAAACATAATCCCAGTAACACACCAAAACTTAGGTTAATTTTACCAGTTTCAAAATATTTTTTTTTTTTTTCAATTTCTGAAAATTTAATTTCTAGCCACCATCAAAAACATAAGAAATGATAATTAAGCGGTTTGACCGAATTTGTTTACTGAAATTTCCAATTTTTGACAAAATTGTTATTGCGTTAAAATCTGGCTAATTTTTCGCGTTATTCAAGTGATTACAAACAAAAATAGAATAGGTCGAACAGGAATTGTTGTTTACAGGTACGTAAGTTCCAAATCCGCGCTTGAGCAGCTCAATCGACCATTGTGAAATTTTTACCATGAGTTACATGTCAAGAACAAATCTTAGAAGTATTTTTTTATTCAATGTAAAACGATTATTGACGTGAAAAGTACTAACTTTCTATATTTAAAATTTGCATCTTCTACAAAAAACATCCTTTGCTACAAAATATTGTAGACGTAAAACCGGCTTAGTTTAAAAAAAAAATTTTGTTTTTCGTAATGTCATGTTCAAACACAGTACGCATTGAAACGTTTCGAAATGGACATGTTTTGTAATTATTTTGCATAAATACTGAATTGTACACTTCCGAATGTCTGTTGCTCCCGATTGTTTAAATACATTGGAACAATATAATTATTGGTGAATATTATTCAGGTGAAATATTGTTTCAGTGCGAGTTTACGACCATTTTCTGAAGAAAAATTTTCAGCAGATTCAATATATCTTAAATGGAAAACAAAAGAATTATGTTCGGAAGGGGAAATTTGTTTACAAAATAGACTACGTCGATTGGTTGCCTGTTGAAAATTTTTCTTCAGAAAATGGTCGTAAACTCGCACTCAAGTGCATATTTATTGTAATTAGATTTGTGTTTTCAGTTTATCATTATGTCAATCTTCATTTTTGCCTAAATAATGCCACCGAAAAAAGGTTTATTGGACAAGTTATGGCATAATCGGAGATCCACGTGAAATTCATCCTGAAGCAAATCGTTTGCAAAGTCGTGAATAAATTATCGTTGATCGTGAACTTCGTCTTGAAGTAAATCAATCGAGAAGTCACATGCCTGACATATTTTAGAAGATTTGAAGGTCCATATCTTTTTATATCGTTTACATGTAATGCCAGTTCATAACAAGGACTGAAATTATAGAATTACATCTAATTGGACAGTCATCGTTTCATCAGCATAACTTCACAGACAGAGTTTTGAAACAGAAAATCATAGATCTTATAAGTAAATATCACCTTTACGGTGTAACATCTTATTTTGGTTGACGGATAAAGTTACCCCAAATCATATTTATAGTATTACATCAGCTGAGCTACCCCAACCCGCAAGAAAATTTCATACTTTTTGAAGTGGCGAGCATTGAATTCAAATTACCTCAATTAAGTAACAAAGGCAGTGATATGGTCGTTTTTGGACTTTTTCTTTCCAACCGAGGAAGCCACTCGAAGAACTTCTAATGAAGCTGTCTGGCGAATTCTGAGTTTTAACATTTACGAATGCTATTCAACTGTTGTGAGACTGCTTTACATAGAAAATAAGAAAACGGTCTAGAGAGCTATGCAACCGCCAAATACAACATTCACAGCATTTTTTCAATTGTGTCAAACAGATACGTTTGCAAACGCGTTACTGTATTATGAAGTTCCAAAATACTTACTTGGAACATATCAAGAAAGCAGTTTTGTAGAGGAAAGCAAGGTATGTACAATTATTCATGAGTATGTTGGAGTTTACGTTTGCATTGGGTCGGAATATATGTATAGAGTTGATTTTAATGCTGAATGTGATTATTTGAGAATGCTGCTTTACACATTTTATAGTTATCACTATTTTTATTTTGTTTTTATCTACCATTAATATAACAAATTAATTTATTTAAATATAATAAGTTTTATTTTTTATTTATTTGCATAAATGGGTACACGTTATCTCACGCTGAATGCCGGTATACCAACTAAAATTCATTTGACAATTTTGTTGTGATTCTAAAGGTCAAAACAAACAGGTACTAAATTAGTGCAATTATATAAAATAAATGAGTAATAGATTCTTTTGGTAGTACACGTACAAAATAAATATTAGAATACATAATTTAGTGCATTTATAACATTCCTCTCCGCTTAGGTTTTTTCGATGATGTATAGTTGACCGGTTTATGGCTGAAAACGAACAATGGGTTTTCTTTCTCTTTCGGATCTTCTGGGTATGTTTCTTATTCCCAAAATATCTGATTCAGATACACTCCTACGTTTCCTCTCGTCGTCTGTAAATGCAATTTTTGCAATACTAGAAGAACAAAGATCTTTTGTTTTAAGAATCGATTTCATACTAGCCTGAGTCGGTGATTCATTTGATTTGAGAATCCCTTCTGCCAACTGATAATCATCCGGTTTCGTTGTTCGCAAGCGAATCTGGTTCTGATGCCGTTTGACGATCACTCCATTGACTTCGATCAAATACATCATGTTGCCTACTAGTTCTTGTATTTTTCCTTGCAGCCATTAACTTTGTTTGTTGAAGTTCTTGATGTACACATCATCTCCAGGTTGAAACTTAACCGCATTTTGTTGGGGCGTTGATGATGTTCGTGGAAACATTAGATGAAGAATAGTTTTGGGCTGACGTCCATGGATTAATTCCGAGGGTAATTTTCCACTTAACCCTGGTGAAAATCGATAACTACTTAAGAATTTAAGCAGTGCAACATCCGTAGAACCTCCATCAATTATAGTCTTCTTCATGTATGTTTTGAAAGTCCTAACGAATCTTTCAGCTTCCCCGTTCGATGATGGATGAAAAGGCGCTGTAGTAAGGTGTGAAATACCATTCTTCTCACAAAATTGAGCAAATATTTCTGATGTTAATGATGTGCCATTATCACTAACAATACAATCAGGAAGACCCTCTATAGAAAATATTGATTGCAAAGCGCGAATAGTTGACTTTGTAGTAATATCAGACATCTTCACTATAAAGGGGTATTTTGAATAAGCATCTATACATAATAGCCACATTTAATTAAGAAATGGGCCTGCGAAATCTATGTGGATTCTTTCCTATGGTTTAGATGCTACTGGCCGACTTTTAAATTCTTTCTTTGGCGCTGCTGCACATTCTTGACAAGTTGTACATTATTTAACCATCAATTCTATTGCTACGTCCTGTTTTGGCCACCAACAATACCGCCGAGCAGTTTGTTTCGTCCTTACAATACCCCAATGACCATCGTGAAGCATTTCCAAAATTCTGCCCCACAATATCTTAGGAACAACTACTCTAATACAATCAATGTGTAGCAGAATTACATCATTGTGGGCAGAGAGTGCGTTCTGCCTAGTACTGTAGGGTATCATCGATTCTTGTAGTTTCGTCGTGTTTTCGGGCCATCCTTCCTTAATATATCTTAACACTTCTCGTAGTACATTATCTTCTCGGGTATAATTTGCAATGGTTTCAGCATCGATGGGAAATAAAGAAAGTTCAACTTCATACACTTCGTTTATTATCACTTCAGCCTCTTCTGATTTGTCAAATTCGACATCAGGAAGCGGGACTCTGGCAAATTCTTTCCTGGGTTGAAAAGGGAGAGTAAGGGTTTATGGTCGGTTACCAATTCGAACTGTCGCCCGTAAAGGTATTGACGAAACTTGGTTACTCCAAAAATGATCGAAAGTGCCTCCTTTTCGATTTGGCTATATTTGCGCTGCGCTTCGTCCAACGTCTTTGATGCAAATGCAATCGGATGTTCTGAATTATCCGGGAATATATGTGATATGACGGCTCCAATACCATGACTCGGAGCGTCCGTAGCCAGAACTAATTTGAGGTTCTCAGAATAGTGGGTTAGTTTAGTGGCATCAATAATTTGCTTCTTTATTCTCTTAAACGACTCTTCTAGAGGTTGCTTCCAAGTGAATTCTACATTATTCCTTCTTAGCTCGTTTAGCGAAGCTGAAATTTGAGAAAGATTATTAAAAAATTTATTATAATATTGTACCTTCCCCAGAAAAGCTTGCACGTCTTTTAGGTTTTTAGGTGCTGGCATGTCTTGAATTGCCGTAATCCCCGATTCTGATGGTCTAATACCATCGCCACTTATAATGTTTCCCAAATACTGTATCTCACGTTGCATAAAATTACATTTTGACATTTTACATCGTAACCCATTTAAACTTAACTGTTTAAATAATTCTTCCAAATTAGACAAGTGTTCTTCTTCTGACCTCCCAGTCACTACAATATCGTCTAAATAACTGACGCACTGAGGTATATTTACGATTATCATTTCTATAAATTTCTGAAATATAGCTGGTGCACTTGCGACTCCATAAGGTAGCCTTTGGAACTGATATAATCCAAAATGTGTATTGATGACCATAAACTCTTTCGATTCCTCATCCAACTCCAATTGTAAATAAGCTTCCGAAAGATCTACCTTTGAGAATACTTTGCCCTTGCCTATTTTTTGAAAGATTTCCTCTATTCTTGGTATTGGATACTGCTCAATGCAGAACTGAGAGTTTACATTGATCTTAAAATCGGCGCATAGTCGAATTGATTTATCTGGCTTTCTGACAATCACAACTGGAACAGCCCATTGGCTAAAACGGATTGGTTTCAAAACTCCAGTTTCTTCCAGTCTATTGATTTCGTTCTTAACTGTCTCCATTTCACAAATCGCAAGAGGCCATGCTTTGAAAAATTTTGGTGTGTAATTTGGTTTTAGCTGTAAATGCACTTTAAAATTCAAACAGTGTTCCAAATTTGGTTCAAAAATATCTTTAAAATCCTGACAAAGTTTATGAATTTTAGTTTCGTACGACTCAAAATCGGTGCCAGTATGTATTGTTAGCGTTTGCTGAACCTGACGATCAATCTCTTTGAGTTGAACTTGGAACTGAAGCTCATCAAACCAATTCATCCCCAAAATATTAGGTCCTTCAGGGCTACATGTCACAAGTAATGGCAATTGTTTCTCTATATTGTTGTAAAACACTTTAACATGCATTAATCCTTTAACAGGAACCGTTTTGTTTCCATATGAGTTTAATATTGTTGTAGTTGCTACACATGGTGGTTCCCCCAACTGTTGGTAGCCATGAAGACCAATCATTGATACAGTAGCTCCCGTATCCAACAAAAATTTCATGTCTATTCCGTTTACTTTGATTGATAAATATATTTTCCGTCCCACGGAAATTACCGGCGAATCCTCCATTTGCAGAACTTGATCAATTAACTCCGATTGCGATATGACATCAAGAGACTGTGCATATTCCTTTGAACTATGTCGTTGACTTGACGGACTTCGTTGTCGTGATGGACTTCTTCTCCTTCGTGTTATTGCGTCTACTTAAACAAACTGAAGCAACGTGTCCCCGTTTCCCACATATGTGACAATCTTCATGTAAAAATTTATATGACTCTCTGTTATGGTATGTAAGACAACCAGGGCATGACCGAAGGCCCTTCACCCTGAATCTTGTATTGTTATTTCTATACGATGGTCCCGTATTGTATTGTGTGTTGTAATTACTATTAGAAGGTCGTGAACGATGCTTATTATCGTATGATTGGTTCACTTCACACGTGTTCTCTAGGTCACCTTTTATTATTTGAACTGTTTGTTGCGTAGATTCGAAAACATGTGCAATTTTTAAAACTTCGTCTAAAGATGGGTTTGTTTTGTTTAAACATGCGATACGTACTGCCTCGTGTGCTGTATGTAACACAATCATATCGCGAATCATGAAGTCTGTAAATGACTCAGTACACTGATCGCCACTGCATTTAAACTCGCAATCATACGTGCTGCCAAATGTAAATCTGCAACCCATTCACTGTATGATTGTCGTGGTTTCATTTTTATTTATAAAAACGAGCACCTCGCAGCTAAAATATGCACGCTCAATTTAAAATAAGACGAAAGCGATTTTATAATGTCTGCATATGACTCATTTTTGAAATCTTTTTCACCATAAATTTTGTTTAGGTTATGATATGTTTCGGTACCGACCCACGCTAGAAAATAAGAGCGTTTCTTGTCTTCTAGTTCTACATTATTAGCACAAAAATATTGTCCCAGCTGTGCTACATAATCTTCAAAGCTTTCCTTCTCCTTCTCGAATGCTCGAAACGGTGAAACTGTGCTTGGAACACTATCTTTTCGGTTTTCTTTTAAAGTTTGCTCCAGCCATTTCTGTTGATTAATTAGTATCGTATCCATCCAAATTTGTTTTTTCTTAACAGCTCTTCAACTATCGCTTTATCCATTTTATTGCTGTAAATTCACAGTATGGTCACTTTACTGTTTATTCCACCGTGGTATTTTTATCCTCGAATCCTCGTCGCCACTTTTATAGTTATCACTATTTTTATTTTGTTTTTATCTACCAGTAATATAACAAATTAACTTATTTAAATATAATAAGTTTTATTTTTATTTTATATTTATTTGCATAAATGGGTACACGTTATCTCACGCTGAATGCCGGTATACCAACTAAAATTTATTTGACAATTTTGTTGTGATTCTAAAGGTCAAAACAAACAGGTACTAAATTAGTGCAATTATATAAAATAAATGAGTACTAGATTCTTTTGGTAGTACACGTACAAAATAAATATTAGAATACATAATTTAGTGCATTTATAACAACATAGAAAGAAATGCAACATCTTTTCGAGTTCTGAAAACTTTCGATAGTGCAGTCTATCCAGAGATGCATGTTGTGAACTATAGGTTTACTTGAAAATGATCAACATTTGGATAGAACATTAACCGAAACAACTCTTACGTGTCTTCCACAACAAAAACGTATAATTTTTGCAATCACAGTGCATCTTATGGTCCTAAAAGATTTTGGGAAAAACACAAAATAGCTTTTTTAGTGAATATATAATTCGACAAACACGTAGAACAAATCCTGATGTAGAAATACGGTTTTCATTCGATCAGGGAAGCACTCATATGGCATAATCCCTTTTGGACATTGAATCATAAAGCTACTTTATATAGTTTAATGTTAAGTCGGACTAGATTTTCTTCATCGACTTTTTATTAATTTTTTTTGTTGAATGTTAATTAATTCATGTAATTTGTAATATGCTACCGGTGCTTAGACCTGTCTTATAGATCGATATCAATTAAGTGTGAAAAGTGGTAAATTTAGGATGACATATCCAGGCATGATTGCTCCTCTATTCCATCGATATGCCTTATAATCCCGCCGTTAGCTCTTGAATTGTTGCTGGCTTATTGGCAAAGGCCTTACCCCGCAGAAAGAAGTCAAATCGGGAGCCAATTGACCTCGCTGTTTCGCGTGATAATGCATCCCGGGAAATTCTCATGCAATAAATGTGGCACTGTCTTGTTGAAACGACATATCTTCCACATCTATATCATTTAATTCGGGCCGTAAAAAGTTCACGGTACGATAGCGTTCACCATTCATAGTGCTACTATGAATTGTCAGCATCATTGTCGGAAAAAACATTCCAATAATTGCTCCAGCAAAAAACCACACCAAACCGTGACTCTTTTACTTTGACTTTTCGTCACTGAAGATGATTTATCTTTGAAAAAATGTCATGAAGTTTTGTTTAATTGAATTTTGTAAGCGTGCATACCCAAATATTTTGTTAAAATTCGACGGAATGTGGTTCTTGAGAGGTTTAATTGCTGCGTACGATGACGATTTGATGTGTTTATGCCCTCGGCCACACTATCACGTACAGTTTCTTGGAATTTGTGAACACCAAAACACCCATTGAATGCCCTTTTTCATAATAGGCTTTTTTAATTTTAACGCGTTGTGCCACCGAGTATTGGTAATGACTAAAATTGTTAATGACACAATTCACAGTCAACATGAAACCATTTTTTTTGACATTAAAATTTTATTCACCACTCTCATGGTGAAATACCCATTGGCCCAACCTCCATTACACCGAAACTAAAAAAGAAACGTACTGAATTTATTCACCTGTAACAATAAAAGTTAGATAAAAAACAAAAATACGCGATTTCCTAAGCCTACTATAAAATTACTAAAAGAAATATTGATCTATTTGTTTAGTAATAAAATTACCTATTTTACAGATATAAACGGAGTATTTGTAAGTCAACTAATGGCACTTGCCACATATTTGGTTTCATCACTGTTTTTTTTTTATACATTACCATAATTTCTTCGAACGAAACATTTTGTCACAATTCATTGTATTTTACCGAGAATGTTGCGAATAAATGGCTCAATTAGGGGATACCAACAACTAATAATATTACTTTCTACAGACTGTCTTTTATTTTATTTTTTATGGTCGAAGCTGTCAATCAGTGAAATAAAATATTTTTTGAATATACAAACATGTCGAAACCTGTCGTAATAATTTTTTTTTATCGTAATTTTTGTCATTTGTGCTGTAAAAAAGGCACTCATCCAAATTGGTACAGTCTTTCAGTAAACGAAAATTGTTGACAGATCGAGAATAATTTCAAATAAAAATGGTCTACTAGATTTCAAGATTTCTTTGAACTTGTTGACTGAAACAAGTAAAATTTTTTGAGTGTCATTATCGTTTTATGTAAATAAGTTCGAGCCAATTGGATTCAGTTCTTTATAGATGATGATAATACAGTTAATAAGAATAAACTCTAAAATTAAATTATTACATTAATAAAAAAGTTCAAACAAAATAATTTTTTCAATTTATAAATAATAAATTATAAAGAAGGAACACTTTCGTAAATTTGTCAAAAATTACAGCAGCAATTCGGACAGCAAAAAAATGAATAATGCCGCGTACTCGAAAACTGTCGGCAGTAAATTTTTTGTTAATTTTACAACTGAAGAACTTGACGTAATTAATTTTTTTTTTAATTACTAAAAAAATTTTCGCTGTCAAGTTCTGCTGTTGCGAAATTACCAAACAAGTGGGAATGAAAGCCAAGGGCATGAATAGCCAAGCTTTAATCTAATTGGCTAATCTAGTTTAAGGTTCAATTTGTAGTGTAAAACCTGTATGGTTGTATGATAGTACAATGGTATAATGGTATGATGGTGATCGTATGATGGTTGGATGGTATGATGGTATGATATGATGGTATGATATGATGGTATTATGGTATAGCGTTATGGTGGTATGATGTATTATGGTAATAGTATGATGTTATGAAGGTATGCCGGTAGGGTGATGGTATGGTATGATGGTGTGATAGTAAGATTAATTTGGGGCCGAGTTTAGGCTTTCGTGGGAGGTTACATTGAGTTGAGTTTATACACGCCTGTAGCTTTCGAAACAAGTTGATTTCGGGATTGGCTTGACCATTAAGTGTCGAGTTGAGCAGGCGGTTGAGATTTGGTTTTTGAGTTGAGGGTTGGGTTGGCGGTTAATTTGGTAATTCTGATTGGGTTGGAGGTTTAGTTCTAAATTGAGTTGGAGGTTGAGCTGAATATTGACTTAAGGGGTTCAGTTAGGGATCGATTTGAGTTGAATTAATTTTCAAGACCGAAGTTCTGATCACCTCATGAGGTTTCAACCTTTTATAATTTTTGTTCAATTTGGAAATTATTGAACGCATAATGTGTATTGGATGATTCGGTATAGTGTTATTTATGGGGCATTTTATGAATGAAAATTGTCGAAATTAATATTTTTGTGAAAAGCTCATGAGTTTACTAATTAAAAATATAAATAGCGTGTCTAGTTTCCGCTGAAAATAATGTTTCATTTTTGTAGTTTTCTTACATTAATGATCCTATACCTTATACAGAAGTCCGAATTTGTGGAGGTGTTTGTTAGAATGGAGTTGTTTATTATTGGAAGTATTCCGTCTTTTGCTTTCAATATCATCGGTGAGCCTTTAGCAAGCATGGGTTGAAGTATCTTAGTATTAATGAAAAATTAGTGAGCAAACTTTTCTGGAAAAAGTTAAAATTGTCTAAAACAATTCTTACCTGACTTTCACGATGTACGTTCCTACAAACTTCACTTCTGTACGTTTGTGCATCTACCATCTGCGGCACCAGTATCCATTACCTTTCCAACGATCTAAAAACTAAAAATTTCAGGTTAATATGAAGAAATTAAAATAACGAAAAACAAAAATTGAACAATGATTGACGATTTGTTGAGCAAACCCCGAAACTTTCATTTTAGGAAGAGTAAACATATGCGGATATAACTGAATTGGCAAATAAAATCTGTAATTTGTTCCCTAATTCCAATGCAAAATGTATGCCAATAAACCAAAATCAGATTTGAAACTTTTCCAATGTATTATATAAATGATTGGATGATATACTTACATATTTTCACACTTCATGTCAATATGTACTCGTAATACACATAGCCAGTGAAACTGTTAAACATTTTTTTTTTTTTTTTTTATTGTTTATAACCCATGTCTAACAAGTTTTTCACACAAATTGATTTTTTTTGTTGTTTTTATTTTTGCTCGTACACAAATAAAACACCAAAACCAATAAATATCTATATAACTCCCTCATTGTCATCCATCATCGCAATAAATTAACTAGATGTATTTAAAGTCGATCGATCGTGAAAAATCACTTGTATATAGATACTGTAGATGAAATGTGCGCGCGGCATGTATATCCGCGTGCTACAAAAATTTACGCGTATAACAATATGACAATTCACCTGCTGTTACATTTCCATCGGTTAGTTTGAATATTTTTACGAGTTTTTTTTTATGACACGAAAATTCGTTTTTGATATTTTTTTTTTGTTACTTAAAGTGCGATTAGTCAAGATGACATGTAAAATGACATGCGCTTGTCTCGGTTTGTATGATTTTATGATGTTTATTTATTGCTTGACATTTTATTACCGGAAAATTTTTATCCCATCATATCGCACTATGTATTGAGACGAACGTTAAACATCATTTGTCATATTATTACTGGTTCAATGCTGTTTATGATGACGGTTCAACCACATTTGATTTGATGAGCGATGTGGTATGCGCAACTTCATTGGACACAGTTTATTGTTTAATTTTGAGAATAAATTCTATAAATATAATATAGAGTAACCTATTAAATCACTTCTGTTTTGTTCGTTTATGGTATAAAAAAAAAAAAAATCCCCATGTTGGGCGCCAACGAGATATGCAAAATATTAGGTGTGTCATGATTGTAAATCGCGATCATATTCGTAATTAAAACAACATTTTTCAGAAATATAAAACGCGTTCACCGATGGCGGTGTATTTATATAACGAAGGCCCCATGTGGGGCGCCAAACAGTTTACTTAGTTTAGGTAATTTGTAAATATAACATGTATGTACTATTGTAAATCTAAAAAAAATCATAACAAATTACACAACCGGAAGATTATATCAATTTCAAAAAAAACGAATCCAATCCACCTGACACCATATCGATTACGATTGCACAAAAAACATTTCTTAAATTCTCATAACCTCCCTGTATACATATAGGAAAAAGAAACAATTTACATATGTACGTACGTTTAATTCGATACACGGGTACTATATATTATACCGATGAAAATGTTTCATCATATGTGAAATATCTGATCGCGCATCTATAATATTATCAAAGAAGAAAACTGAGAAAATCATCTCATAAACATGGAATATTAAGTATTTTCATAAAAACAAAAAAAAAAAAATTCTTTTTTCTAGAATTTAAAATTTAAAAAATAAAATTTTAAATATCTTAAGGAATCGATTCGATTAATTTGTTTAGATTTTAAAATTATATGATGTGTTGAAATACACAAGACATAAACGCACAGTTTAAAGATGAAAATAACGAAGATTTTTTTTTTTTTTTTTTTGTCTATTCATATGTTAGATAGGTACGTAACTGTACGTATACAGGCATGCTCGCATGTACAAGAAGAAATTGAAATGATTTTCTGTTCCAAATAATTTCCTAATATATTTGTGTTATGAATAAAACTTGTTGATTGATATTAATGAAAAGTTTTATATAAAAATTAAATTTAGAAATTTATTAAAATTATAAAAATTTGTTATACAAATATATAAAATCGACGTCTGGTCGATATTATAACGTTCATACATTTAAAGATTATTTCAACACGTGAAATACTTAAAAATATATTAGACTATCATCTATACTGTATCGGTTAAGTAAATAGCCCACATAAGTAATATCACCAAAATGTCTGCAAAATTTATTTAAAAATATTCGTTTACATAAACATTCGTTACTTGCGTTAATCCTATACGAACGCACAAAAATTTATAAATCATTTTCGAGAATATCTCGTTGGTTGGAAATGTCGGTGTTTTCTTTTCTTTAAGAGTGAGTGTATATAAAATGCAACTTGTGAGGTAAAATTTATCATATCGACTCTAAAAACAAAAACAAAAACGTTAAATTCGGAAAATTCTATAAATAGAGTTCACAGATTTTCGTTTTTTTTTTTTTTTTTTTTTTTTTTGTACTTTGGTTTATTTTTTACATTTTGGTTCTAATAATTCATGTTTGTGTTAACATATTGATTGCGGGTGTATCACTCGTTTGGTGCAAGATTTTTCTTCGAATTTAATATATTTTAAGCGTTTGAGTGGTGAGTATCCGAAGCGCAGAAAATTTTTGTTGAAATTTATTTGACACGTGTTTTTTAACAGTGCTAATATCTTTGACGTCAATTTAAATGTTTTTTTTTTAACTAAAGCACGCACCTAATTTATTACATATCACTTAGAAAATTGAGAGCAATCTATTTGGTTATAGTATCATTTCTAGATAAGGATCATTTTGCATTTGAAATGGATGGATACAATAATTACACTCAAACATTGACATAACGAAGAAATCATAAAGTTTAACATTTTCTAGGTCATATGGTTTTTTGAATAGCAAATAATTAAAAAATGGAGGTGTAGCGACCAAACGTTTTTGTTTTCCGAATTTTTTCAATAAAAATGTTTTATCAGTAAAAATAAAAAACGGTCTGCGCTTGTGCATGCACAATAAGGATACAAAAAAAAAAAATGCTAAGCCAACGTGTACCGTGTAACAAACTCATAATTTGGCTTTAACCTTACCCTTGGCTTGTTTACTGCAGAGCGGCAGCACTTGAATGAATAATAAAAAGTTCACGAATTTTGCTCATATCTTCATAATCACTTTAAAAATGAACATACCCTGACTAGCGACATCTATAATCAGATATTACATTCACAACCAATGGTTCCGGTACATCTAAGAATGGTTCGCCAAAGAGGAAATCACCTGTGAAAATTAATGTGGTTTTTTCACAATGCTGTTCTGTAAGACAAAATTGGAAATTAGTTATTTTGTTGCTGTAATATTTCCCTTTTTAATCGTTTTAATTCATTATTAGCTCCAATAAAGTTTGAGCCAATATCAAACCAGATTTGATTCGGTAGACCGCGGCGTGACACAAATCTTAAGTGTTAAGACTGCTCACTACCTCTAGAAGAATAGCCGTTACGGCAATACAAACAAAAACCGCGAAATATTCCTTGGCCAACGTTGCATTCCTTTGTATTGATTCATTTTGATATATGTACATATATGTAGGCCCTAAATAGTCAACAACAGTATTTAAAAATTACCTGTTTTTATTACACCTCTCCGCAGGTAGACCACCCAGGTAGTATGGCTCGGTACCTGATATAAGTAATACATGATTTAATGTATTTTTTAGCCATGTATCTTGCTCCAATCATTCAATAATTTTGCCGTAAACCAACGAGTAACTTAACTGCGAATTTCTCAACCTTCCACCTACTCGTAGGATACCTTGAGGATTTATAAATGGATCAGGTGAAGCTAACACGGTATTATATTCTACTGGCAAGTTCCATTTCAGCTTAACAAATTCTTGATTAAAGCTTGTGGCTTGAATTGCACGAATAATAAAAAGGTTAACTTCCGTGTTTTCTAAATAGGTTAAGGACTCCCTATTCCGCTTACTGTCTTCAGTTTTAGGTATGTCACAAAATCGAATAATATATGCCATTAACTTCTTAGTTTTAAACCATGATGAATATTTATTAAGCATTTCGATCACAATCCCATTTTCTAAGGTTTCTAGTAGAACGATTACTGTTTTCGGGTTTTTAAAATCCCGGTTCTGCAAAAATAAAAATCCCGGTTTTCAGAAAATTCTGATTTTTATTTTTATTTTACGGGTGTGTACTAAGAAATTCCGTTCAAAATTAAAATTTTCCTTTCAAAACCATAGGATTTTGAAAACCGGATTTTGCTTAATGTCTGAATGGCCAGAAACGGCATATTTCCTATAAGTTATGGTTAAACATTTACAGGGAGTTATTGCCTCTTGATACATCTTTTCGATCTCTTCAATTATAGCAATTAGGTTTTAGGTAGTGGTTAAGTCCGGTTAGAGCTTTGGCCCAATTTGTAAACACACATTTAAAGATGTTGCAGAAGATGTTTTGCAAGATTCATCAAACACGGCGCTTATAGCTTTGTGGTCGTACTTTCTTTATAGACTGCTTTATATGGCATGAAATACTTCAAATTATTTTCTAAAGGTACTTTCGACCATGACACCATGACGTTTACCTGTCTCATTTGACCCAATGCAATGTTTTCCTCTATCAATGTTTTGTAATTCTTCTCAAATTCTGCTGATTTTGAAAATCTCTTCCAATTCTAGTCGCGGTGTTATAAATGGTAGTCTCACAGAGAATTTTCCCTCTGGAGATCTGGAAGTGGTATTCCGAAATAATATTTCACATAGTTCTACCACTTTTCAAAATCTTTTCTGCTCAATGTTATGGTCCTTATTATCTTAATCAATATGGCCCACTATTATCCAACCACACTTGGGCGAATGCAGCACAGGTAAACTTCATAGATACATTTTTTGTTCATTGGTGTTCATTTGGTGATTTAATTGTTATAGCTGTCTTTGCTCTTGTTTTTCTTCTTGTTGAATAAGAAGCTACCTACGCCGTGTTTGATTTGGATATATGAGAATATTTTCGCTTCAGACATTGCTGATCAGCAAAATGTTTATTCAATGTATTGAAATAAAACACAAACCCCAAATTTGACTTTAACCTTATCCTTATTTTGTTTATTGTAAAGCCGCGGCACTTAAATGAATAAATAAAAAATTCATGGATTTTGCCAGAGCCTTCTAGAGTACAGAGCCATAATCATACGTCATCATTTTTTAGAAGTTTTCTTAGTGGTATAACTTTTCATTGTTCGCCATAGGAATCCATAGTAAAAATTATGTTTTATAGCTTCAAGTTTTTCAATGAAAAAAGCAAAAATATTTTAAAACATTTATATAAATGTTTTCTACATATCTTTAACAACAATATACAACAAGGCTATTACTGATTTAAATAAATATTAATTGCAGAAATACGAGTATTAAAATTAAATTATTTCTAAAATATATTTTTCGAACTTTCATTTTGAAAAATACATCAAAGTTGGCTCTGGCTAAGTAAAATAGTACTTGCTAAATTTATTTTTAGTTTTACTAGCGTACGACAGATGGCTAAGTTGTTTACAGAAAAATACGAAACAAAATTATTTAATCACACGTTCTAAATATTTTGTGAATTTGTTTTGCTTTTCCTACAATTTTGAACTTTAAACTTCCCCAGAAGTGACATGTTATAACCATCACTTTTTTCGCTTCGATGGATTTTCGATAGAATAACTGTATTCCTTTGTCAAAAATATAAAATTTTAAAACAATTTAGTTATAAGATACCGTTACTCTGTCGAAAATGCGTCGAAGCGAAAAAAGTGATGGTTCTTATAACATGTCAGCCCAGGTGGTAATTTTTTTTTCGATTTTAACAAATTTGTACTGCCATCACTGCCATCTTTGTAATGTCTATGGACTTAGTGACAACACGATTTGTAGTAAGCTTTTAAGAAGCTTAGCTTTTTCACTTTAAGAATGAATATGCTGTAAATAGCGACGTCTATAATCAGATATTACATCTTCAATAGCATTTAAGTCAATGGTGATGTCCTCTATATTAGAATAGCAAACTGTAATGTCTTTTTGCTTTGTTTTATTTTTATTATTGTTTGACAATTTGACATTTACGTTAAATATATGGAACATCTGGTATGGTAAGTAATTATAATAAATTGAATTAATTTTGGTTTTCAGAACTAAATTCTAAATGAGACATTTTGACATTAATTTTACGTTACTATAATCAATAATGGTTAGGTAGGTTAGGTTAGGTTAGTTTGGGTGGCGGTCCACTAAGACCAGGCATATACACAAAACTGGTCCGTAGCCATACCACGAATAATTGTTTCCTCCAACTCATTGGAATCATTTTGAGCTGTTAACAAAGCGCTGGATACTCCTGACGTCCACTCTGCAGAGGTTCGTCAGGTCCTTGAAGAGGGGTGCCCCTAGAAACTTTAGTCTGTTTCGTGCCAGACGAGGGCAGGTGCAAAGAAGATGAAGTATTGTCTCTTCCTCCTCTTCGTCCTCGCAACTACGACAACAGTCATGTGAGAAGACACCAAGTCTACTCGCATAACTCCCTATAAGACAGTGCTCCATAATCACTCCAACAACCACACTGATCTGACTTCGCTGAAGTGAGATGAGCTGTTTGGATCTCGCCAAGTCCAACTTTGGCCAGACCTGCCGAGTTATTACGCAAGAGGTGATACTTGACCATCTGTCATTCCCCAGCTTCCTAGCTTCTTTCTGAAGCAGCAGTTTGCATACCGCAAGAGGCATTTCAATATCCTTTCTGCTTTCTGAGAAGTGGTCCCTTGTACCACGTCGAAGCAGTTCATCGGCGTTTATATTCGCTGTACTTATGAAATGTCCTAGCACCCATAAAATGTGGATGTTGAACTGATCTGCCATCTCGTTAAGAGATGAGAGACAGTTCTGGACTACTCTCGACGTGAGGAGGTGTGATTGAAGCGCTTTAATAGCAGTCTGACTGTCCGTTTATATGCGAATATCACAAACTGATATTACATTATACCTCAACCAGTCTACGACTTCCTTTATGGCAGTTACTTCAGCTTGAAAAATGCTACAGTAGTCGGGAAGACGGAAGGAGAGATTTAACAGAAGTTCCTCGCAGAACGCTCCAGCCCCGACTTTCGCGTACCGTTTTGAACCATCAGTGAAGAAGATTTTAACTCCTGGTTCCAAAACTGCACCCATCATCCAATCCTCCCTGGATGGGATCCTACTCCGGAACTTTGTGTCAAAAGATAGTGACGGGACAGTATAGTCGGTGGTCTTGGGAATTTGTTTGTTGCACAAAATAGATGAGTGCCCTGTATTGTTGAAGGTCCACATTAAGATGGATTTCAGCCGTATGGCAGTACAAGCTGCCAACTGTTTCCCCAAGACATCTAGAGGAGTCAAAAATAGCAGAGTCTCTAGTGCCTGAGTGGATGTTCTGTGGTGTACCTCTGCTTGCAAATCTTCTGACGGAGGATTCCCCAAAACTAGCATTTATGATCCTGCCTCTTAGCATCTGATCTATCCAGTCCTTGAGTGATTCATCCAGTCCCAGATCTGAAATTGCTCGAGTTATAGCCCCTGGAAGCACATTGTTAAAGGTTAGTCTCTATATTCGAAAGATTTTTCAATGAAAAATACAAGAGAATGAAGAGCAGTCTCGACAGATCTCCCCTTGTAATAGGCATGTTGAGATTTAGACAGCTTTTCCGACACAATCGTGCCTCTAATATGAGCTTCTATTTGTCTTTCCAGTGTTTTAAAAAGGAAGGAAGACAAGCTGATCGGTCTAAGGTCTTTGGGATTGCAGTGTGAGCGTTTTCCCGCCTTGGTATGAAAACAACCTTCACTTCTGTCCATTTATTAGGAATGTGACATACACTCCTGGACAAAATTAACGCATATTTTTTTTTCGCATATTCTTCTTTCTTCTTGACGATCACGTTTTGCCATATGTGGGCTTCATAGGTTATGACAGTTTTGTGTTAATGCATGATAACGCTCCAGTCCACGTAGCTGCAACGGAAATTTGCAACGGAAGAAGAGTGAAATCTCATCCCGCAAGAAATGATACAAAGCCTTCTACTTAGTATGCCCAGCAGGATGGAAGCTGTTATAAGTGCACAGGGGGAAATACTCATTACTAAATTAATCAAATTAAATTGTAATAAAGCTAATTTTAATGTTTATAAACCGCTTTTGAAAATTAAAAAAAAAAAATAGTTCGACACATTTTAACATTTTGCAATGAAAAGTAGCCGCTATAATTCCATAACGCCACATTTGTGCCTCTTTTGAGAAAAATACTATAAATTTGGGATCATTTGATACCAATTCCACTGAAATTGACCAGCGGGATTTTTTTTATTACAAAAAAAAAATATGCGTTAATTTTGTCCAAGAGTGTAGATCTAGGCTGCCTTTAAAAATTACCTCTAACCAGGAAATTGTTAGATCCGTAGTTTGTTGAATATCCGCAGGGATAATACAATCGAGTCCAGGCGACTTATATGGTTTAAAACTGTTTATCGCCCACAGGATCTTTTTTCTGCTAATAATCTGGCTAGTACTTTGCGTAGCCTAGACATCTCCAAAGACTCCTGAATTTTGCCACAGTATAGCCTCCAAGAGCAGTTCTTGGCACTTCTCAATTGATATTTGTAAATTTTGGGGACTTCCTTATAGGAGTCCCAGTCTACAGCATATTTTGTTTTCCGTGCTGTTTAAAAGAGTCTTTTGCATTTTCGACATGTTTGTTGAATCTCCTTGGACCACCAGGGTGGCCGAGATTTACCTCTAGGCCTGCTAAGGGGACTAGAGCCCATCAAGCCATCGAGCCATCGAGCTCTTGCGCAGTTTTTGGAGGTTTTGGCACCGGAACTGGTAGTGAATTACCCAGAATAGTTCTAAAGGTATCCCAGTTGGTTTTCCTCCTGTTTCTGTAGATTGGACTTTTTGGAGAAGTCAAGTCCATTTCAAATTGAAGATAACAATGATCAGAAAAGGAGTGGTCCTCCGACACTCTCCAGTTTAATAAACTAATCGCCAGAAAGCTTGAGACAAGAGTAATATCCAATACTTCCTGTTTATTACTAGTTATAAAGGTCGGCTTATTGCCTATGTTACATATATGAAGGTTAGTACTTAAAATGTAATCAAAGAGGATGGTTAGGTAAGTCAATTGCAATTTTATTATCACATTTTTGAAATTAATTTGATTCCTGTCTTTCTTTTATTTTAGTTTTCTCAAATATTATTTGTCGTCTACGAAAAATGTGTAGTCTATCTAAAAAAGGATTAATGGGGAGTTTAATTTTTAGGAAATATTTTTAAAACCTGAATTAACGTTCCAGGAGCTTAACCCGTAAATGTGCTTGTAGTTAGAAATTGCGCTGGTTGAGTTTCTATTACTAAAACACACTTTCCTTAGGCTTGGTCGTACACTTGATATTAAAAATTAGATTTTTGTAAAAATGAGATATAGAATAAGTCACCTCGCCAGGTTACTCACTTGAATCAGTTAGGTTCCACAAATAAGTATTCTTTTAGAAAACTCCAAGAAGGCAGTTTAGTTGGAAAAAGGGGTCAACTATAAATTCTATAAAAGAACAGATTCGAGATAGAAAAAAGAAGTGAACGTAAAGAAGTCGCATAAAAAAAAGGAAAAAGGTTAGAAAATATCACGTGATGACATGTTCCACAATTTCCAAAAAGAAAAAAAAAAAGAGTTCGGTATTTCTTTTTTCTAGTAGCCAAATGCGATTTTTAGTAGAGATGTGAGTGTGTAAAAAGTTTGGCAAGAAACAGTTAGCGTAGCGCAAATAAAATAAAATTAAAATAAGTAAATAAAAAAGAAAAAAGAAAAGGAATCCGAAAAGTAGTGGGTGTACGAATTGCAACACTCACATTCGCTTCCAATTGTTATCCAACCAAACGAGAACTAGCCAGACTCTTAAGCGAAGGTTGGTCTCCAGTTTGTGAGAATTTTAATTTTGCCTGAGGATAGAGCAGAAACGAAGGATATCCAATAAAAGGAGAAGAGCGAGATTTAATTCAATAAATTTGTAAAACAGAATTAAACCTTGGAATTTTATATCACGTACGTTACTAACTCAAAACAACTTGAGCTAACTTCCAACTCAATCCCAAATAAATCGCTAACTCAACCTCAACTAAACAATGACACAACCCTCATTTAACCAAAATTTAACCCTAACCATCCTCCAACTCACCGCCAATTCAACCAAAACCCGAGCGTAACTCAATTTCCGAAACTGAACCATAAATTCAACCCCCAAAATAAATCTCCAACTAAACTGCTCACACAACCTTAACCCAACTCCAGCTCGGGCCAACTCAACTACATAACAACTCCAACTCAACCCGCAAATCGACTATTCATCACCAAAGAATCCTCAAACCAGCATACATAAAAACATGGTCACACATATGGTAACACCACGTACCAATAATCCCGTGGTTTTGGTTAAATTCGTAAGACAGATACCCGATCCTCTTGAGGGATAGATTTCAAAATCTTTTCAATGCCCCGTCTTGACTGTCAGATTGGCAAAAAAAAAAAATCAAAATCGGATAGCAGTTCTCAAGATATGATGACCATTCTTGTTGATTGTCGAGCGTTTGCCGCACAAGCAATAAGAAGACTGAGAGAGTTATCCTATATAAATATTTCAAAGGTCGATTGTCTGACAGCTAAAACTCAATATGTAAAGCAGAATTGTATTACAAATCGATAAAGCATCTCCATTTACAAATCCATAGTTGTATTTTTTAATTACATAAAATTTGAATTTTTTAATATTTTCATTTTCAAAAATTCAATAAATTAAATAGAAATTCGATATGTGCAAGGTCAAATACAGAACTGAAAAAAAAAACGAATTTAGATATAAACTTTACCAAAATGAAAATTGGCAATGGTCCATTTTTCAAATTTAAAAAATTATTCAAAAATCAAATTAAATTCTGAATTGAATACATCCGGCTGTAAAATGTATCGAAATTCTGAATGTTTTACAATTTTGGCATTAAACAATGTCAACAACTGGTTTAAAAGCAGCTTATATTTATTGTTACATAATTTAATTTTTTGTTAGGTCAGTTTAGGAAAATGGCCTTTCTTAAACAAACAGGTCCATCACATTAAATGATCGTCCTAAATTTTTACTTCAATTCTACTATGTAATAATCAAAATGTTTGGCAAACCTTCAATTCATACTTAATATTTTGTTCGTTGTACAAATGATTGGTTTGGGTTTCGCTCACCCACGCGTTCGCGCGCGCGCGCGCGCTATAGATCGCATTTTTACTTTATATGTGTGTAATGTGCGGTAAATTTAATATAAAAATGAAAATTTTAATAAATTTATTGATTGGCCCAGTGCCAAAATATATTTTACTAAAAAGTATTTGGGGTTTTGTGTATTTATGTTATTCATGTTAATAAATCATTGATCTTGTGTCTTTGACATTTATACGTCATCTGGATCAATGCACACAGAACTCGACCATATTTAGAATGTTTGCTGTTGTAACTACTTTAGAAATCATAATTTATAATTAAACGATTTAGTTTTTCTAATTATTTTCAATTAAACGTAAAATCCACTAAATGAAATCTTAACATTAATTTGTAACAATTTGACAGGTTGACATCAAAAAAATTTTTTTTTTTTTTATATTTTCAACGATTCAATTAAAATTATATTTCAAAAAAATAAAAAATATTCGTTTTTAATATTATGAATAAATAAATAAATTAAATATTTTTTAACGGACACATACAATTATAAATAAATCTCTAAACGTAATATTTTATTTAATTCACATCCATTTCTTTATTTTTTATTTATATTTTGTGAAAACATAAAAATATAAGTTATATGTATGTAATACATTTTACACGTGTCCCTCGTGCAATACGCGGTCTTAATTTATGAAGTGAGATTAAAACATTGGAAATTATAAATGTTTCACTTTTTTTTTTCTTGTTATTCAACTGTTTTGTTTGTTGGCTTCGCATATTTTGAAAATTTATGGAAATTCCTTTGAGATTAATTTTATTATTTGATGCTGTCTGTATTTAATATGTGGATGTGGTTTGTGGATATGCTCGTATAGTAAATAATAAATAGTTGGGTTTTAAGTAGACAAAATACTTTCGTTTATTTATGGGCGTGGGTTGTTGCAAATAAAAACATGCATATATGATTTACAGTAGTTAGGTGGAGGGAGGTACAAATTGCCTTTTTTATTCAATACTAGCGGAGTACCCGATATTTCCCGGATAAATAATACTATTTGTGGAATCAATCGGTTTCGTTTCATTATTTTCACCGGAAGAAAGTTTATCAATGAAAATATATTCCTGTAATTTTCTAGTAAATTTATTCTAACTTATTTAGATTATTGCTTGTTGGTAAACAATATTTGAATCAGGAATTGCAGATGCTTAAAGACAAACGGCATATTAGTGGAAATCCCTAGGCGTCATGTCCTTTTGAAAACCCGCTTACCCGGTGGTTCCAATCAATTGAGGAACGCTGCCAGATATAAAACTGATAGCCCTGCTTATATCATAGCAATGTCAATTGATTTGTAGGATTTTGATTTTTCTTGATGATATTATGTGCAACGAATGAAATTTGTGATTGGTAAATGAATAATTAAAACTGAACGGCAATATATACTCACTATTTTTCTTTAATTGTTCTATTGCACATATCGTACAGTTTTTAAATAATAGTATTCATTCAAACTTCTTGTTCATTTGACGGCGAACATTCACTTTTTCCCATATGGAAGCCATTAGGTTCTGGATGGTGTCTTCGGTGACTCTGGCGGATGCCCGTTTCCATCTGTACTGGAATTCTTGGTCATTTTTCGCAGCTTTAGGCTCTTTTTTCAATTTCTTATTCACTAAAGCTCAACATTTTTTGATTGGACGGTCTTCCGGCACGGCAGGCGGATTTCAATCCTTTGAAATAAATTCGATGTTATTGGCTTTCATAAAATCCATTATACCTGTAGCATAATGAATCGACGCACGATCAGGCCAAAAAATAGTAGGGCTATTGTGTTTTTTTAGAAACGGCAACAAACGTTTCTGAAGGCATTCCTTGATGTATATTTCGCCATTCATAATCCCATTTATTATGTATGGACGTGCTCTTAAGCCGAATTGGCAAATTGCTTGCCAAACCATACGTTTTTGCCAAATTTTTCAACAGCTATGGTAGTAATTGCTTCGTCCAGTTCTTCACCTTTCTTTTTGATGTAATATTGGGGACCGGGAAGTGTTGAGAAATCCATTTTCACGTAGGTCTCGTCGTCCATTATGATACAAGAATCTTTTCTTTCGTTCAACCATTTGTTAAGATTCTTTGCTCGATCGATCCCTTTATTAAATTGTTCAACACTTCTTTTGGGGGTTTTTGACTTCTTCTTGTATGTCCGAAGATTATTTCTGGGTTTAGCTCGTTCCACCATCGATTTGGTTGTTTTGGTTTTTCTGGCCAAATCCGCCACAGACATCGAGGGATGTTTGGAAATGACTCTTACAATTTTCTGATCCAACATTTTATTTCGAGCACCTTTTTTTGCTCCGGATCCGGGCTTGCGTGATACAGAAAGATTGATTTGCCATTTTTTTTTTACATTTGTTACCGTATTATTGGAAACACCGGCCAATTTAGCCATTTTTTTATTGGTATACTCTAAATGATCATTGCACAATCGAATTATTAAATGACGTTTCTCTCCTTCTGATGCGTCCATTTCGAAATAAATAAAACAAATGCACAATTTGACGTTTATTCGTTTTTTAAAATTGTTTTTCTACAAAATAACGGTACCAATTTTTTTATTTTGCATAGTAACCTATGATATAATATAAATTGGGGAATCACAAATTTCATTCGGTACACATAATGTTCTAAAATTGATGAAGATGCTGATATCTGAAATAAAAATCTTTAGTTAAAATAAATTCCAATAGTAATATACATAATTTTATACATAACCTTGAAATTGTAGTTGGCACATCATAACGTAAATTCTAATTTCCTTTGAGCTGTAACCTAAAAATTGAATCAAAACAAAACTTATTAAAGTATTTATATTATTACAAAATATTTAAAATGTATTAGAATACTTATCTTAGCAATTTATTTTATGTACATTTGTATTTAAAACACTTAAAATTGTATTTGGTTAAATAAAACTCTTTGTTGACATTATATTAATGACAGATCGAAACATAGACCTCCAACTGATAATGAGAAAAAAACATAGACCTAAAATTAATAATGAGTGCGTTTGATACTCTATTACATTAGCTCAATAATTTAAGAATGGCCATCTACAATAAATAGTTATAAGTATTATATAAAATTTAAGTTGTACCAAAAAATGAAATAAATGTTCTTCTCTCACCAACTCTTGAAGTGTTAACAAGTAAAAAGAAAAATTAAATTTAATAAAGAAATTGTTACCAAAAAACCAAAAAGCCAACTCGAGTTAACTTGTTCATTATAAGATTATACGTTGATTTAACAACGTTTTGGTATACAAAAAACACATAATATTACATAAATTACAGTTAATTACAGTTAATTCTGAATTACCTTGCAATGTTCTATCTAATATACTCGTTGACCATTTTCTAAATGTACTGCCAAATGAACAACTGCTCTTTCTGGATCATGTATTGGGAAACCCAATATTCGATAAGCCGCTTCATTACTATTTATATATCTGCCCATTTTATATTTCGGATATTGTTCTCTGATTATAGCGAATACAGTCATATCACTGCCTTTGTTAACATATTTGCATACATATTTAATTGATTTCATTAAGTTGCAATATTCCACATTTAGGTTTTCTTGAAACATTTTGAGAAAAAGTTTACTCTACTTTTATCACTTGGTTACTTCGCATTCCTATTTTGGCAGTGAAATCACCATTTTTCGGAGATCGGCTTCTGTACTTAGGACATCCATCGTCTCCTGTTTTTGTCTCATTTGAATATGGTCTTTGATATCTCTTTGTACACTTACCTTCACTAATACATGATAAATTCATATTTAATCTCCAACATGGATCATGAGTCATGTTTTTCACTATTACATTCACTATGGACGGATTTTTTCATGTAACCAAATTTAATTGAGTGAATGAGGTAGTCCTCGTTTCGGCCATTCAATTAGATGACATCAATGAATCTCGTTTGTTTATTATTTCATGACGGTCCATGTAAGCTTGTCCTTAAATCATACCTTCTTTGATCTCCGCCCATGACGAATTGTAAGTGAATGTTTGATTTATTTCACGGCGTCCATGTTTCCTTACAAAAGTCATAGCGTGGACTTCCTATGTAAGTTGATGGTAAAATCACCAGTCTTCCAATGTCTTCAATTCATGAATGCATCTCTCAAACGAATGTATTCTTCTGTAGGCAATTTCTTTTCGTTCTGCCGTATGAATATCATTTGTTCTGACGCTATTTTGCCGTCCATATCAACTAAAAGTTGTTGAAATAAATGACGGGAATTGGTAATATCTATATTATTAACTATATATACTATAACTAACTATTAACTATATCTATATTATTTACCTCGTTGTCTCGAAGTTACTTTTTTATTTGTCTCTGCAACTGTATTTGGGTTTACCTGTTTCAAATTGAAATGATATCCGTCTTCGCCTCTTATAAAAATCAACGGATATTGCAGTGCATCGTTAGAGCGATGTGATTCTGTGATACATTGTAATTCTTCTCTTAAAATACGACTATGCACCATCCTCAATTACAACGGCAATTTCATTGACCTGCGGTATATTGAATCGACGTTCGTGTTTTGACCAATTGATTCTACTTATGTAAAATCCTAAACAGATGTTCAATGATGAGAATGCCTTCTCTAATTTCTTCTCACTATTCATCTGTTAAGTTTTCTCTCAGTCTATTCACTATGATCCGTTGTGAAGCTAAATGTGCTTCTCGTTTCTCATATGTTTCATTTCTTCGCTGTTCTTTCTGTTTCCTTCTTTTCGATTCACCAATGGCAAGATCTCCTCTTTAACGTTTCGGTGTTCTGTTAAAATAATTAACGCACTAAAATCCCACTTAATACACTATTCACAACCTTAAGTAAATCACTTTCACTTATTACGTTTAAAAATTGTCACTGCAATTTATTTCACTTGTTATCACTTTCACTTTTCCTTACTCCACTCTAATTGATTTCCAAAAGTATACTGATGCACTCAAACATTCTCTCTGAAACATTCTAGAAAATTCTGGAACCTTCTAGAACTTTGAGGAAAATTTTGGCGATCGGGTAGTTCCTGCTCTGGTCCAGTACCATCTGGAACATTCAAGAATATGCTCGGACGTGCTAGATCCGGAAGTCCTTTCGAGGGCCAGCACCTTCTGGAACATTCTAGAAAATTCTCGAAGAACCTGAACATTCTAGAACATTCTAGAACCGCAAATTCACCTAAAAGCAAGTTCCTGCTTGCTACAAAAACCAACCAATTGATTAAGTGATTATGCAGGAGTTTTTATAACATTTGGTTTCTATGTAGCCATTATCATCATTGTCCTTGGTAGAAATGATAAGTGTTCCGATAATGCAAGTTTGACAGCAGTTTGTTTTACATTAATTTTAAAATATTTAGATACATATAGTATATCATTCTATCCACAGTCCCTTCTATAAAATACATTACCCCCGCGCATATTTTCTCTTTAAGGATGATCTCTGGATTAGCTTTTCTCCAAACGTTAACGTTTCACTTCCGTAAATATGATATTTACTTTCATCGCTGAAAATCACGCTTTTCCTAAATTCTAAATCCTTACCCTGGTACTCTTTGACAAATTGTTTTGATGTATGTAGCTACACTTTCTTCGAAACACACACACAATCAGCTTTCTAAGAACAATTCTACCATATAAACCATGTTTTCTCAATGTTCTACGTAGGGTTTCAGCGTTTGCTGCTTTTCCTAAATGTTTCTCTTATTTTAATTTTCCCTACCAACCAGCGTTTATCGACATCGTTAAATTTTTTTTTGGTGGTTCCTTTCTTTTATTTTTGGTATAGCCATTTCTTTTGTAATGGTTTGTAATTCCTTGAATTTTTGTTCGAGCTTTGCAAATTGGAGAAAAACACGTGAAATCGCATATCCTTTATATGAGACCGGAACTCAAGTTTCAATTTAATGATTTTTATATTTTGGATGTGTAGCACTGAGTAAAACAAACAATTTATGGAACATATTATTTATTGGTATTAAAGGATGTTTTTTAAGAATAACAAATATAGGGAGTTAAAAATTTAAAAAATTCATGCACTTGGTATTGAATTTATTTCTGTAGAAAAAAACTAATTATCCGAAATTTATAAAATTGGGCTCATTTTAAAGATACATGAATGGGGATTAAAAGATAATTATAAAAATGGTACTACCTTCCACTTCTTTCTTTCAAAATGGCCGTCGAAACATTCTTTGTCATGTTTCGTTTTCTTGCAAAATACGTTTAAGTATGACAATCTACACATTTTTTATACTTAAACTTATTTTGCAAGAAAATGAAACAAGATGTCGCGCTGATTTCTTAGTATGTGTATAAAAAAAAGAAGCAATTTTGATAAAATTGAAAAAGAATGTTTCAGCGGCCATTTTGAAAAATAAGAAATGAAAGATACATATTACCATTTTTATAATTATTTTATAATCCCTATCTATTTATCTGTAAAATGAGCCCAACTTTATAATTTTCGGATAAGTAGTGTTTTTTTTCTATAGCAATAAATACAATACCAAGTGCATGAAATTTTAAATATTTGGCACCCTGTATCTTAAAAAACAATAACAACAACAAAAATCATGTTCCATAAATTATTTGTTTTACTCAGTGCTATACATTCAAAATCTAAAAATTAAAACATGACTTCCAAAAATATGTGATTTGACGTATTTTTCACCATATATACCATTGATTTGCACTAATCATTCAGGGTTGGAATATTTTACACTTTCAATGAGAAGGCTACTCGTATGTGTCTCTTTAATATTTGATCCATTTTGGCATAAAACAATTTAAATTTTAGGTTTTGGTTATTAAGTTATAATGAAATAAACTTATCTTACCAATAATACTTACATTACAGTCATTAAACCAAGTTCATGGGGATTTAAGCTTACAAATAAATATAGTGTTTTCCCCTTTTTGGTTTTTAGCTGCGAAATATCTCAACTAGAATGTATTGATGTAGAAGACATTTGATTCCAACAAGAAAAAATGCAATTATTCCACATAAAGTTTCTCGGCCGAGTTTCTCTCGTTTCGGTAACCAAATTTGACCACTGGCATGTGATCTTACGCCGTTGGATTTCTTTTGTTTTAGGTTTTTAACATGCTTAACGATTCTAAGACTAAATAAAGGACGATATTTGATGAGTTATTCATGAAATAGTACAGAATTTATGCCGAAAAGTAATGGAAAATTTCCTCAAAAAAGCGGAAGTCTGCAAGGCCGGCCATGGCAGTGGTTTGACCGATGTCATTATTCATGTTTAATGTTAATCTCTCATCTTTATATTGAAACTAAAGTATTTACAGTTTATCAAAAAACAATTTTATTTCAAATTTAAAATGTAACTTGCCGGAACTGATTTTACAGCATAATTTGACGTGCAATGATGACGTGTGCAAACGTTGTGTGTGTTTTTTTAATACAATATTATACATCTAGAACCTAGATAAAAACTCTCGACCAAAATCCTTGATCAGGTCGCCACATTAACCACTCGATTGAATTTAACATGAGTTTAACAATTTAAAATTAATTATTCGAGTTTTGTTTGTTTGCCGACTGGCCAATAAAAACATATTGAGGAAGTTTTTGGGTATACTATAAGTAAAAGTAGGTTCTAATTTTTGCTTAAAATTACATGTTTATTTAGCAAGTACATGAAAGAGGAACATTATTCAAAGTATGCTCCATCAGGAGTCACGACTTTTGCCATCTTTTAGGCAATTCACAGATTTGTCTGGCGAATATGACGGGTGGGATCGAACTTCCCAATCCTGCCCTTCTAGGTAGGTTTTGACGACTCTTGCAATATGTGCTTTAAGGTTGTCATGCTGCAAAATCAGTTTATTGTGTCTATTCTCCCATTCTGGTCGATTATCTTAAGCAACTCGCTTCAATACTACTTCAAGACTTCGTCATTAATAGTTTGAGAAGGTTTCAGTAGCTCGTAATATACAGCGCCTTTCATATCTCACTAAATACAGAGTATAACCTTATCACAATGAACATTTCGCTTTGGTTGTAATGAACCAGGGAACACATTTAGTAAAGCATACCATTTCAAAGTGCCATTTGTTTAAAAAGTGGAATTAAGGGTAAACTACCTAGGAAATACCTTTTTATGGTTCGAGTCTTGGGTTAAAAACCACTTATTTTGGTTTGTATATTTACTAAAATAAATTTGGAAATCTTAGTATGCTTATTATTTATTAAATAGATAAGAACCTTCTGGTTTTATAAAAATAAACTATATTTTGACATTTGTCTGTAAATATTAATCTAAAATCAAATGTCTACTTTAATAATTTATATATTGTGTATAAAATATACTTTGTTTATAAATAACGAAAGTGTATGTTTATGAGGCAAACGAAGAGATTTCTTCGTTTAATATGCCTATGCCTAAGTAACAATGGTAATGGTGCATGCAGGTAATGATTGATAACTATGAACACAAAATATTCCGTGTTGAAATATTCTGGAAAATGGATATTTCCCTTCTAATTTTAATATTAAATTCTGGAAAATGAAGGTTTAATTTCCTTATCCAGAATTTTGGGTTAAAATATTTTGAAAAAGGGGGAATTTACTGCTCTTTCTTGTAATATATTCTGGAAAAAAGCCGGGTCATTTTCTGGAAAAACGGTAGAAAATTCTATAAAAATATTTTTGAAAATAGGCCATTTACTGCTCTTTTCCAGGGCCGTGCTGTAACATTTGGAGGCCCGGGGCAAACAAAATTGGGGGCCCTACAACAAAAAAAAAAATTCTCAAAATATTTAAATAAAAAACATAAATTTTATCACAAAAATCACAGTTTAAGTCATTTGCGTAATCACAATAATTTTAGTTAGTTTTACATTAAGATACTTTATATTCAATAAGAAAATAATGAAAAATAGAAAGTAAAGTAGAATAACAAATTATAAAATAATTTTTCTTGCCCTTTTGCTGGCAAATTCATCGATAATATCATTCAAATCAATAGTTCTGGCAGTTGCATTTTCAATTGACAGGATCGCTAATCCAGAGAGTCTTTCCTGTGACATCATCGACCGCAGATAATTTTCAATCAGTTTTAGCTTTGAAAAAGATCGCTCACAATTAGCAACGGAAATTGGTATCGTTAAAATTATTCGGTATACGATACACACATTAGGATATAATTCTTCTAAATTTCTATCTAAAATAAATTTGAAATTTTCCAAAACTGAATAGTTATCTTCTAGGACATGTCTCAAAACGGAAAGTTCATTTCTGAACTCGATATCGTCTTTTAAATATTTGGATAAATTTGAACAATGATTGTTAAACTCATTTGTATCCATACTTTTCAACTTTTCATTATCAAAAAGAAACCCGAAAAGCTCATTTAAATAATTATACGATTCAAATCGTTCTTGAAATGAATCTCTCATTACGTTGATTAATTTATCAAAATATAATGTTTTAAATTTCTCTTCAGAAGCCAGATGGTTACACTCTGCCTCAACTTCTGTTTCGAGCATTAACTCACAAATGTTGATATCATCACAGCATTCGATAATTTGTTCAGTTTCATGACTAACATCTGTTCCAATTGCATCAACAATTTCATCATTTTTATCATTATTATTTTTTTCACTCTCAGTATAATAACAGTAGTCGGCCAACCTTTTTTGCTGTAATAATTGGCTTAAAATTTGAAGTTTTGATAACAAATGATACCAAATTGTTGTCAATACAACAAACTCATAATTGTTTATTTGTTGTTTTAGTGATTCAGCAAGAGCTTTTGTCTAGGTGGGTACTTTTAAGTTCATCTAGAGCAAGAATAATTTCGGTTAGCTGTCCTCTAATTTCTCAATAAGGACGTTTGCTAAATTTTCCCCAGTTGAAGACAAAACATTTACAAAGCTTAAAAAACTTTCTACGATACTTGGCTTTTGGGATGTTATCTTTACATACCGAATAATTATGGATAATTGGTCCTTTTTTCGAAAATCTGGTGTGGAATCTATCATTATGGAAAAATATTTTGATGATTTAATATTATTTACTATACTACTTAAAACCTTAGATGCTAATTGTATAATAATTTCGTTTTGAATTTTCGCTGAAAAATATGACGTAATCTTTTTTTGTCAGAATCATTTATTGATTCCAAATGGCTCTTCAGTTCTGGAACAAAATATGAGAGTAACTCAATTACTCCCAAAAAGTTACCATTATTTGGTTTAAAAAATTTTTCATTGCTTCCTCTAAAAACTAAATTACGTTCGCTTAAAAATAATATTGTTTTTATGATGCATTTTAAAATTATTCGCCATTTTCGCTACTCTTTAAGATAAACATTTTCATTCATATTGTCTATTCCAGCTCTGGATTTAATGTTAAATTCTAGCATTGTGAAGATAAGTGTCTTCCTGTATGTTTATAGTCCCAAAATCCAGTAGTAGTGAGCAAAATTTTTGATGGTGAAAACAAACGACAACAAAAGCAGAAAATGTTTCCCGTAGAGTTTGAATAAAAAAGCCAGTTTCTCAACACTGTTTCTCCATTTTTCATTTGCCGAAAATAAAAAGTGTCACTGAAACATCTCCCATTTGGTTTTCTTTTAAATTGACTGCTTTTAATGCTCTTTGGTGACTGTTCGATCAAAAACATCAGTTTGTCGTCAATTTCAGCAGGCCAAGTTGCAAGGTCTGCTATATCAAATTTCGCTTTAACTGCTAAGGCACTACTATGTATTTCTTCATTATCATTGATTTCTGAAAAATCATCAATAGATAAAATATCTTCAATATTAGTGCTAGCTGGTATGTCGTCTAAATTCTCGTTCTGCTTTTGAGGTTCACTAACATTTTCGTCAACTTTATTGTTTTTTAGGTTGGGAAGAAATATTTGAATCACACATTTCAATTGAATTGTTGGTCGAATTTGATGAACTTTCACTTCGCTTAACAAATTTATCTAGTGATCCAACAAGACTACTTAATTCTGTTGCTTTTCGAGCTTGTTTGGCCCTTTTTTGTGCACCGCTTTCATACAATCTCTTAGACATTTTTAACTGTGATTTAACATTTTTTATAAAAAGTATAAATATTAACTTACATTTGATAAATAATTGCAAATATTTTACCTTAATTTTGATGGTTATCTAAAAATTTAAATAACATTTACACTACATACCATTTATCATTACCATATTCAACAAAAAACTGCGAAATCACAAATTTAAAAAAAGTACCACTTATTAACTTCAATATGCACAAATCCTTTAAATTAAAACCACCAATCGCTATGTGATTAGCATTTGATACTAATAAGGCTTGCCAAGATTTTTCTGTTTCCTCTCTAAATCAATTCATATGGTTTATTCAATACTACTTTATTGTACCGTTCAGTTTGATCGCACGTTATTAACACTTTACCTACCGCTTTCAAATTAAATAAATACATAGAACTGACCGAGCAGCACTTTGTGTTGTTTTTGCACGAGTATAAAATGACTTCTCTTTCAACATCATACATGTACTTGTACAAACCCAGGTGTGTATCAATTATATCATACATTTTGAATGAAAAACGGTAAATTAGGATAACCATGATATCGTATCATCATAATTCAAATGTCATTTTGCTTTATTATAAAAAAAACTTCATTCAATTTAAAAAAAAAAAAATCAAATACATCGTGTTAACATAAGGGTTAAGCAAAAATATTTTTTCGTAAAATTAAAAATATCTTTGACAGTATTGGTGCATCGCGCATACAGAAAAAGTTGTTTGTAATGTTTTTGTTGTAAAACGTATTTCCTATATGTACATAAAGGCAAAACAGGGCCATACAACACCAATAGAGCGAAAATATGAATGAAATGATTTTTTCGAATTTTTACCATTTTCTCCTTTTGGCTTCGATTCTGGGGTATCTAAGTACGGCCCTGCTCTTTTCTACATACATATTTAGGAAAAGTAGGAAATATTTGGGAAAAGGAAGAATTTACAGCTATTTTATGGTTATTTTATTTTCCGAGAAAGAAAAACGGGGGTTACCTCCCGATTTTCTATATTCTAGAACTAGAAAGTGTTAAATTTCACCATTATCGGTTAACAAATAGACAAGGTACGATGACCATCATCATCATCATGATAACCACCACCATCATCTCTATCTCCATGATAATCATTGCCACAACAACCATCATCATCTCAATCCCCATCTTCATCACCATGACCATGATCATCATCAATACAATCACCACGAAAATCATCATCATCATTACCATAATCATCATCACCAAGACCATCATCATATCAATCCGCAAAAAATCACCATTATTTCCATCTTAATTGGTTATATTCTAGAATTCCTTCTTAAAATCATTTGAGAATCCAACTTCCATCATACACGGCAAATTTCATCATAATCGGTTAAGACATGGCCAAGTTACAGGCTAATTGGCCATATTCCAAAAATGTACCCAAAAATCATTTTAGATGGTGAAAATATTTTTGATTTCCAAAATATACGAAAAATAATACATTACATACTTAGAAAAGTAATGCATTGCCTTCAGTTTACAAAAAAAACACAATTTTGGAAAAGTCGCATTTTTATTTAGTTCATATTATTGCTACATTTTAAATTATTACATTTTTTAGTTATAAAAATTAGCACTATAAACTATGGAGCTATTTTCTAGTTGAAAATATTTCTACTATTGTAAAAATTGGCGCTGTGTCACATGGTATGCTTTACTAAATCATAGCCCGAAAATGAAATTATTAATTATGATGGTGTACAATTAATTGTTTAAGGCGTAAAATATTATTTATCTTATGTATGAAGGAACTAAAATTTTCGAAAATATTTTTAGAACGTGTCCGGTTTCTGTAATAATTATGAATTGTTTTGTATGCAACCAAATTATCACAGCGACTACGAGTGATAATTTTGACGTTTCCGAAATAATTTTTGTTTGATTTTAGTACTAAAATTTATGCATTAACCAATAAACTTATAATCGCTGGTAAAAGTGATCATGGATGGTTTTATGTTGTCCTTCATGTAAAGTTATCATTTTGTGAGCAATTTTTACATATGTATATGAATAAAAAAATATATAAAATATAATGTAGGTAAGTACAACAAAATATTCTTTGCTACATCAAACATTGTATCAAAAACATCATCAGTAGGTTCTAATTTGATCTTATAAGTACATAATTCCTAAACTCATTCCCATTACATCGTTAAATTGTGGTTTTGAGGTTATTAATGTACAGCAAATATTGTTGATCAATTAGCAGTTTTATTTGCAAAAATGCCTAAAATTTGCGCATGCTTATAATTTCTATAATAAATAAGTCATGGTTTCGTAGGTTTCTTGTCTTTCTTGACTTTCTGTCAAAACTATATCAGTATTCGGACAATAAAGAGAAAAATATAATTAATATTACATTGGGTATTTTAACATTCAAATTATTTAGAAGTTCAATTGAAATTATTAATTTAATAAATTTAATTTGTTTCATAATTTTAAAGATAAAAAGTGGGGGAGGGGCTGATCACCAGATAACATTACGTTCAGAATATTCGGAGGCCGATCAATATTCTGTTCCTTCTATTCCTTCCGTGGAATCGTAATTTGGGCTTGCGTCGGAAAAGTATTCCCATTTCCTGGGAATGTTGTGAATGTGAATTCAAAATCCAATTTCAAGTCTTGTTTATGCAACGTTACAAAAAATAAAGACACATTATACACTTGGGTGCAAAAAATTCGCACATTGATAAATTTTGACCAAAATTTCAAAAATATCAAAAAATCCAATGTTTGTTTAATTTTCTTGAATGCAGATTTAAAGTCTATTTCAACACCTATCCAGTGGTACTGTTTTTGTACTCGTACCGTGTCAACAAAGTAATTTTTGGGGTCAACATCCGAAGTATTCGTTTTATGTTAATTTATCAGCATGAAAATTAGTGATAAAAATCTAATTAAAACATGGAAATCAGTAAAAAAAACATTTTTATTAATAGGAAGTATTCCCTCTCCTAGCCCAAATGACACCTTCCATTCGATGTTTCATCGATTTCACCAAAGTTTTCCCCAAATCTTGAGGTATCGCCTCTCATTCCTCTGCGATCGCATGTTGCAGCTCCTGGAGACTCGTTGAAACAACATCTCTGGCTCGAACCCTTTCTTTCAGCTCATCCCATAAATGTTCGATGGGATTTATGTCCGGGCTTCGAGCTGGCCACTCCATAACAGACACATCCACCTCTTGAAGGTACTGGTAAACTTTACCAGCTGTATGTGGTCTCGCATTATCCTGAATTAACACGAAGTTTTCACCAATAAAACCGGCAAAAGGTACGACGTAGTCCTCGAGTACTTCCTCAATGTACTGTTGAGAAGTAAATCCTCTTGAGCGACGGCCAGTATTCGCTCCGGAGATGAATACAAGATCTGTCATCGCCTCAAATGACATGCCTCCCCAGAACTTGCATGATCCACTGCCATATGAGACTCGTGCTTCAATGCAACATTGTACAAATCGCTCTCCTGGTCTTGTATAAACTCTTCCTCGCCCATTGTTGCCATGTAACACATCATGCACTCATCAGAGAACATGACTGTTCTCCATTGTTCTTCTGTCCAATCCAAATTCTCTCGAACCAACTGAAGGCGGGCTTGCCGATGGGCTCGGGTCAATTTCGGCCTGTTTGCTGGTCTGTGTGCAGTCAGATTACCTTCTTGAAGTCGTCTTCTAACTGTCCACCGACTGACTTGGGATTCACGAACTTCTTGGAGCCGCTTTCCCAATTGAACCGCATTCAATCGACGATTGGTTATTTTGTTAGTACCTTCAAGAGGTGGATGTGCTTGTTATGAAGTGGCCAGCTCGAGGCCCGGGCCTAAATCCCATCGAACATTTATGGGATGAGCTGAAAGAAAGGGTTCGAGCCAGAAATGTTGTTTCTACGAGTCTCCAGGAGCTGCAACAAGCGATCGCAGAGAAATGAGAGGCGATACCTCAAGATTTGGTGAAAACTTTGGTGAAATCGATGAAATATCGAATGGAAGCTGTCATTCAGGCTAGGGGAAGGAATACTTCCTTTTAATAAAAATTTTTTTTTGCTGATTTCCATGTTTTAATTAGATTTTTACTACTAATTTTCATGCAGATAAATTCACAAAAAACGTGTACTTCAGATGTTGACCCCAAAAATCACTTTGTTGACACGGTATAAGTACAAAAGTGGTGGATAGGTGTTGGATAGGTGTTGAAATAGACTTTGCATCTGCATTCAAGAAAATTAAACAAACATTGGATTTTTTGATATTTTTGAAATTTTGGTGAAAATTTATCAATGTGCGAATTTTTTGCACCCAAGTGTAGAGTTAGATTGTAAAGAACTAAATATTATGTGAGATAGCCACTTTGGCTGAAGTACTTTAGAGAGGATGCTGGCTTGGTAAAAATAGCAATTCGCGAACTTGAAACATGCGAAATGTGGGATGAACGAATATAGAACAATGTCGTCCAGCTACAAAATATTCCGAAATATTCTTAAAGGTATTTTTTTTTTTTTTTTTTTTTTATTATATAACACTTTATTTCGACAAAAATTTTAAATTTAACAAAATAAACATAGTATTGATAATAATAATATAATATTTAAATTATTTTAGAAACAATAACAATATATTTAAATATATTTATTCTACTGTAAAAATTTCTGAAGGTTGCTTATATTTTTTTCATACCATTTCAAATTTCAATTTAAATAGATACATACTCGTACATTAACATAATAAAAAAGTAACAAATAAACATTTTTGTCGAATTAAGGTAGGTAATTCCAAGACAAAAATTTGCCTATATTGAATCACCCTCAATTCTAGAATTTAACAATTATAATAATGAAGGGGAGAAAAATAAAAATCTTCATTCACCAATTATTAATTAATTTATTAAAAAAAAGGAAAGGGTTTTTATTCTCTGCAGTAACGAAAAATTTCGAAAACAGATAGTTTTACTGACAAACTTGAAACAAACTTTCAATAAACTCCTGTAACAAAAGCCATTCCATTAACAAATACAAAAACGCCTGATTGATTGTACATTTTGTAAAGCTTGTAGTAAACTTTTATAGAATGTTGGAGCTCTTGGCAAATAATAATGCCTGTATTACTCCTTACGGGTGAAAGGAATAAAGTAAGGGACTTTGTTACGTAAGTCGTATAAATGAATCTTAACTATTTCCTGTCCACTACGTAAGAAGAAAAGCTTCAAAACCTTATAGACATATAAATATCTAAGAGGCAAAACTGGGCTCATTCGAAATAGAGGCAGGCTATGAACAGTACGTTTTTTGTTGTAGATAATTCGTAAAGCGAATGTGTTATTATTAGAGGTTTTATGTTAGTAATGTATGTTCCACCATAAACAACTAAACCATACTCAATCTTTGAGTTGAAAATACCATAATAAACCTTAAGTATTACGTCCATCGGACAAATCGGTTGAAGAAAGTACAACTTCGTTAGTACCAAATTCAAGTAATTTTTCACATTTTTAATATGCGGTTTAAAATGCAATTTTGAGTCAATGGTAATTCCAAGATATTTAAATTCTTGGACAAATTCCAATTTTAGACAATTGGTAGAATCTCTTAACTCAGTACAATCTTCATTATGATAATACACGTTTAAACTTTTAAAGTTTTTGAACCCTACATTAAATAATATTCCTCTTGATTTACTACTTAAATTCATTTAATGATTTGTAAACGAACTACGAGATTTAACCAAATCAGTATTCATTTGGCGTTCAAGCTCGTCCAAACTATCTACACAGTAAGTTAAAGCAAGGTCATCTGCAAATGCCACAACTTTACACACATAAATCTAAATCAAAAAATGAATTTATATAAATTAGGAAAAGCAGAGGTCCAAGAACAGAGCCTTGAGGTACCCCAGAGAGAATTTTATTGAATGAGCTGGTATGAACATCTATTTGTACATGCTGAAATCTGTTTTGTAAGTAAGATTTCAGCCAGTTATACATAAATCCCCTGAATCCGATTCGCCATAATTTATTCAATAATAGCCCATGGTTGACAGTATCAAATGCTTTAGATATGTCAAGAAACAGAACTCCAACTATCTTACTATTGTTTAATGAATTATATATAGGAGACAAAAACGCTAAAAGCGCGTCCTCAGTACTCCGACCCCTTCTAAATCCGTATTGACAGCCACTCAGAAAATTTAGATTATCTAAGTAAGATATCATTCGACTTTTAATTAACTTTTCAAAAACTTTTGAAAAAATTTATAATTCAGAAATTGGGCGATAATTCGTCATATGTAACCTATTACCTTTCTTGTATAGTGGAAGAACTTTAGCAAATTTTAAAACATCGGGAAAGATACCATAAATCACACTACGATTAAATATATGTGAAAGTATGTAGACAATACTCAGATCCGTTTGTTTTAAAATAGTAGAATTAATTCCGTCATATCCCCCAGATTTTTTATTGTTTAAATCAGATATAGTGCAAAGTAATTCCTCAGGAGTGATTTCATTGAATCGAAACGATTCATTTTGCCATTTAACATAACAGTTCACGGCAGGTGAACGAGTGTCTTGTATACGTTTCTGTACTGCTCTATTGGAGTTACTAATGAAATGACTATTTAATAAGTTGCAGATATCCAAAGGGTTGGTAGTTAAATTTCCGTGATCATCAATTATGGAAGAAATTTCTTTTTTAGTACCAGTTTCCTCACCAATTATTGCATTAACTAATTGCCATTGTTTTTTGCTATCTTTCGAACAATTTTAAAAAAGATTTCGACAGTAACTTGCACGTTCCCTTTTAATTCTTGCAGTGCAGTTTACTTTAATACGTTTGAAACGAGGAGCTAGTTTGGAGTTAGTAGGATGCTTAATAAGCTTTTTGTACGTTTTTCAAATTGACCTTTAAATATAAATCATAAGACATCCATGGCGCCATTTTATTGTAAATAGGATTGTTTTTCTTTTGAGATTTACAACTGTCTAGACAGGCTTGAAATATTTTTACAAAACTGTCCATCGAATCGTTTACGCTTATCATTGAAAACACGTCAACCCACGCTTGATTTTGTAAGAGACTATTTAAGGTAACTGGGTTAATAAATGTAAAGTTAGGATTATTCCTTGTACGATTTTGAAAATTTAAACTATCTATTTTAAGGGATAATAGAATAGGTATGTGATCTGATACCTGAAGGTTTGCTAAGCCTCCACTGATTGAAATATGTTTAGAACGAGAACGATAACGATCTGAACCTTCAGATGTGCCAGGAAATCAAGACTTTGATGTATCCAAAGCTGAAGCGACCAGCTGTATTCTTTCCAAATTTAAAAGAATAGCCAACTATTATGGGCCACACGTTAAAACTTCTAAGAAAAAAAATGGAGGTGTGGCCAACACACGACTTTCATTTACGAACAGAGAATTTTGAGAAATTTTATTTTTTTTATAACTTTTATTTAATTTTTTATTTTTTATTTTAATTTGTTTTTAATTTTTGGAAACATTTTAGATCAAGATATTTGCAAAACAAATTTTCTGGACCAAGGGACTGGCCACTTCCGGTTAGCCGATTTGGTGTAAAATTCACTGGGACCTCCCAATTTATCAAAAAAGCTTAAATCTGAAGTTTCAGTTCGATTGATTAAACCATATAGGCTGTAGAGAGGACACAGGCAGACTGACAGACTGACAGACAGACAGACACCATTTCGAAACCCACTTTTTCGGACTCAGGTGACCTTAAAACAAATAAATCTCTAAAAATCTCAAGGTTCAAAATTTTCATGATTACTATACTTTATTTTACTATAGTAAAAGAAAGTAATTAGCAATTACAATAAATAAAGAAGTTGCCTCGTTAATACAATTTTTCCAATACCCCGAATTGGGGACAAAAGAAATTATGGATGATGCCTATTTTGGAAGACAATGTTTCAGAGGTAATATGTGGTAGTACCATTGCAAGCAGACAGAGAAAAAGAACTCAGTCAAAAGAAGAGCTGGGCGTACATAATCAATCTAAAGCCAGAAATGGAAAAACAAGCAATTTTAAAAACAACCCACTATCTAGCTGACATTCACCAAAATCGAGAGGAATTTTCCAAAACGCGGTGGGTTTCTAATGAAAAAATGGAGGTGTGGCCAACACACGACTTTCTTTTACGAACAGAAAATTTTGAGAAATTTAATTTGTTTTTTTTTTAATTTTTAATTTTTTATTTTTATTTGTTTTTAATTTTTGGAACCATTTTGGATTTAGTAGTTTTTTGTAAACCTTATACTTTTTAAGATATTTGCAAAATAAATTTTCTGGTCCAAGGGAGTGGCCACTTCCGGTTAGCCGATTTGGAGTAAAATTCACTGGGACCTCCGAATTTATCAAAAAACCTTAAATCTGAAGTTTCAGTGCGATTGGTTAAACCATCTGGGCTGTAGAAAGGACACAGACTGACGGACAGACTGACAGACAGACATCATTTCGAAACCCACTTTTTCGGACTCACCAAGGGGGACCTCAAAACAGATAAATCTCTAAAAATCTCAAGTTCCAAAATTTTCATGATTACTATACTTTATTTTACTAGAGTAAAAGAAAGTATTGTAATTAAATTGTCATTGGGCACATTCAGCTCCACATCCCAAGTTGGGGTGATCGAAAATTGTAAAAACGTATATGTTGAGTAAAATTAACGCTGATATTTTAAATTTCATTTTTCCGCGAGAAGTTTGCCTTAAATCGGTAAATCACATTTTGTTCCTTTACCTTTTTCGACCTAAATTTAAATATTTTGAAAAACTTGTCCGTGTCCCGAATCGCGGGAGTTTCCGACAATCAGAAAATCACAATCCCGTTTCCCGGGAATGTAAAGTGATAAAATGTGATAAAGTTTTATATTTAAAACAAATTTTAAAAAAAGGATTAGAAAGGTTTCATATAGTTTCAAAATTATTCTTTTTTAAATTGCACACGCGTATACCTATAGTTAAAAATTGGGAATACCGAAAAATTGAATCTTGCACAATTGTAAATAACTAAAAATCATCAAAATGACTCGTTTTCTAGGTGAGCTTTACCGAGTAAAGGAAACGTCATTTTTTTTTTCTTTATTCGCCATTTTGATTTTAAGTTCTCATTGTGGCTGGTTGTATTGGGTGGTAATCAATCAAATCAATCAATTAACCCTGGTGTATGTTATTGTAGTGTTATTTTACTTGATTTATTTATTTACAATAACACGTTAATTCTGCTTTATTAAACATTCTAACAAAAGTTAATTGCAACAGTAATTCAAGGAAAAGGAAATGAAGTGAATAAATGAATACGCAGTTGAAGCTAGTTAATTTATAATCTGCTTCAAAATTTGCGAGTTTGAAATCTGACAGTTTTCCAGAATTTCAAGCATTTAACCGAAACTTTGCTAGGAAATTGTGTCATCCTGTGCTAACTATTTATCATAGATAATACTAACAAAACATACTAACTATTAACTACATGATATCTATAACCGGGACAATTATGTCATTATTAATTAACTAAACTCTTCCATCCTTCGGTTTTGTTAATGTATAAATCAGTAAACCGTATGCCTGGTGGTATCCGAGTATGAGGCTTAGGCTTGCTTTTACGCTCCAACAATCAATCAATCAATCAGTTTCACAATTTAGCCATGAACATACAAAATTAATTTTTTTGTGTTTCTATTAAAAATAAAATATTTAAAGAGACTAATTCTGACAATTACAATGTGTGACAAAAATATTACGTTCTTGATGACGTTTGAAGGTGTGTACTACTTGGTACATTTCTGATGAAAAGTCTACACCTCAAAGTTTGCTTTCATTAGTTGAGTACGAAACAAATTTTCGTCCTGTGAACCATTTTTCACCAGAAACGGACCATGAGCAAACGCACAAATTTTTTTTAGATTAAATTTTATATCTGGGCCCTATTGCACCAACTACTTATCACTTATTACTTATCAACTTATCATAAGTTAGTTTTTTTGATAATGATAAGTGAGAAGTGTTTCACTAAAAATAATAAAATCTCACTCACTTATCAATTTGAAAACTTCTCAAATTTTGATAATGATAAGTAATAAGCGTTGCACATCAGATTGTCTATAACTTATCAATAGACGAATTATCAAATTTTTATGATAAGGTGTAATGATCTATACAAAAATACTATAACTGTGATAGTGTTTGCAAAATAATGTGCTTTCCGTACATTTTATATATAAAACAATGGTTTTGTACCTACATGTATTGCAAAACAATTAAAATATTGTTATTGTGTAATTTAATAACAACAACAATTTTGCATGTATATAATAAACATGAAGAGAAACCTTTCTCAATTGAGAGTTCTTATTTCAGTGTTTAGAATCAATTGTAAAACTTTTCTTTTGTTGCTTTTAAAATAAATTCTCTTTTCTAACTGTAAATAATTTTTCAACAGTACTTAACTGTAAACAATTTATTTTCATAACAAATGAATTAAGAGAATTCCTATTAACAAATAAATTGAATTTAACTACATTATACAAAAATTGTAATCGTCATATACAAACCAAAATGATTTACCACTATTCGTCTCGTCCGCTTATGAGCACGATTAAATCTTTGCTCAATTGCATCATCCGGATTTCTTCGCATTGTTGGGATAAGCCAATCTTTAAGGGGAAGCACTGTCACCCAAAATCACAGCACCGGGGAACGGGCAAAAACAAGACTCAAAATTGCTAAATAGCCTTGTATATGGCAATACTCTGGAGTCATGGACACTACCTGGCCAATTTTAATTTACTGCATAAAAGCTGCGGTCAGGACCACACACCATCATTGCATTCAGTAATGTTTTTCATGTCGATTCGCAAAGTGTTCTTCATTAACCGTAGGTGCATCTACATTAATCATTGTTCCATCGAAGCAACCAGCTACCTGAGGGTAACCACCCATCTCAAGAAACTTCTATCCTTGATATTCCTAACGAATGCAGTGTTGTTAGTTGCTGCTATGATTGTTCATGTGACAAACGAAAATGTTTTATCACTAGCGAGTCCAGAGACTATTTGGTTCTGGCTTTCACTACACGATTTCTTCTTTCGTTTTCACCCTCGAATAATCTTTCGAACCGACGTATTTATTTATAAAAATTATTTTTTCGTTTAATAAATTTCAGTTTTTGTTCACTAAAGTTGATATAATACCTATGTTTGATAGTTTTATATTAATTTTAAAATATCGAAAAACAACTGTCTTACCTCTATGATAAATCGAACAAAATGAAATTGTTCTTACTCTGACTTAATATTATAACTTATTATAATACAATAAAATAGCGCTATAAATTTTGAAATTAAAGTTATTATACACTTGACTGTCATTATCATTTATAATCATTTGAATAATAAGAAAAATATGTTTGTACTCTTTTAAAATTAACAAAAGTTCTCATCTTACCAATAACAACAAAAAAAAAACGTTTTTAACAGACTTCCGTCATACCACTACAATTTGTAGCCCTTATCAATTTTTTTGAGTAGTGAAATTTTTCTTATTGATATTTTGGATAAGTTATCATTAAAGTAGTCGATTATTGATAAGTTAAAACTTTTGGTGCAACAGAACTACGAAAAAATTATCAAAAACCTCAAACTTATCGCTTATCAAAATATTACTTATCATTTATCATTTCGCAAATTGGTGCAACTTAATTTTGATAAGTGAGTGGTTATCACTTAATATAACTCAATTAAATACTTATCAAATTTCAATTTGGTACAACAGAAAATTATCAAAAATTATGATAAGTTAATAAGTAGTAAGTGATAAGTAGTTGGTGCAATAGGGCCCTGATGTCTGTTTTCAGCATTAATCAGTGGTGTGAATTAGACAAAATTAAATTCTGGCTTAATCAATTAAAAACAAAATTGGACAGTTGTACACCAATTCAGACGTTTAAGTCTTTGTACAAGCACAGACCTAACTCATCAAATATTTAGACCAATAGTAACAAACATGAAAATAACCCTTTAGCGGTCTTTTATCAAATTAGAAGTGAGTGAAGTTTATAAAAATGTACAGAATAGTATATAAACTTTTGAAAGTTGGAACGCAGCAAGGTTACTACTTGCCAGATACAATTCATATTTAAATCCAAGTTTTCATTTTGACATAAAAATATTGAAAATCTGAATTGTTGGTCTCACACAAATGAAGAATTCACCGAAAATTTCATGGTTAAGGACACCAACCATCTTCATAAGATTTCTTCATCTGCATTTAAATTGAATGTTTTGACTTTTAGTAGACTTTAAGGGAAATTAGTCATCCAGGGGTGCGATTCTGGCTCAGTGATAAAATGAAATGATAAATTTGATTCGGTGTAAACAAAGCAAATACTTTGAAATTTAAATGTTTGAATTTTATCAAGAAATAAAGCAAAGGCAAAATAATTATTCATTATGCTAGGTTTACAACGACACACGATACTATTATTGTATGAAGTATTGTATTTACAAGTATTTTACACTATAAGCTACACTAGCTATATTTATACCACTCAATAGTTCATCGGTAATTTCAGACATTGCTTCTAGAAATCTATTTACGATACCTTACCTCTTTACTAATATGTTATACCAAAAACGACACATAAAGATACATACAAAGCACCTGTAAAAAATGTTGATAAAATCTTAAAAGAGTTATTATACTGATACCCATTTATTGTGCTAGTGCGTATGTACACACGCAGAATATTCTCTTTGCTTTTCTCAATACAAACATTGTGAATGATTATGAATAGTTTGCGAGAAATGAATGATGAAGTCTCAAAATGTGTATGAAGGTTGGTCCCCGAGGATAGTTTTTACCTTGGGTATTTACATCTGAGCTCTATCAAAACCAACCTAATCAGCCAAATAACCACAAAACTTTAATTGATTGGATTAGAGACCGAATTTAAACAGAATCTGGGTAATAAAACCTTTGTCGTAAACCACCTTAACTATGCGTAAATTTTAACTAATCATATTTTTTTCTTCAATGGTCGTTCGATTTGTATAGTGGATATTAAATTCGATCTAAGTTAGTTTACACGATACTTTGGAATTTCCTATTCAAATAAATAATAATATTAAAAATTTTTGCATTCCGAAAGATCGGAATATATTCAACTGATTCATTTTACGTGTCCAACGAGAATTATTTTTGAAATTTGCTTCCACTTAACGACAATTTAACATTGACCAGAGACATTGAGATTTTTTTAAGCAAAAACCCCGTACGCCTATAAATTAACTTTAATTCTTCTGAAGTGTTTTAAATACTTTATAAAACCATCGTACTCACAACGCACCTCTCTTTATAGTAGGTGTAAGTAATTCAGGGTAACCTTTCACTTATTTGTTTCCAATAATATATTTTATAACTTTTTAAATTGCCTAGAGAAGATTTTCCGTTGATTTTGAATTGACTGTTGCCTAATTACATAAATTATTTAGATTCTAAAAAGTAACTGAGAGGTTTAACGTGAAACATCCAAACGGGTTACAACTTAAAATCTTAAAAATAAACGTATTTATACATATATCTAAATGCAAACACATATTTGGTATATGACCTTTCATAAGAACTAATTTATTTGTAAACTAATTAGATCTATTCTACATATTTCAGTAATCATTCTTGTATACGTAGAAATTTTATCATCGGCGACAAACTTTATCATCGACAAAAACCAGTCTGATAAATTTATTGAATTTGTTTCAAATTCGTTATTAATTTATCATTCTTACTTGAAATCGCAAAATACAGTATATAACAATGATACTTTAATCAGATTTCATTATCATCGAACCAGAATCGCATCTTAGTGATAGAGAGTGACTAGATGGGAATGAAAAGCTTTTTTATCATTTCAATTTATCACTGAGCCAGAATCGCACCCCAGGTGTCTTAAAGCAGCAGTTTTACGAAGTTAGTTTCAGCTAATATTCCTTTAATTTACGTTTGAAAGCTTACTAAACATTAATCAGATTCAATTGAATTGCAAAAAATTCAATCCATTGTTGCCGCTAATATACTTCAAGTGTGGTGTGGTCTGATCTTAATTTTTCAGATTCTGCACGATTCCAATGTTTCATTTAATTTTTTAGAATTCTGACGATTTTCAACCGTCGTTCACAATTTACAAAAAATAAGAATTTTTAATAAGATTAAAATTGGGTGCTTAACCTATTTTCACTTTAAATTTAATCAATCAAAAAAAAAAAAAAACAATCGAAATCTGATTTTGGAGTAATAATCAGATTCAAAAAGACGGCAATCAGCCACAAATTATTTACTGCACATTTTATTGTGTCACCTTAAATTAAAACCTGTATTTTTTTTTTTTTTTTTAATTAACCCGTTTAATTAGAAACACTTTTTTCACACTTTCATTTAAAAAATCACCTCTTGTTGACAAAATCAACCAATACGCCTCTTTCAGTTTGCTGTCGTCTATAATTAAGCGGCAGTAAGCGGAAAAAGACATATCCATTGACTGTATAGTTTTAGTTTGCAGTATAATTATAATTATTTGTTAAAATTTGGTATCTTAATTTTCAACCAAATTTTAAAAATTTTTCACACAAAATTATATTCACAAAAAAAACGGTTTTCTTTTCAACACTTGGTTATGTCGTATAGGTTTTATTTCATCGCGCGCGCACCTTTTATAAAACTAAATTTCACAATTTTCTATTTTATTTTGAAAAATATTATTTTTTTAAATTTATTTCACTGCACAAAAAACACTTTTTCCAGTTATTAAAATATTTTAAACACTAATAATCCCAACTCCTTTGTGTAGAATCACCATCGTGAACTAAAGATTCAATGAATGAAAAAAAATAATAATTTTAAACTTTTCTTTCAAAAAAAAAAAAAAAAAAAATATTCATTCAATTAAGTGTGTGCATGTGTGTTTATAATTTGCAACCGATCATAGCCGAAGTTCGAAGGCCGACCGCTCGACAAAATATTTATATAAATCAGAGTTCAATCGATTTATGATATTTATACAAAAAAATGAAAATGTATGTTTTCCATTAGGCATTCTCCATCTTTTGCTTAACTAAATTTTTTCTCCACGTTACACACACACACATACATACACCAAAAGAAAATCAAAATTACCAACCACTTAGGCTAATTGCCATAATCGTATAATTATTAATCATCTTAATGATACAGCTAATATCTTTCTAACCTAAATATTCCACCCACTTACGAACTTATATCAATTTCAAACAAAATTTTTTATTTTTATAAAATGAAATTTTTTTGTTTTAAATTTCCATTTCAACGAAAATTAATTTAGAACACAATAAATCTTAATTCACCTTAAGAAAATAACTAAAATATATTTATACACACAAACACACACACACACACCCAACGTTCGATGTCGATCTCAAGAAAATGAAGAAAATTAACAACAACCAAAAGAGAAAATTTATTATTTTTTATTGGAAAAAACTAAAATAAAACAGGGGGAAGAAAATTAATAAAAAAAAAAAAAAAATCTAAAAATAATTAAGAAAATTTAAATTTCGTGGGCTACTAGATATACGTGTTTATTAATAAGATACAGATTTATTTTCTTTTCTTAGCTTTTTTTTTTTTTTTTTTGTTTTTCATTTTCTTTTGTTTTTGATCTCTGGCTAGCTTGGCTGTTTAGTGTTGTGTACTCACACTCAAGAACAAAGTTCACTTTGAACTTCTTGGAACACATCAATCAAATGTATGGTATATTGTATATATGTACAATAGAGTTATCTCTCGCCGGGACCATTTTAATCCGATATATACGAGGAGATAAATAAATTTTAGTACAACAATGGATTTTCATTTTATACATATGTATTTGTGTAAAGTTGACAGATATAAATTTAATTTATCACTGACACTGGTCTTTGGACTCGGTTTGAAAATATTGCCAAGGAATAAGATTTTGCTGAAAATATTTATAGTTTTTTGAGGAATCAAGCCAAAAAGATTGAATTTTTAGAGGTGAACGTACTATATACAGGCATATTCGCATGGTGTAAAAAAATGGACAAATTAAATTTTAAATCCTTCTGTAAAGGATCTTTTTGAAACCAAATTTTATAAAAAAACAAAGGAATATTATAAAAATAATTTAGTATTAAACATGACGTTCACAAAAGAAGACGCGCTCATTATTTTAAAAGTTTACGAGTCGGAAGTTCTTAAGCCGTATTTTTTTTTTTTTTTTTTTTTTTTTTTAATAATTTTATTTATGATAACAATAAAATTTTTTTACAAAGTAACTAGTCATTTTTGACTAACAGCGTTTGACTCTGACAATATAATAATAAAGCACTCATATGTGTTCTTTACATAAAGTGTTGTTTTGGTTGATGTTGCATTGTGCGGACTATTCAGGCAACTCAAAAGGTTTTAGTCTTTTGAGTCTTCTTATTATACCCTCTTGATGAAGTAGTCTTGCAGCTTCGATGTTAGGGTGATGATGGAGCCTCTCCTGGTGTTTTTGAGCACATTTCTTTATTTCACTTGCGACTGTGTCTATTCCGAGATCTCTATGAAGGTCACTATTACGAGTGTACCAAGGGGCATTTACAATTCCTCTGAGGACTTTATTTTGAAATCGTTGAACTATCTGTTGATTGCTGATTTTGGTGCATCCCCATAGTTGAATACCATATGTCCAGACCGGCTTGAGTACTTGTTTATAAAGCATAAGTTTATTATGAATGGATAACTGAGAGTTTCTTCCAATTAACCAGTACATTTTTCTATATTTTAACTGAAGCTCTTCTACTTTCTTTTTCACGTGTACTTTCCACTTTAACTTTGCATCAAGGTTCATACCAAGGTATTTTGCTTGATTGGCATGTGGTACAGAGATATTATTGAGAGTCACAGGTAGTGGTTCTATTGATCTATTAGTGAAGTTAATGTGAGTAGACTTCGATTCATTCACTTTAATTCTCCACTTAGCTAGCCAATCTTGTATATTATTTACGGCTATTTGTAGTTTGAATGTGACTTCACCAATTGTGTCACCAACAGCTAGAATTGCAGTGTCATTTGCAAACGTGGCGATAGTTGTATTGCTCGTCTGCGGTATGTCGCTAGTAAACAGCACGAAAAGGAAAGACCCTAAGACACTCCCCTGCGGGACTCCTGCTTTAGCTTCTTTAATACTGGAGTAAACTCCTTCCTGTTTAACTCTAAAATATCTCCTTTTCAGGTATGACTTTAGCAGTTCGCAATACTCAAATGGCAGAGTTTTCTCCAATTTAAATATTAAACCATCTAGCCAGACTTTGTCAAATGCCTGCGCTATGTCAAGAAATATGGCTGAACAAATCTTTTTTTCCTCTAAGGATTTTTCTATTATATCTGTTATTCTATGAACTTGGTCGATTGTGGAGTGTTCCTCTCTAAATCCAAACTGATGGGACGGAACAGCTCCTGATTTTACAACTTCTGGTTTAATTCGTTTTAATAACAATCTCTCAAATAGTTTTGACATAGTTGGAAGAAGTGATATTGGCCTGTACGAGGCCAGTTCACTTGGTGGCTTACCTGGCTTAGGTATCATTATCACTTCCGCAAATTTCCAAGATAGAGGGACATAACGGAGTCTGAAGGAAGCATTAATTATGTCCGATATTTTTTTAATAGCTTTATTAGGTAGTTGTTTTAGAATCTCTCCAGTTATCAGGTCATATCCTGGTGATTTTTTAAGTACTACATGGTTCTTTATTACTTGTTTTACTTCTTTAGCATTAGTTAATGGAATTTCCTGTCTCAGGATAGTTGTTTGGTTTTCGAACAATATATCCTGTTGGTTAAGTGTTGTTAAATTTGGCTGAAAGTGCTCGAGATGATCCGCGAATTTTTCTGCTTTTTCTTCTTTGCTTTTAGTCAGGTGACCATTATTTGTTCTTATTGGTGGTATATGCATAACTGGCCTTTTCAAATATTTGATTGCTTTCCACAATGAATAATCACTACTTTTATCATAGGTGAGAGATTGTAGGTATGAATTTATTGATTTATTTTTAAATTCCCTTATTTCTCTACGTATTCGTTGTGTTAAATTATTTAATCTATTTTTGACGGTTGGGTCTCGTGTACGTTGCCACTCCCTACGGGTACTTCTCTTCTCTATAACTAGTGATTTAATTTCCATTGGATAGCATTTGCCAGCTATTTTTTTGTTTGTTGTGTTAGTACTTTTCCACGCCGCTACCTGTATGTCCTTGACGAGCTTCTCCACCTCCTGTTCTAATGTTTCTTCTGATGAAAGTTGTGTGTTTAAAATGATGCTATTGTTTAGTTCATTCCTGAACTTTTTCCAATCAGTATATTTATTTGTTAACAGTGGCTGTTTATCATTAGTAATTATTGTATCACTTATTATCATTAAAATAAAGGAGTGGTCAGATGTGGAGTCCAATCCTTCCTGCACTTGTATATAATCAACCGGGATTTTTCTTGTTATAAAGAAGTCAATTAGGTCTGGTGTTTTATTTTGATCACTGGGCCAATAAGTTGGTTTTCCAGTAGAATGCCAGTTGCAGTTGTATTTAATTATTGCTTGATGAAGCTCTTTTCCTTTAGTTGTGGTTAGTCTTGATCCCCAGTCAGTATGTTTAGCGTTGAAGTCACCCCCGACTACAAATTTTTCACCGAGCTGCTTGAAGAACTGAGTATAAGCATTCTCTTTGATGTTATATCTAGGTGGGGAATATATTGCGGATACCACTAACTTGTGGTTGCGGGTATTAATGCTAACGCTAATTGCTTGTATTTCATCACTTTCAAGTTTTTGTTGCAGATGGTATTTAATATCTTTTTTTATAATCACGGCAGTGCCCCCTCGTGCATTATTATTAGGATGAACTGCTGAGTGAACATCGTAGCCACGGATTTTTATATGACTTTGAGTAGTAAGGTGTGTTTCAGATAATAAACATATATCTTTTTTTCTAAATCAAGAAATAGTTGTATTTCATTTTGTCGTTGCAATATACCATTGCAGTTCCATGCAAGAATTTTTAAATTATTTGCCATGTTTTTCGAGTAGAGTGAGCCTTTGTAGGATTGATATAAGGGCTTTTTCTTGCTTTTCTTCTTGTGAACTAAGTCTATCAAGAATATCTTGTAGTATTTTATTAGTTTGGTTATTATTTGAATCATTTAATAAAAGAGAACTATGTTGTCTTCTCGAACTTCCAGTAGATAGTACATCAGCAAATGTTACATTTGGATTAGTTCTTGATGGCTGGATTAATGTTTGGTGTGGCCTTAAATTTGTAGGTATTCTTGTTGAGGCTGAGTTAATTTCTGGCCTGGTAATTATTGAAGTTTCCCTTGTTTTGTTGCGAGTTTTTTGCAGCTCTTTTATAACAATGCAACCTCTGTAGTTGGCTGGGTGTGTCTCTCCACAGTTAACACATTTTGGTGGGGTGTCTTTTAGTTTCGTACATTCAGCCGTACGGTGTTTTCCTACACATTTCACGCATCTGGGCTCCTTATTACAAAAGTTTTGCGTATGTCCGTAGACTTGGCACTTTTTGCACTAGGGGATCAGCTTAGATTTTTTAACTGCTTCTATTTGCACTTTCATATGGAGTATTTCGCTGATTGCATAAATATTTTTAATGTCTTCTGTTCTTTCAAAAGACAACATATATAATGGAAAAGGTGTTTTGTCACCTCTTTTTAGCAGCTGTGTAACTTCTTTAATTTTGTATTTTTTCTCCAAAAGATACTCTTTTATCTCTTCTGGTTTGCATGAAGCGTGTAGCTTCCTAGCAATGACTTTGGTTTGCCTTGTCTGCTTATCTTCGTAGGAATACCACGCTGTCTTTTCTTCGTTAAGAGCTCCTGTTAACTTTTTATAGCTATCACTGTCTGTGACATTTATTTTGATATCACCACTATTTAACGCTGTACCTTGGAACTTTATATGATTGTTGTCCATGATGTTTCTAATACTCTGATAATTATTGGAATTAGATATTATTACTGGAGGTGGCCGTGGCACTTTTTTCTCTAGTTGTACATTCTTACTTCCGGTTGGGAGTTCATTATTTGATCGTTTCTGTTCCGACGGAACCTGAGCTTTATCCTCCTGTTGCATGTGCCTACTTCCGGTTGGAAGCTGCTCAACTGATTGTTTCGAATCGGGTGAAATCTGTGGTGATTTACTCATCTTACGTTTCTTATTTTTTTTATTACGGTTCAGAATCCATCCCGTTTCTCTATTGAGTTCTTCCTCGTCTGTTTCATACATAACCTCTATATGATCATTGGTGTTGTTTATCTTAGTGGTTTCTTTCTCAGACATTACTGCATTTAGAGCATTTTTTAACTCCTTGTTTTCTCGCTGTAAGTTTTTGAGGTCTTTGTTTAGATTTAACGTTAACTTTTCTATTTCGTAAATCTTATTGCGCAGTTCTGCGTTATCCCTTTCTAAGGTGTTCGCTATTGGTGGTGGTGATCTACCCACCCTATATTGTTGTTTAAATGGGTTGGGTTGCCCAACAGGGCTGTTAAACAATGATTGGCTCACCCCAGAATCCTTTGAGCCAGCCTCGTTAGAGGGTGGATTTGCCAGCTGATTAACTGGGTTACCACCTGGGGTACAATTTCCTGAATCCGTTGTACTCATTGTTTATTTTACTGGTCATAAAGCATCTACCACTCTGACCAGTACGAGTTGGTAGTGGGTCTGGTTTGAGAAGATCATTTACTAAATTCTCGATAGTCAGTTATACCTCCGTGTCTCGGTCGCCAGAGCCTCGTTAGTTATCTAGCAGGGTGCACCACGTGCAGGTGAGGATGACATTTGGACTATTTGTAGACCAATTACTTAAGCCCCCTTTCCCACCCCTCTTAAGCCGTATGATCAGTTTTTTTAATATACAATAAATATTTGTGACTTGCATATATTTGTAATATAATTCACAGGAAGCAAAAAGCAATTTGAGCATTTGTAAGCTCATCAAATTATATTTTTATATTTGTTATTGTAATCAATGTATTAGTTTTGTACATAAACCATAAAATTATTAATTTAAAACATAGTAAAAATACAGCTATCAAAATAACTACTTTCGATTAGCCCCGACCAACGGTAAGCAGAAAGTAAGTTTTCAACACAACAAAAAATTAATTTATCTGGCTATAACAGCAAGAGAAATAGAAGTTCTATCTTAATTCGGCTCTAAATTTTTGTTTATAATGCTAATACATTTAGACATTTAGGCTGTTTTCAAAACCGATACTTATTTACTTATTCGACGCCATCTTAAATAAGTAAGTAAAATCATTCAAATTGATTTCACTTACTTATTTTGACAGCAGCAATAAAAATTTATTTGTTTTCCAATTTTTTGAGTTAAGGACACTGCTATTCGCAACATAATCCGCTTATAACATTGAAATTAAATTTTGATGACTTCTAAATAATTAATTATCTGAAAGAATTCATTTTTTACTTCAGTGTTCGTCAAAAACAAATTTTACATTTTTCGGTATCACGCTACCTTAGAAAAATATTCATAGGCAAAATGACAAGCAATTTAGATTTTTTTTGTAAAAAAGGGATAGTAAATAAGTCACCTCGATAAGATACTTATTTGAATGAGTTAGGTTCCACAAATAAGTATTCGTTTCGAAAACAGCCTAAAGGCATTGCCCCATGCACAAACGGCAAACCGGCATTTGAAACCGTCAAATCCAATTATTCCCTAAATTGTTTGATTTTCAATATCAAAATTAATAAAGAATAGTTCGAATTTATAAGTTCCACCTTATTCGTAGAAAATTTTATTAAAATGAATTTAATTTCATTCAAAAAACTCCAATTTTATATTTCGACGGACTCATTTTTGCTTGACGGCCGGCAAAACATAAAATTGGTGGAAGTTGTAGGTTTGAACTATTTGTTAATAATTTTCATATTGCAAAGTGAAGCAACTTAGCCAAAAATTGGGTTTGACGGTTTTAAAATGCCGGTTTTCCGTTTTGCATGGGGCATTGCCTTAAGGCTGTTTTCGAAACGAATACTTATTTGTGGAGCCTAACTTATTCAATGTAATTTCTTATGGAATAAGTAAAGTTCCACAAATAAGTATGAAATAAGTATCGGTTTCGAAAACAGCCCAACACAAGACATTTACACTAAATAAATTAGATGATTTGATCTAGTCGCCTTAGCGTTTTACTTCAAAGAAATGGATTTTCTTGTTTTGCTGTTATGAAGATGTCTTTTTTCAACTAGGATCCTAGTAGGACGTGATTTAATTCTCTTGCTGTAATTTTTAATCTCGTTTTAAATGGCGTATTTCCAAGTCCCTTTTCTTAAATCCCGTTTTCCAAAATCCCGTAGCCTAAAATTCCGTATTAACCATGATACATCGGCTCTTAGTACTGGATCTATTTTGTGTGTGTGTGCGTAGGTGTGTGTATGTGTGTGTATATGTGTGTGTGTGTGTATGTGTGTGTATCGGTGTGGATGTGTGTGGTGTGTGTGTGTGTGTGTGTGTGTGTGTGTGTGTGTGTGTGTGTGTGTGTGTGTGTGTGTGTGTGTGTGTGTGTGTGTGTGTGTGTGTGTGTGTGTGTGTGTGTGTGTGTGTGTGTGTGTGTGTGTGCGTAGGTGTGTCTATGTGTGTGTTTGTGTGTGTGTATATGAGTGTGTGTGCGTGTGTGTGCTTCCTACGGACTCAAAATTGCGTTGAAGCATGGCATCGTCGCTTTAAAGTTGTTGCGGTTAAGCGGTATGCTGGACTCTGGAAAATTATCCAAGATTTTTCGATAGAATTGATTTTGGCAAAGTCTCTTTCTTTGATTGAGAAAGTAAAATCTGGGGGAAAGTTACCGCAATGCTTAACTAAATTTTTAAATAATAAAATGATTAACATTACGAAATTTCTACGGAATGGCTTTTTTAATCGATATACAGAATTTTTACTGCGCGTTTTTAGAATTACGGTATTTTGGAATGCGGGATTTTGGAATGCGGGATTTTGAAATACGGGGTTTTGAATTAGAGGATTACATCAATTTACGGGATTTCTTACTTACGAGATTTTATAATACGGGATATAGAACCCCTCAGCTTACAATATGTTCCAAGAAGCTGGAGGGAGGTTCGGGTGATTTTTATCCCGAAAACGAGAAGAAGATCCGCAGAGGACGTCAAGTTAGACACACTACATATTAGATCCAATGCCCTCCTAAGGCATCCTCTAGATCTCAGCCAACATGCATATCAGGCTGGGAGATCGACAGAAACAGCGCTCCACGAGCTGACAACAAATATCGAAGATACACTTCGGAATAAAGAGGTTTTGTTATGCTCTTTCATCGATATTCAAGGGGTTTTTGACAATACCAAGTTCGAAATGATTCAAGAACAAGCACATGCAAGGGGAATAGACTCCTTCACCATAGGGTGGATAATCAATATGCTTAGAAACAGGAGGATAACGGCCTCCTTTGGTGATAAAACCATCACGATTGCGGCTACCAGGGGTTGTCCCCAGGGGGGAGTTCTCTCACCCTTTTTGTGGCTACTCGTGATGGATGGACTACTTATAAGATTAAAAAACTCTCACTTCTCGAATATCACCTACGCGGACGATCTAGTCTTAATGGTTAGGGGGAAATTCGAGAGTACAATAGCGGAACGTATGCAATATGCCCTCGAGTTGGTAAGCGACTGGTGTATTGAGACGGGCCTTAGAGTAAACTCCAACAAAATTATTTGTATTTCCTTTACAAATCGGAGGCAAACAATTCTCCCACCTCTATCTCTAAATGGGGAAATTCTCCAAATGGCGACGGAGGTTAAGTACCTGGAAGTGATACTTGATCAGAAACTGACATGGAACCTGTTTTTAAAATATCTCACAAACAAGGCAAATAGGGAGACAAATTTCACCTGCCAAAGAATGATTGGCAAAACGTGGGGTCTAAATCCCCAAATGGCACTTTGGTTATACTCAACCATCGTAAGACCAATAATCTCTTATGCGGCGTTTGTGTGGTGGCCTAAGAAAGAGCAAAGTGGTGCTTGCTCAATATTGGATAGGATCCAAAGGCTAGCTTGTTTGACTGTAACGGGAGCAATGAAATCCTGCCCTACAGCTGCTCTTGAGAAACTATTGGGGCTCTCACCACTACACTTGCACCTTAAAAGAGTAGCTGGTTCAAGGGCAGTTAATAACATATCTCAAATTAAAACTATTAGACCAGGACATAATAGCATCCTGGACAAATTGAATCTGGACGAAGAAATAATCCAACTATCAGACGTGATGAGTAAAACTATTGACTGCCGGAGGAATTTCACGATTGAAATACCCGACAGGGAAGAAGCGGGGAGTATCATCTCCTCCTTACCCAGTCACGCCTTCATATGGTACACTGACGGTTCAAAATCATTGGTGGGCACTGGTGCGGGTATAATCGGGCCGGGTCTCGAACTCTGTATTCCATTGGGTAAAACCCCCACAGCTTTCCAAACAGAGATTTGTGCGATCGAGGTCTGTGTCTCACAAAAAATATAGGAAAACCGAGATTTACATAATCTCTGACAGCCAGGCGGCATTGCTTGCCTTAGGAGCATCTGTCTTCTATTCCAAAATAATCTGGAGCTGCTATTGCAACCTTCTAGAACTCAGCAGGGAGAAAAAAGTAACCCTTTTATGGTCCCCCGGCCATTCCGATATACAGGGAAACGAGGCGGCAGACCGCTGTGCAAAAGGGGCAGCGGAGTGCCCTTTCCTTGGCCCTGAGCCTTGTATTGGTTACTCGAAGAGCCATCTAGCAAATGGCATAAGAAATTGGGAACAACAACATACGAAAATATTCTGGGAGTCCTCCATTGGGATGAAACAGACCAAAAAACTAATAAGCTATGATATTAGACGTTTAGATCAGGCAATCAAGATGGATAGACAGTCTCTAAAATCCCTCACCTGGTACTTAATAGGACATGACTCTTTTAATGGATATCTGGAGAAAATGGGAAAGTCCCCTACAGGCCGTTGTAGATTTTGCAACCTGGAAAGGGAAACATCCGAACATCTACTATTCACGTGTGATACTATAATCCATAAAAGACTTAAATTCCTCCATGAATACACAATACATAGGCCTAACGTCGGCCCTTTAAATACGCATGAGCTGGTGGCGTTTATCAAAGACTTGAACCTCCACTTTACGTGAAACTTTCTGGGGATGCACAATAGACCTCAGTGGTCGCGGTGCACAGGGCTAGGATAGCTCACCCTGTAAAAAAAAAAAAAAAAAACCTCGTGCGTAAATCTCCGTTAATGGGTGTTATTATGGGTGTAAGAGCGTCGCGAACATCCGATAAATACCCAGAAATCGAAAATTATTAAATGATGTGAATAACTCAATTTGTCATTTATGTATTGGTCGTAAAAGTGATTAGTCCAATTTCCAGACTTATGCAACATCACAACCGAATTTTCAAAAATATTATCTTTTTTTGCCGAGTACCGCGGCGGCAATACAATTTTGTATTATTGTATCAATCAACCACTTGATCAAACATGATCTCTTTTTCGAGCAATTCCTAACAATTTAAAAGCATGCATCTAAATTTTGAAATTTATTAAACATTTCACTAGGCATTCACATTTATATAAATATGTAAATATGGCAATTAGCCATCAAGATTGTACCACTTGGTATCATTCACGTTATTTTCTGTTCAAAAATTTCCCCATTTCTCAGAAATTAAAATATTTTTAAAGTAACAAATTGTATATTCGGACAGCATAATAAAAATTGTCAATGTAAGGGATATTTTTCAAAAAAATATCAAAAATGTTTACTAAAACTATTTATCATAAATTTCGGGCAATGTCATAGACTATGTTCAAAACCTATGACAATTATTTTTTAGTGCTATACTGTCCGAATTGTATAATAATAATTTCCCCACCTCCTATGTTGTTTGCTTCATTTTGTTGCAGTCATTTCCGATAAATGGGAGTAATGATTTAGACCGTTATAAGCAATTGTAAGACATATGAAACTTTTTGTAGCCGCCACTTTGAGGAACCAACCAAAACCAAGATTTCGTACCCAACCCGAGACTGCCATATTGAATTTAAAAAGCCAACCGGCTTTGAAAACTGAATGAAAAAACCTAACTTTTAATCCCTTGCACGATTGTTAAAAGTGTATTCTGGGAGAATATGGTTGTCCAGTTGAGACAAAATGTCCCGTACATACATATGTATGTATACAACTGTAAATAATTTGTACAAAATAGTTTGAAAAATTTATAAATAACTTACTCATGACATTTTGGTTTGAACTTCTGTTTTTGAATGTCACGAAAATCAAAACCAATGACAATTTTCTCCGATTTGTCATTTTATTGCTTGTATCATTTTGAAAAAGTCAAATGATCAGAATCGCATTTCAGTCCTTACAGTATATTGTTATTTTACAGCAGTTAAAATGTTATTACAATGTTACAACAAAATGTCATTTGTGTCTTGATAGAAATGTAGGCCCTAGCCTAGCTACAGCTTCCTATTCTAGACGGACCGCCAAAGAGGCCTCCGAGGAAGACCCCTACCTACGTTAAAGGAACCTAATCAAACTCGATCACCGTGTCTGGCGTTCTTTTATTCTGGATCGGGCTATTGGCATCCCCATTCTCTTACCCGGTGCATCTTGCAGGTTCTCTTATATTATGTCACGTCGTTTGACTATGAGCATTAGAGGAGCATCTTTGAGGCGGTCAAATGACTTCATGGAATGTAGCGCCAGCGAAAGGTTGGAAGAATAATTGGGGGTGGGAGCGGTAAAATTTGTTGTTAAGCCGGATAAGCCTTGAAATAGGAGTGCAAAAAAAAACAAACAAAACGAAAAGAATGCAGCTAATCCATCTAACACCGTCTTAATCAAGGAGATTTTAATTTTCCACCAAAATTTGCGAACGAATTTTAAACATGATTTTTACAGTTCTATTTAAAAAAAAATACCTTCACCAGAGTAATTGATCCAAAGGGATGACTATTTTAGAAAAAACCAACACAATGAATTATTTGTTCCCACTGTTATGGTTACCCGTAGCTTGGTAAAATATTCAAAGATGATTGCTGGGTGTTTTGAATCAGTTTGTAAGCCGAAAGACATCTATAAGTGTGAAAATCTAGACAATGGTGAAAACAACGTAACCCTACTTACACCACGATCTAAAATCGAAAATATTCATTGAGTTCTAGAAGTATTCGGAAATGGATGTGGTGGTCTGATAAATACAGAATTTGCTCTGTTCAGGCTCGAATAGCGAATTATACTAATAATTCGCAAATTCCCTTACTAATTTCTTCATTACATTTACCTTTTTCTACATACATATCATCACCTCAGTATTTAGATCTACCACTCCAAATCTGCCAAGTAATAAGAATATTTTCCCAAATGTCCATGTTTTATTGAAACTATCCGTAACCCTATACATATTACAGCGGGATCGGCAACAATTGAAAGATCGTGTTCGCTACACTAAGAAAACTTAAAAGTTACCTAAATACGAAATATAATTGGCGGCAAAATGGAACGAAATTGTTAAACATTCACAGGGATGGAAGCGCCCAGTGAGGGCTCAGTGAGGGCTTTTATTATTGATGTGGCAATGTTGGTTTTATGTGTACTTTGTCATCTTTATGATTTAATTATTAGTAGTCAATTATGGCAATGTGTTAGGTAGTAATTAAATACACAAAAAAAAGTTGAATAAAAAATAGTCAAACATTTTTATGTGAATTCTGTTGAATTTTAGTGTCTTAGCGTTTGACATGCTATATGGCAGGAAGCCAACAAGTTTCGCATCTAACATGCTATATGGCAGAATGTATATTAAATGGAAAGGTGCGCGTCTAAGAAAGGTAAATACTGCTTTTATTATACATATTCATATTTTGCAATTGTAGGACTTAGTTTACATCAAGGTTTGGTTACCTCGGATTAAATTTGTAGTTTTAAAATTAAGATTGAAGTGAAGTGCAGTGAAATCTCTTTATAGCCATTTAACGAAATTTGGCTAATCAAAAGAGTTGTAAGGAAGTAAAATATAAAAATTTTGCATTTTCAGAAATTTATTGCACTGAAATTCCAATACAGTGAACTAATTTCTCTGATCCCTTTGGCATTGTGGCATCGTCAACGAAATTTCACTGTATTATATTAGAGTTTTATTTAATTGTGATTTAATTGATAGAACTATTATTATTGCATTGCATTTGTGAATGATTTTGTTGAGGACAGTGCGTGTCTTTAAGAGTGATGGCGTATTTTTTTGGAATGTCTTGAAGAAGTTCAAAACTAATTAGTATGAGTATGGATTTAAGTGGTAAAGGTTAGGGATGATTAGAGTAGGTTTCAAGGTATTTGTTCCCGTGATATTTGTAACTTCTTAATTTAAGTTCAGGTCGTTAATTCACCTTAATCTAGGATCATAAGAAATAAATCTAGGATTATAATAACAAAAATTTTAATAGGTAAGTGGCTTCAGACAGGAGAGATTAACATGCTTCATATGACATAGGAGGAGCAAGTGTATGCAAGGATAAATATGTTTATTTTTACTTATTTTAATATTTATCTATTTTACATTATTTATTGTGTTACTAGATGGTGATAGGTGATTGATTGTAATTTACAAAAAACCGTCTACGATTTATAGAAAATACAACCAGCTAGCACGATGCTAAGTTTCCATTCAAATTCAATTTATTTACTTTTTAATTTAGTAAGGATCCCTTTACGCTGCTATTATTTAATACGTTCCAGATTTAATTGAAATTGTTTTACAGTAGTTTCTTTCTTTAAGCAGCGTGAATTAGTAAATAATAATTTTAATTTTGATTTTCGAGAATGAACAATAATGAATTTCGAAGTGCATTGTCATTGTGTTACTAATTATTGGCTAAAGCTAGGTGTTTGTAACCGGACCAATTCTGTCATAGCTAACAAACCTTTCGTAGCCTACGATTTTGTTATATGTTAAGAGAGTGTACGATGGCACCGGTCATCTTCGGATAAGCTTAGGCTTGGCCGTAAACTCTAATCAATCAATTCACAATTACAAATGTTTCATTTTAAAACACCTCGCTCGACAAATTTCTTTATGATGAATGTGTGATCCCTTACAGCCTAGATTTTTGAAAGTTGTTATATTTTTAGGTTAAAGAAGACCCTCTACTGACAATTTTTTAATATCAAAGATCTGTCCTAGAGATAGCTGACTTTTTTATAAAGCATTTTCTCGAAAGTAATTTAAAATTTAACTTCGGTTCGAAAGGACTAAAGTTGTATAAATCTTGTCCAAAATGACCAAAAATCACATTTTTAGACGTTTAGAAAGCTGAGTCTGAAAGAGGAGAAAAAATAAAAATGTCCGTCCGTCTGTCTTATGTCTTGATATCTCGAGAACAGCTTGCCCGTTTTGGAAATTTGTTTGGCCAAACTGTTTCTATGATCAAGGCGGGGAATTGAAAAGCTTTTGGAAGCTGTACGTCAAGAGAATTCGGTGCCTGCCATATGAATTGACCCAAAACCATGTGGTGATTTTACCATGTTGAAAATTTTTTTTATATACAGTCCGTTACAGTTGATTAAATCCAATGAAAACAATGTAGGAAATACCCTTGTATGATTTAATTTTAACCCCTGTGTTGTTTGGATTTTTACTAAAATTTAAAGAACATTATCACTAAAATAAAAGGCTGAACATTTTTTTTTTTTTTTTTTTTTTGAGTTTTAAAGTCGTACATTTTGTTATTTTGTTGAGAAGTACCAAAAAAATGCATTTTTTTATTGTTACATGTGAAGAAATCCACGCCAGAATTTGAATAAATACACGAAATATTTTTATGAAATTATAATTTTTTTTAATATTTAAGTTTATTTATTTATAATAATATATTTTTTTATTTATTTTAATAAAGGGTGCTGCCTCCATTCTTTGAAATAAGCTCAAATATTCTATTGGGCATTGAATCGTATAGCGACTTAAATTATTCAAAGAAATGTCGGCCCAAGCAGCTTTGATGGCTTCAATAAGCGACTCCTTATCATTATACTGCTTATCCCCTTCATAAACCTTGCGAAAAAGCCATCCCCAAACGTTTTCCATAATATTTAAATCAGGAGAGGATAGGGGCCATTTAAGTAAATCGACGTTTTTCCAAAAATCCAGCCTTTTGCAATCCTTGCCGTATGTATAGGGGCGTTATCTTGCTGATAAGTCCATCACCACTTTAAATGCTGAATCCAAAATAGACAGATATGACTTAGCTGTCATTTTTTGATTTTGAAAAGCTAACTCAGTCCCACCGTAGTATGAAATACCTCCCAAGGCCATAACCCCCTCCTTCCCTATTATGATGTCGATTGAGAACTATTTAGCTCTTCTTTGCGAAGGTCATGGAAATAATACTTATAACCATCGGACCCGTCTAAATTGAATTTTTTCTCATCCGAAAACACTACTTTATAACACTGGTTATTCCATGTCATATGCTCTTTCTCACTCAAATTGAAGCCGATTGTTTTATCGAGCTTCGTTTAATGGTGGCTTTTTCTTAATTTTCATCCGTTTAAGATGTTTAGCTTTCTATATGGCGCGACGAACGGTTTGTACACAGATATTAACACCGGCTTTCTCCTTGATTCTGCGAGCACAGCATTTATTTTACGCTTATCTACCTGTTTTAATTTCGAAACAGAACAGCCTTTCATATTTTTTCCATAGTTTTCAGGATTTCTTAAATAATTTAGCACAATAGTGTGACTTCGGCCTAGTTTTTCGGCTATGAATCGGCTCGAATGTCTTTGATCGTGGTATCAATTTTTCCCTTTTCAACATCGTTTAGGCTTTTGTTTTTCCCATTTTTTCAAAAAAACAATTTACAACACTAATTTAATTTTTATTTAATATTTTTTATTTTAATAAAACTATAAACAAAAGAAAGGAAAATGAACTGGATTTATTCACGTGTAACAATAAAAATGATTTTTTTTTACCGTGTTTAAATGAAAAACAAAAAAGAACATTTCCAAAGCCAACTAGAAAACCAATTTTTAATCATTTGATTAGTGATGAAATCATCTACCTTTCAGTATAGAAAAAACAATAGCGATAGAATCCAAAAGAGATGAATTCGGGAATTCCCATTTTTTTATTTAGAGGATTTAATCTGCTGTAACGGACTGTATCAACCATTAACGACCAATACATTCTATCATCCACTTTCGAAATTAAATTCAGATAGTTGTTACGGCCGGTATTGATGTACAATTAAAATGCACAATGTACTTGTGTGACGTCAGTACATTGCACAATATGATATGGTGTATCGGTATTGGTTTTGCCTAAATCCATTTCTACACAAGCAGATTAAAGAAGAGAAAGGAACATTTTTTTCCGGATATTAGAGGATTTCCGTTTAAAAGAGGTTCTACTTTATACTCAAATATGAAAGTTAGAGTTACCATTTTATGTAGATTGTACTAGGTGTAGGTACTATGATTTGACTTAGTTCTGAGGATATTAGCGAGGTCAGCGGATTTTTTCAAGGATAATTTCGAATTAGCTCATAAACTAGTATATTCCGGATAAATTAATTGCTTTACATTATTGCAATTGCAAGCATATATTAAACTAAGCATTATATTAGACTATTTTTAAATTAGTTTACAGCACCTGCACAATTTATTAGAAAATGGAATAATAATGATTTCACTTCGCAGCAATAAAATACATCTGCAGAATTTTCAAATTTAAGATTACATATATGAAATATAATTTAAGAATTATTTTACGATTTAAAGAGTTCGAATATTTTAAATGTTAGATCCCAAGAACAAACTATTTTTGCATACTTGCTATGTTAAAAATGGTAAATCATCGTTAAACGATTGAAATTTTGTAAGCTAAATAAAATCGTTATTATTCTAATTTCTAGTGCAGATGCCGTTTAAAAATAGTACAGAATAATGTTTAGTTTATTTATACGGTCGAATACAATGCAATTAATTTATGTCGGACATATTGATTTATGACCCCTTGTTAATATGAAATTATCCTCGCACTTCATGGGTATTGTCTGATCTAAAAACAAAATCCACCGACATCTCTAATTTATTGTAACTAATAAATTTAACACACACTCACACAGGGAGGATTTACGTTAATAATAAATCATTTCTAAATATTCTGATAAATATGTATGCGTATTTAGAGTGTGAATAGTATAAACTCTTAAGAATATTTTTATATAAGATAATAATAATAAATAAAAAACTAGATCGCAATAAATAAATGTTTGTTTAATAATTTTTAACATTCCAAAAGATTATAATTTTGACGTGTATAAATTAGGCCGAAGAGAGACAGAGTTCATTGACTATGACTTCTTCTGATCACTGAAGACTGAAATGCGCAGACAAACCTAATCTACTTTTCATTTCATTTCACAACAATTACCTCATATACACACTATCATAAACTTTTCAATCCCAAAACAAAATCGTACTTTTAATTTTAGAATTAAATTTTTATAATTAAATTTATTCACAGGAAATATAAATTTATTTTTTTGTGAACATTACACAAAAAAAAATTGTTAAACAAAAAATGCCGGAATTATGATATTTTGTATATATGTGTTGTTTGTTTAGCCTACCGATTTTCAGTTGTTTTTAACATTTTATGTTATCCCATCTAATTTTATAACTTTTATATTAGAAAATGGGTTAGATCGAGCGGCGGCGGCGGCGGCAGTGGCGGCAACTGATTAAATTTTAATTTTGAGCGATCATAAATTTCTTGACTTGTCTGTATACACATATTCGTGTATCAGTTTTATAATTCAAATATTTTGACAGTTAATAGACAGTCAAAACATTTTTCTCCTGCTGTTTGATTAAATCATTATTAAAACGTAAAATATAATAATTATGTTCAAATTTTTCTCCATCAAAATGTCATATTTAACAAATAAATAATTTTCTCATAAATAAAATTAACGACACCGAAAAAAAAAAAAACAGAAGAGTTAAACAGTAAAATATTAAGATTTTATTCTTAAGATAGCAACAAGTCTTGGCGTGCGTAAGCACATATAAATCACATATACATATAAACAAATATGAAAATTACATAGCATCTGTTAAAATTCTGTCAAAATATGAAATAAAATTTTAAAATTAAAAAAAAAAAAAAATTTGAAAACGGAAAAGTTGGAAAATATTTGTAACAATTATTGTTTATCGCTCATGTTTAAAATGTAACATAAGAGGAAATATAAATATAACAGTTTTTCATTTTGGAAATTGCGTGTTTATGTATAATAATTACATACACTTTATTATAATTTTCATCAGTACTTATGTTGCCAGAAAATGTATATACCAAAACTGTTGTACTCTTGGCAAGGTACCAATAATTTCATTTTTGTTTTAAATTAATTAATCGAATTATGTTTGTTGAATGTAATATTAATCGACACCATCATGTTTAATATTTCCAAAATTTAAACATTTACGTTCAGGAATTAAATAATTATTGTATTTTACGAGTACATATAAAAAACAATATCAACTTGCCGGGCGCCAGTTCCATAAGCATAAACAACTAACTAAACATTAAGCCAATAAAAGGATTTGAGAATATTGATTTCAAGGCGTGTATCGCACTGGAAATAGTCCAGACAACCATAAATCTTTTTTGTCTGGCAAAGTTAAATGACTGCAGAAATTCTCTTACATAGTCTAATTGTAATTTTTAATTTATATGATTTTAATATGTTCCGAAGATTGTAAGAGGATTCAATCCAGTTTCGAACTGATGAGCTTATGATTATGAAGAAATCAATCATCTCATCAGGCCGCGGCGACTGGACTGATTATACCTCAATTTACATTCTATATATACAGAATGTACTGTGCGTTATGTACTAGCGAATCATACTAATACAGATAAATTCTCTTAGAATTCTTCTTCTTCACGACATTCACACAGCTCTATTTCTGTGTAAGCTAATTTTACTTTTATTAATTTTTTTAATTTTTTTAATTTTTAACATTCAAAAAATTAATAAAAGCTAATTGTAATGTTTACGAGGTTTTAATCTAAGCACTAAGCCAAAAAAAAAAGATTTAAGAATATTAATTTTGGGGCGTATTTTACGATCAAAACTCGCCTTGTCGCATATTGCACGATTGACACTTGCCTTGATCAAGAAGCCTGCATCAATAGTTTTAGGCTGATAATAGTTTTGAGAGTATTGATAGTCCTTGAATATTGCACGACTGAAATCTCGTCGGCTTATGCGTTTTTAATAAAAAATCCATACATCCTTAAATATTGTCCGGCAAAGCTGAGGGATTGTAGAAATTGTCATTTGTTTACATTTTTTTATATAGTAAGTGGCCTGGATTTAACGCACTCTCTATCGACTCTGGAATTATTTTAACCCTAATATTTTTATACGTTTCTCCAATAAATCTTACAATTCTTAATAGAATACCTTTTTGATGTTGAAATAATTTAGTTCACGTACTTTGTATGAACGGGGAATGAACCGATAAATGTAAAGTGCTGAAACCTCACGTGGTGATCAAACCTTTGGTCCAAAGGTTTCTGAACTTAATCCCAAACTCAACGCCTAACCCAGTTCATGAGTCAACCCCAAATAATTTTCCAACTGAACCCTTCACTCAACCCACCTCAACCTCAACTCAACTTAACTACTCAACGGGCAACTCAATGTAGAAATTAACTCGATTCCAAAGCTACGTGTGCATGTGAACTCAACTTAAATGAACACACCCACGAGTCAACCTCAAATGAATCCCCAACCGAAAACCACACTCAAACCCTATTCAACACTAACTTGATAACTTTACTTCAACTGAACCCTCATCCCAAACCTAAACTCAACCCTAACTAAACCCCAATTCTACTTTCAACTCAACTCCCAACACTACCCTCAACTCAATTCTAAACTCAACGTTAAACTCAAACCCTAGATTACCACGGTTCCAAAACTACATGCGTAGATTAACCCAACCCCAAATAAATGACCAAATGAACCTCATCGCTCAACCCCAACTCAATACCCTACTCAACGCAACTCTTAACTAAACACCCAACTCAATCTTCAAATCAACACGTTCCAAAAAACTAAACGCGTAGTCGTACATGAAATCAACTCATAACAACTTAATCTATCTTCCAACTCAAATCTCTACTTAACCCCAACCCAACCCTAATCAACCGCAACTTGATCACAAATTCATCCCTAAACTCAGCCCTGGCATCTTGGAGGTCAGCAATATCGAATAAATGCAATACCGAGAAAATACGATGACATCAAAATGATCTCATTTTTATGAATACTGAGAAAGAACAATCCAAGCCACGGTGTGAATATCCAAATAGTTAAAAATAAATAAACTCAACCGCAAACTCAAAGGTTTACTCAATCCCCAGCACAGCAAGGTCAGAAAAATTACATGCGTGAAGTACGCTACTCAACTCAAGTTAACTTCCAACTCAACTCACAAGTCTCCCCAAATAAACACACAATCAACACAACCCCAACTCAACTCCCAACTCACCCCTCAACTCAGTCCCAAACTCAACCTCACGATCAACCAATCTAATCGAAAAACTACATTTTTACATTTGACTTCCAACTCAATCCTCAACACAACCCCAAATAACGCCCAACTTAACCGCTGACTCCTACTCAATTCAACCCTAGCTTAACTCCAACTCAATCTCAACTCAGCTCTAGTCCAACTAAAATTCAACTTTAACCCGATAACCTGCAACTCAGCCCATAAATGTTTAATATCAACATGGTGTTAAAAACTATATACGTTCCTGAACTCAACTAAAGCTAACTCTAATTCAACCATCAACTTAACACACAAATAAATCTTTAGCTGAATTGTTCACTAAAGCCTAACATAACTCCAACCAACACCACCTCAAGCCAACATATCATCGTTCATTAAGGAGCAATTTCGCCTTTTTCCTTTATGGAAAAAAATACACAAACGCCTATTTAATCTACTAGATTTACAGAAAACTATTTAATACTAACACCTCAAATTGTATTAAACATTTTTATGTCAGTAAGTAAGTCCAAAGGATTCTGAACTTAACCCCAAACTCAACGCCTAACTCAATTCATGAGTCAATCTCAAATAGTTTTCCAACTGAACCCTTCACTCAACTCAACTCAACCTCAACTCAACGGCCAACTCAATGCAAAAATTAACTCGATTCCAAATCTAAGTCTATATGTCAGCTCTAATTAAATGAACACACCCACGAGTCAACCTCAAATTAATCCCCAACCGAAAACCCCACTCAAATCCAACTCAACCTACATTCAAACCCTATTCAATACTAACTTGATAACTTGACCTTAACTGAACCTTCATCCCGAACCTAAACTCAACCATAACTCAACCCCAACTCTACCTTCAACTCAACTCCCAATACAACCCTCAACTCAATTCTAAACTCAACGTTAAACTCAAACCCTAGATTAACACGGTTCGAAAACTACATGCGTAGATTAACTTACTTAATATAATCGCTACCACAACTCCGGACACAACCACAGATAAATGACCAAATGAACCTCATCGCTCAACCCCAACTCAATACCCAACTCAACGACAACTCTACCCTCAACGCAACTCTCAATTAAACGCCCAACTCAATCTTCAAATCAACACGTTCTAATAAACTAAACGCGTTCCAACTCAAATCTCTACTCAACCCCAACCCTAATCAACCACAAATGCTGTCACCACCATACGGACTTTGGAGACTTAGCTGATAATTATTAAAACAAGTTATTTTTTGTATTTATTTATCTTGGTACTAATTATGTTCTCTATTATGAATGAGCTATGTTTAAAATAGGGTGTCCAACATTTTAAAAATAAATAAACTCAACCCCAAACTCAATGGCTTAATCAATCCCCAGTACAGCAAGGTCCGAAAAATTGCATGTGTGAAGTACGCTACTCAACTCAAGCTAACTTCCAACTCAACTCACAAGTCTCGCCAAATATTTCCGCAACTGAAACCCTCACTAAACCTCAACACAACCCTAACTCAACTCCCAACTCACACCTCAACTCAATCCCCAACTCAACCTCTAAACCAATCAACTCGATCAACCAATCTTTTAGTCCAACTCCAATTCAACTTTAACCCGATGACTCAGCCCATAAATTTTTAATATCAACATGATCTTAAAAACTACCTACGTACACGAACTCAACTAAAGCTAACTCTAATTCAACCATCAATTTAACACACAAATAAATCTCCAACTGAACTGATCACTAAAGCCTAACACAACTCCAACCAACACCACTTCAAACCAACATATCATCGTTCACTAAGGAGCAATTTCTCCTTTTTTTCTCCTTTAATCTGTTTGTGTGGAAATGGACTTATGGAAAACCAATACACAAATACCTATTTAATCTACTAGATTTACAAAAAACAATTTAATACTAGCACCTCAAATTTTTATTAAACATATTTATGTCAGTACCCAAGTAACAATTTGACAGGTAAATTGTCCTAGACAGCAAAAACAAAGCTGTTACAACGTCGTGAAATCAGAAAAATTACACAAATTAGTTAGAAATGTTAAATAAATATTCAATAAGTTTTTAAAACGTTGTGGCAATGAAAAAAAAAAGCTAATTAGCTTAAGTAGGTATATAAGACATTCCAGCAGGGATTTTGTTATATGCCATAAAGTAAAACAGTCGGGAAAAAAGCCATTTTGCTGTGGTAGTCAACTAAACAAATATGACAGCTATAATACTTTATTTATTTTTTTGTGTAATTTTCAAACATATTTGCATTTAATCAAAATTACTGTTAAAATAACAAAATAGTTAGAAAACCAGTCTAAAAGAAATTTATAAGTAATTTTGGAGGTGGAAAAGGATTTTTTCGGCTATGATTATTTGCGGATACAAAAATCCAATATGCTGTGCGGTCTAATTTTGCGCTTTATGACATAAAATCAAATAAGTCGAATGTAATGACGAACAAACATTTATATAATTATTTATAATTTTATTTATTTATTATTTTTATAATTTTATATATTTACTAATTGATTATTTATAATAATTGTAAATGAGTGTTGCCAAATGCTCTGTTTGAAGAGGCATCTTGCAATTGACTAGTACAAGTTGATGCGGATGGGTGTAACGTAACAGTAAGATTTGGTGGTTTTTCCATTGTCTTTTTGCGACTGTTGACTACATCTTGCACCGAAGGAATATTTGATGTATCTTGCTCTTCTATATCTCTACTTGCTCTTCGGAAGTGGCTCGTTCTTCTAACTTTTGCATACCCAGTACTGCCAGCTGATACTCCGAATATTTGGCGAGCAAGCGTGCCAGTTCTGAGCACCATGAATTATCGGCTTTTTGCTCTGTAACCTAACCCTTGATAATGAACGATATCATTATTTTCGTCTCCTTCAAACCAGCACGCCGGACACACAAACAATTCCTTCTTGCTTACAGTTTCGAGAACACAGAAAACCTAATAATCATAACAAACCTATTAAATAATACTCTTATAATATTAAATAAACTTAAAATCACTAGAAAAAATGATTTCATAGCAAACACTTACCATTATTAAAGATAAAATGTACTGTTTCAGTAATTACCGCGTTAATCTGACAATAATATTGAATAATAAATTACAGAAATCCAACTTGATATGCCAATTGGTTTGGAAAAGGAAAAACTGCTTAACTTAAAGCAAATTACTTATCTAACAACGAAACTGCTTAACACACAGCGAAATTTATATGAGTAAACTAAACGTGGATAAAAAAGGAAAACTGCTTAACTCAAAGCAAAATTGTTTAACATACAGCAAAACTGCTACTACTGTGTACTATGTGTAAATATATAAATAAGTCTAAAACAATGTTGTTAACCCTCTAGCAGGTATTTCCGCTTTTAAACGGAGCACAGAAAACATGAATAATAAATAGAAAATTATTATTTGCTCTTATACTCTTTGCACAGAATTACGTTTTTATAAGTTGTTATGTGCGTTAACGGTTATTATTTGCGTAATTCAAACACTTCAGTTGAATATTATATGTGAACAAAATTGGGCAGACAAATATTTAATTGTCGCGTCACAATGTCCAAGTGTACAAGAAATATTATTAGTGTATTGTTTTTCTTGTCGTAGAAATTAGAGAATAGAAAGATAGAACATTCATAATATTCTGATCTACAGTGCAGTATCGTCTTGGGGTGCTTGAGAGACACCATTCGAGTATAACGCCAAATGTTAACAGTACTTGGGAGGAGTACTTCGAGTATAAAGAGCTAAGAATGTAAAATGTAGAAAACATCGATACGTCGTGTGAGCGATGATAGCTGACATAGCAAGGCAATAGTAAAATAGTTTGCATTGCTCAAAATAAGAAAACGTATCTCGCTTGATTTAACGCAAGTGTGCTAGTAAGTTTTAAAAGGCTTCGTTTGAAATTGAGAGATATGTATAAACAAAATTATCCAACATCGAATAGCTTAGTTTTACTGAAAGGGAATTAGAATTTCAATTAGTGATGTTTTAGTACTATATAATCTTTGTTACTGTAGTAATATGTTAGTAATTTTAACCGGAGATAATTTTAGACCTAATTTTCGATTTTTTCACATTAAAATTACCCTACCATAATTTTCCCAGTTAGAAAAAATTGCCTGCTAGCGGGTTAAAGTAAATAATATTCCATGTAAAGTCCAACAGCTAAAACGCTTAACACAAAACAATAATGTTTCATGATCAGTGATATTCTCATTCAAAAGCTAATTAGTTACTTAAAACATTTAATATATTTTGGTTACTTTTTCGTAAGTTCGTAAAACAATTTAGCTGTAATAATATTTAATTTAGGCTAAATAGTTAAAATGGTTATCTATTATGCTATTTAGCTGTTACATATATTAGAGCCATCTTTTAATTTAGTTTTACTTCTTATAAAAATGACTGCATCATTTATCTGGTTAAAAAACTTCGACAAAAACAACTTTATCACATGCAAATATTAAAAAAATGCCAAATTTCAGCTTTTGGTTGATTACCAGAAGCTTTTTAATAGATTTGGATTTATTTACCAGGAAAAAAATTTTTTTCGAAAAATTTTTTGATTTTACAAATATTTTTAAGCCGCGTTTTCCTTTTCTGACCTACTTTTTCAAACTGGTCGATGAAATTTGTTTCCCGTGTATTTTTACGACTAAAAATCACAAGTAAAGTCATATTTTCCTTGTCAATATTTCATAAAATATTTATGACATTTATTATTGAAAACATAATTAAAATGACATCAATAAAATTGTAGATGGAATTATAGAAATAGGTTTTTACCAATCATTTAGCAACAAATTGTTATTGTTAGAATAATTTTCAAAAAAATAGCTCTATAGTTATTTCTGACTGTTTTGCTATTTTGAAACCGATTCCCTTAACTACGTTTTTGCTGCTATAACATTAATTTTTCTTATGTAACTATTTTGCGTGAAGCACAGCGAAACTGCAAATATACTTTTTTTTGCTATTTGGGAACCTATATTTTTAAATAAATCAAACTGCTGTCTCAAAAGTATTTTACCATTTATTACGAGTTTGCTGTTTGACGTTGCTATAACATATCGGCAAGCAAACTACAATTACCATTTTTGCTGCTATTACATCGACAAACCAACAAACTGACGTTTTTGGTAATTTTTTAAGAAGTTATTATTAACTAAATTGCTGTGAATTTTAGATGGCACAACGTTTTGACAACTCCAAATTGTTACTTGGGTAGGTAAGTCAAAAATCCTGTTTTGCCATCCATTTTATGTGATTGTTAGTAATTGCTTGAATTATAATTAGTCGCCTGATATAACGGTTCGGTAATTCATTGGGTGGTTGATTTTAATTGCATAGCAAATTATTATTAATCATATGATTGGTCATAGATTGATAGATAAATTGATCATATCAATCATCAATAATTAAACAATACGATACCGAGTTGCTGTTAAATTATGAATTAGTTTATGTTAATATTAAAACAAAATGCTCAGCACAACAAGGCTCACTTTAATACAGACGATTTCATTGTTGTTCTAACTTAACTTTAGTTTATTGGAATAATAAAGTTTTTCTCGTAATCTAACATTTATCTTCTATTTATTTAGTGACTAATTTTACAGTAGAACCTAGATTATCTCTATAACGGTTACAGATACGATATGTGCTGTCATATAATATTTTGTTCAGATTAGTGTCCTCCGTCACTTCCCTTAATGAACAAAATTGTCGTTTTAAGGCTGATTTACATTCAAACATGATTTTTGCGGATGCAGATGTCAAATCAAAATTTTGTTTTCTTTATACATCAAAACTAAATGTAAACAAAAAATGTCATAAAACATTATACAAATTTCGTGTTTTTGTCTGTGTGAGCTTGTGACGGTTATTTATGCCGTTTTCGATTGATGAAAAAAAAACTAAACTCAGTGCAAAAAAAAAAACTAAACTCGCCATAGTAAAAAATGGTCGAGTTTAGTTTTTTTGGTCAATCAAAAACGACATTATTCATTATTTATCAACGACTTTACAAAAAAAAAGACGAAACTCGACGTCTACAAAAAAAAAACAAACGATGATTTTTCGGTTTGTTTCTCGGATTTCAGCAGATGATTGATTTGTCTCTTTTGTCTTATTAGGTTTTACTATATTGTGGTATTCGTGCCTTTCAGCAAATTAGCATATCTGGTGATCAAATCATTAACCCAATTTAATCAAACAACAAAGGGGATCAAAATTATTAAACATTTGATTTTGACAATTCTCGTTTCCTTTGTAGACGTAGAAACCAACAAAGTTGATGCAAACCGTTAATTCTTTCTACACATTCGACGATTTAATAAATCGAATTTAGCTACATAGCCTCAATTAAGTATTTTATGCATATAAATTGATTGTTGCTGTTCGTGTATGGTTCCATTCTATCACAGGCTTACTGACACTGTAAAATCGAATATTGTTCCACTTCTTCAGCTGGAGACGAAAACTTCAACTATGAAATATTTTCATTGGGATTAAAACAATGTAACATTGCTAAAATCATTAATTATACCAACAACTTCCGTAATATCCAAAGGATTAATAAAAAAATTATCTGCGATAAGGACTTCGCTATAAGATTTCGGCATGACATATTATTAAGCAACAAATTGGTTGATCGTAAGTCAGAGATAATATTTGAAAAATACAAACCAAAATTATTTGCGATTGACCTAATTTTATCAATAGCATTACGAAAACTATCACAAAAAATTTGATTAACAACCGACCACTCTTACAATCTTTACCACCGTGTTGAAATTTATTATGGTAGAATGTGAATTTGTCAGCATTGGTCTTAGCATCAACTTGCAGGATGCTTTTTCCAATTTTAAGATTTTAACATTTTTTTAACCATTAAATTTATCAAGTCAAACGAAATCCTTGTGATTTCGGTTTAATCTTAGATTTATGTTAGTTCACATCTGAAAAACATGATTCAGGGGTACGATTATGTAAGCATTACGAGTTTTGAGTTTCTCGAAATTGCGACAAAACGCTTAAAAAGAATCTCGTTTCTTTTCTTTAAAAGTAATCGTTTTAATCATTACGAGTTGTCCGTCGTACTTAAAAGGGTGTACGAGTTAAACAACAACAGCAAGTCGCAATTACGAAAACTCGTAAAGTTATACATCAATCGTGTTTTGTCGCAATTTCGAGAAACTCGAAACTCGTAGTGCTTATATAATCGCACCCCAGATATGGAATGAAACGTAAAAAGAAACCGTGACAAAATAACAGCCGGATCACTTTCGGAAAGTAAACTATAAAAATCAAAAGATCAAATTTTAGTTGAATAAATTTATACCAACCGAAAATTGGTGTAAAACTATTCCAAAAGATACATTTCAACCTGAGTTTGTGCCTACATGAACAACAATAAACATTGAAATTAATTTGTAATTTCAAAATTAAATCAAAATTAAAAAAAAACCTTGTAGGAAACACGTTTGAAAATACAACTTTGCATAGCTTAATTGTGTGATATCCTTCTCGTTACACCATAAATAAGGCATTTCCTAACTGGTTACATAAATAGCTATTATACCAGTATATTTATAGTATGAAGAGCTTATTTCTAACCCAATTATGACAATGTTTCGGTAATAACATCTAATTTCTATTAATCGTTTTATTTTCGGAACACACTGTTCGATAACCTATATAATATATTTAAAATGTGTACTTTTAAACTTTATTAAAAGCATTTTGGCGTAACATGTCAATGCGGGGTAATTCTCTAAATTGTAATATGACTGACCTCTGAAATGAAACGTGAATCCTCAAATAAACCACGTTCCCGTAAATTATGTAATTTTATAATCATCAATCTAAACAAGTCTTTCACTTTTATACAATACAACAACAAATTTAATTTTAATCGCCGCATAATTAATTAAATTTGATTTAAATTTATTTATTGTAGACATAAAAGAAATAACAGAAAATATAAACAAACGAACATTCTCAATGACAGTTCGAAATAAATTAGTTGCGCGATTCTAGTATTTTTTTATTTTATTTTAAATATTAGCGAGGTGAATATAAAACGACGTGATACATGAGGTGAATAAACTGTTTGTTTATGTGTAATTTTCCCGGACCTGTGTACACTTACACTTTTAACTATTTAAAAAACGTTTTACTTTAATTTTGGTAGGATTCCCTTACATTGGTCCATTCTCTAAATTGAATTTGGTAACTTGAATTCTGCCACAAAGCGCGCGCACATTACACTACCATGTTTTCGTAACGGTGCAAACTGAGGTTCTTCAAAATGAATTTTTTGAATTTTTAAGGAAGTTTTTAATTTTTAAAACGAATATAATTTTGTGAAATAAGAAATTATATATTTCATCTTGTCGAACTATTACGAGTATCTCATAAATTTGACCAAACCAATATTTTTACCGAGAGAAATAATTCAATTTCAAATATACGAAATTCATCGCAAAACATTTTCATTTTATCATAACCAGACACTTAACACAAACCAATAATATTTACACAATAAATTGATCTTAGCACCGATGATTTCAGCGACCACTAAATCAGTCCATTTTTATTTAAACATAAAATCGATCGCACGGAAGATCTCATTTTGCTGTATAATATATCTTCTAATTTAATTTGATTGGTTCGTATCCAAAGAATTTTCTCAACTTAAAAATATTCAAAATCAATAAACATACAAAACAAAAAATAATGCAATTAAACATTGATTGAAAATAACCATTTGGTTGTGATTTATTTTTGTAAAATACAAAAAAAACGCGAAATTTACGTAAATGTGGGAATACAAATAATTACCTGAAACTAAAATGTAACCAATACCCGATAAACTTCAACTAAAATTGAACCCAATCAATAATTAAAATTTTATACTTAGAAGTTGACATCCGATGAAATACCGGCGTTAAAATATATACATACTTTAAAAGAATACCACAAGTCACCATTACCATTAACCATTTCAATTATAGCACCCGATAAATTTCTTTGTATTATCGTGCATACAAATTACGAAATACCAAACCATAAATTGTCTGAATTAATGATCTGTTCGCGTTGATTACTCCTCTATATACTTTACAATATTCTCCGCACTCATTTACAATTAACAGACTGGTACTTAAACTGAATAAATATGATCGTCTTATTGCATATTGGATCTAATCCAATTATGCTGTGAATGTGTACAACAACAGAAATAATATTTCTTGTCGTATGTATTCAAAAATAATGTCTCAATATTTGAAAATGTGTAATTAACAAAACAAAAGAAATTTTCTAACTTTACCGTCTTCTGTTTGATGTTTATTTTAAGAATTATGATTTGGTTTTATCATTTTAAAAAAGCACAAAGAAATTCTAAAGAATTTAAAATGCGGTAAAAATTTTATCGGCGTCCACGTGTTACAAAAAAAAAAACGTTTTTTTTTTCTCAGGGACGGAAAACATACTTGACACATGGAATTCGTAAAAGATTGTAGGTCATGAATTAAAAAAACTTTTCCTTTATTTTTAATGTTACATCATTTCACGATGTAATAAGTGTTCGTTGAATTGCACTTGAGTTTTTTATTCCAACGGGCAATGGCAAATGGCCGTAATTGCAACCAATCAGATTACTATCACAAAAGAAGACCAGAAACTTGAAAAGCTGCAGAACAAGCACTGTCTATAGGATGAAGGTGTGCAACTGAGGCAAGAACTAGTCCACCAAACAATAGAAGCGCATGAAAATATGGGTAGAATCGAAGGGATTTGGTTAGTTTTGGACAACATAAATTCAAATTATATAAAAGCCATCATAAAACGACAAATTGTGAAACCCGATTTTTTCATAAGAAGGGATCAAATATTTCAATTTTTCATTTCAGGGCGAAACACCTTATAAATGGCCTATATGGCGTTTAAATCATAAATATTGGTGGCCAAGACAAGTTAGGTTTAAATTGAGCAACAAGACTGAAATGAAATTGGCCTGTCCATCACAAAACGGCACTAAAACATACTACCAAAGGAACTACATAATTTAATTCAATTTTTTTCTCCCAAAATTACACAGCCAAAACGCACCTTTTCGACTCCAAGAACAAAATGTAAAATTAAATGAACCCGTATACCATATATAATGGGGAAAAAAAGAATACAAAACTATTTTTAACTCATCTCACCATTAATACCATTATTATAACCCGACATAAAACATAAATTTTAGTTCCGTATGTTTACGGAATTAAATTTTAAATAGTTTCTAAAATAAACAAAAAATATGTGCATGTAAATGTTAAAAATAAACCTGACAATTATATTGCTGTAAGTACCGAGTGTACGTTGTTTGTTTACAGTTGAACGAACTGAATTTTTATTTCCCCATTCTATATCCTAATAAACGATAAAACGATCATATGATGTAGCATATAAATAAAATTAAGAACTCACTACTGTAATTATCTAAATTTAGTTAGTGTATACCGTTTTGGTTTTTATGGAAAATGCCTTACATAAATTTTATTTATAAATTTATATACGTAATTTAAAAAGTTACATATTCCTATATATGCATGCATTACGATTTAAAAATTTAGTTGCACTTATTTTATACTAAAATATGTTTGTTTAAGTATTTGTATAGCACACCGCCGCCGCCGCCCACACCAAATAAACAAATGAAAATAGAATTTCCACTGTAGATCAATTTCCAATGGGAAACATAAAAACGGTTCTAATTAGATGAAATTTAACGCGGTGGAACGTTGTGCTTATAATTTGAGATTATATCCAAATGTAATTGATGTATTTGATAACAGGTGTATCACGTTGCAATGTATGTGTAAAGATATAAAATACATACATACCGAATCGAGTTCAATGATAATCCAATAATATAAAAGCGTTTGGCGAAATCTAGAAAGAGAAAAAGAAAAAAATTAAAATTTAGTTAGCTGAGGGTCATCCATAAATATTTTTATGGTCATTTTCAATAATTTTCGATGATAAAAGGGGATTCGAGCGACCCGTTTTTGATCGGAGCGTAGAGCGGAGTTGGAGCGATTACTGTAGGAGTGAAAATAAGCGAAGAGCGTTTAAAACTAAATATATTTTCGCTCTCCTAAACAAAAAACAATTATACATACTTAAAGTGCAATATCTTCCTACCTATCTGTCTAAATAAATTTGGTACCTAATATGTTTTTCGTTATTTGGGGCTAATTTTATATTTCTACCCCAAAAATATAACACTAAAAATCGTTATAATCACACATAAATTTGTTTGGTTGCGGCTATAGAGTTAATTCTTTACTTTTGACGTCTGGTGATGATGGTTTATGAAAACTTACTTCAATTTATATGAAAGAGTAGCAAAAAAAAACAGCAAAGTATCTAATGATTCAACTCATTATTTGAATTTTTTACAAATTTTAGTTGTATTTGTCATAATGGGCCGCAATGGTAAATTTATGTGCCAAATTATCACAAAAAGAAAGCGTCCTTGCTCCAGCGGACAGCGATAAACATCCAAAAATGGAGGACGCTGTAAGTTGTCTGAAGAAATTAAAATACAGTTAAGCGTAGAAACTAAGCCATTTTCTTTAATAGAGGATTCCGTATTCTGTAAAATCCGATTCAATAAGAAATAAAGAGAACGAAGTCACTTAAGATTTGCGGTTAAAAGTTGCCAAAGAAATTAAAAGCAAAATGATTTCATTAAAGGTAGAATCAGCGACCCGTTTAGACCGAAGTTACCTCGATTTCAACATCCAATACATTCTACATGGTAAATTTATACTAGGAACTCCAGCGATGAGAGAATTTAATCAGAAACATCTAGGCGATTATGTGAAGAGTGTAATAATCATAACGCGAACTGAATTTAGTATCGACATGGATATGATCTGCTGTTATGCTTGCTAGAATTTCATGAGTTTTGTAAAGAATCTTATCCTGAAAGTGACAATATCAATATGGGATTTTATGAAAGCTTTCACTAAAGTTTTCGAACCAATCAAAGGTACTACCCTGTAACATCAAACCGATTAGCTTACCACTGGATATTTGAATAATGTTAGAAAGAGAAGAATCATTTTTTGCAAAGCTCTAAGAATTTACTTTAAAAAATGCTTACTTGGAGGATTTTGTATGCCTAGAAATTTTCGAAAAAATATAAAATGTTGAACAATACTTTCTGCCTTTTATTATTTGAAGTACAGATAACATTTTTGCGCTAGGAAACATTTATTGGGCGCTTGAAGGCTGAGACAAGCTCGAAGATTTGCTGAACACTCCGAAAAAATATTCCAGCCTCATGACAACCAAACATTGGAAGCCGATATAGTAACTGAATCAGCTATGCAAGAAAGTAAAAAAGTCCCACCGACAATGCCAAAAGAATTCATGCGTGAGATAAAAGCTAATATGAATACTAAACAAGCTCTAGGGTACAATCTTAATACAGCAGAAATTTTAAAAGAACTGCAAAGGAAAGCTTTAATAAAGCTCACCAATCTTATAAATGCAGCTTATGGAAAATTGTAGAAGTAATTATGATCCTAAAACCTGGGAATCCACCACACATAACCTCGTCTCATAAGTCAATTTTGCTGTTGGCAGTCGAGAGTAAAAACTTGATCCCAAATCATCAGTTCGGGTTTCGTAACCAACATTCAGCAATTGATCAAGTACACAGAATAAGTGGAGAAAAAAGTTTGTTCAACGAGATTTCTAGACGTTACATAAGCGTTTGATAGAGTGTGACATGCAGGACTTACCCACAAATTAAGAAATCTTCTACCAATGCAATTTGCTAAAATACTGTGATACATCAAATAGTATCGTATGCCAACACAGCTAAGGAGCAGTTCACAACAGGGGGGGGGGGTTGTTTATAAAAATGTTACGTAACAATTCTGTTCAAATTTATTACAAAAAGCAACAATGGTTTTTTTACCCTAAAAGTAGGCAATTGTACATTATTCCCCTGGATTATATGCATTAGAGAACAGATTCAATATTTGATTACAGGGTAAATAATAATATCTGTATTTGTCATTTTTGGTACTATAGAGCAAGTTTTTATTTCGAGTATATCTAATGACCTGCTGTATGGTGCTTCGTTGTCTTGGGATAAAACCTCAAATATCAAACATTTACCATGAATTCCTACGTAACACAAGTGCAAATAAATTTTTATTTATGAGTGATATTTCTTGATTTATTTGAATTTTATAAGAGGTTTTTGTCTATAAAGTGTTAATAAATACATTTTATAACTGATTTTCTATTTTATGTAAAATAAATTTTGAGTTGAACTTCATAGCAAAATATGTAAAGATACAATTATTTTTGTTTTATTAAGATAATTTAATGGCTTTTGTGAAGAGACGCGCTTGTCTGCGTCTGCGTTTTACAAACCAATTCTGTTAACACTATCTATTGGCGATCTCTCTTACTAATTGAGTAATATCCCTCCTATGGGAGGGATTTCCAATTAGTAAGAGAGTTCGCAAATAGATAGTGTGTATGGGATTTAGTATTAAAAAAATTAATAAATATCAATAGAATGCATTCACAGTGAAAAAACTTTTGACTTTTGACTTACAGGTTTGTATGAATTTCCAATATAATGTGAAATTCATTCAAACCTGTAAGTCAAAAATTAACAAATTTTTTCACTGTGAATGTTAATTTAGAAAAACGCAGACTTGTTGGATGCAACTAAAAGTCAACTTTTGGTGTAAACGATTTGGATTTTGACTTTTCGTGGCCATCTTGTATTGTCAATTTCTTACTTACTTCCGTTCCGTCACGTATAAAAGTTGTATTGCATAATTTTGTTACTAAAATATTCAATTAATTAAAGAGTTACATTAATTACACTCTAACAGGTTATGGGCCCAGTGATCGTTATATAGGCTAAGTTTGTTAAAAACAAGTGGATAAAATAAACTTTATTAATTACAAAAACTATACATCACTGCGGGTTTTTTTTTTTTGAGACACATGATGGCGGACGTAATCGATGGAAAGTATCGCATCGAAAAGTTGGACAACGATAATTACTTTAATTGGAAGTTTGTGATGGAAATGCTGCTGAAGAAAGAGCATAGTTGGGATGCAATAATTGGTGAAAAGCCAGCCGAAGCGGCACAATTGACCGTGTGGAATAAAGCAAACGACAGCGCGATGTCTACAATCGTTTTAAGTGTGCAAAAGAGTCAATTTGTTCACATTAGAAAAACGAAATCTGCAAAAGAGATGTGGAATGTGTTGCAGCACTATCACGAAAAGGGTACAGGCAATAGCAGTGTGCAACTAATAAAGGAAATTTGAACAAAGAAGCTTACGGAGAGCGATAACCTCGAAGAACATATTCATTGGTTGTTGGACATGTTTCAACGGATTGATGATCTCGCGCAGCTATGACACAATCGTGACGGCACTTCAAACTCAGAAAACGGAAGACCTGAGCATGAAAATGGTTCAGGCAAAACTGATTGACGAGTATAAGCGTTTAATTATACGCGATTGTAACGAAAATGGTGATAGCGCAGGCGATGCTGTACTAAAGATCGACAAGCGAAAAGGAAAATATCGGTTTTGCCACAAACCGGGACATTTTAAAGTAGAATGCCATAAGTATACTAGATGGATTCAAAAGGATAAGGTCAAACAACCATTAGGAAAATCAGAAAAGGCGGCGGCTGTTGAGAAATCAGTTCACGATATGTTGTTCATGACCGAACAATAATCAAGAAAAAGTCAGGGTGGCTGATGGACGTACATATTCGTCACGTGGTACCGGATCCGTCAAATTACAGTTTTTTGATGATAAAGGTAATTCGGTATCGGCCATATTAACGAATGTATTATATATACCAGAAATTTCATCAAACATCTTATCGGTAAAATTAATGGCGGCTCATGGATATGAGATTACATTTGGTACGCATAAGTGTTCAGTGCAAAAGAAAGGTAGCAGGTGAATATATATTGGTGAAAATTGTGACAGCCAATACGTTCTCAAACAATCAAAGGAAGTCTATGCAGCGCACAAGAGAACTAATTTATGTGTACACAAGTGGCATCGCATTTTGGGTCATCGTGACATTAATGTGGTCAGGCATCTAAACAATGACAATTTTAGTCACCGGTGTGTGTTTTGAAGCGTGTAATTGCAGCGACGACTGTGAAATATGTACACAAGGGAAAATGACTAAGTTGCCTTTTCCAAAAAGGTTATTGACATCAACGAATGCTGTGATGGATCTAGTTCAACGGTGACTAAGTCACATGGTGGAATGCGCTACATTCGAACGTTCATAGACGATTTTTCGCGATACACGGTAATTTATTTGCTGAAGGAAAAATCGTACTGTTTCATGAGGCTTAAGGAATTCAGTCAAATGGCGCGAATTATGTTTTCACAGACCATAAAAGTTATTCGCTCAGACCGCGGAACAGAATATAAAAACAAACAGGTCATTGAATACTTAAAGGGCATCGCAAAGCAATCAAAATGAAAATTGTCACAGCAATTACAGGTCTCGAAACCTATTGATAGAGGTATCAACCATCGTAATCGGACCATTTTAGATTTTTGCCGCCCAAAAACTTGTGGGCTATAGCACAGTTGATTTTCAATAAAATTGAATTTTCTAAGAAATGTTTAGAAATAATCGAGCAATCAAAATGAAAATTGTCACAGCAATTACAGGTCTCGAAACCTATTGATAGAGGTATCAACCATCGTAATCGGACCATTTTATATTTTTGCCGCCCAAAAACTTGTGGGCTATAGCACAGTTGATTTTCAATAAAATTGAACTTTCTAAGAAATGTTTAGAAATAATCGAGCAATCAAAATGAAAATTGTCACAGCAATTACAGGTCTCGAAACCTATTGATAGAGGTATCAAACATCGTAATCGGACCATTTTATATTTTTGCCGCCCAAAAACTTGTGGGCTATAGCACAGTTGATTTTCAATAAAATTGAATTTTCTAAGAAATGTTTAGAAATAATCGAGCAATCAAAATGAAAATTGTCACAGCAATTACAGGTCTCGAAACCTATTGATAGAGGTATCAACCATCGTAATCGGACCATTTTATATTTTTGCCGCCCAAAAACTTGTGGGCTATAGCACAGTTGATTTTCAATAAAATTGAATTTTCTAAGAAATGTTTAGAAATAATCGAGCAATCAAAATGAAAATTGTCACAGCAATTACAGGTCTCGAAACCTATTGATAGAGGTATCAACCATCGTAATCGGACCATTTTATATTTTTGCCGCCCAAAAACTTGTGGGCTATAGCACAGTTGATTTTCAATAAAATTGAATTTTCTAAGAAATGTTTAGAAATAATCGAGCAATCAAAATGAAAATTGTCACAGCAATTACAGGTCTCGAAACCTATTGATAGAGGTATCAACCATCGTAATCGGACCATTTTATATTTTTGCCGCCCAAAAACTTGTGGGCTATAGCACAGTTGATTTTCAATAAAATTGAATTTTCTAAGAAATGTTTAGAAATAATCGAGCAATCAAAATGAAAATTGTCACAGCAATTACAGGTCTCGAAACCTATTGATAGAGGTATCAACCATCGTAATCGGACCATTTTATATTTTTGCCGCCCAAAAACTTGTGGGCTATAGCACAGTTGATTTTCAATAAAATTGAATTTTCTAAGAAATGTTTAGAAATAATCGAGCAATCAAAATGAAAATTGTCACAGCAATTACAGGTCTCGAAACCTATTGATAGAGGTATCAACCATCGTAATCGGACCATTTTATATTTTTGCCGCCCAAAAACTTGTGGGCTATAGCACAGTTGATTTTCAATAAAATTGAATTTTCTAAGAAATGTTTAGAAATAATCGAGCAATCAAAATGAAAATTGTCACAGCAATTACAGGTCTCGAAACCTATTGATAGAGGTATCAACCATCGTAATCGGACCATTTTATATTTTTGCCGCCCAAAAACTTGTGGGCTATAGCACAGTTGATTTTCAATAAAATTGAATTTTCTAAGAAATGTTTAGAAATAATCGAGCAATCAAAATGAAAATTGTCACAGCAATTACAGGTCTCGAAACCTATTGATAGAGGTATCAACCATCGTAATCGGACCATTTTATATTTTTGCCGCCCAAAAACTTGTGGGCTATAGCACAGTTGATTTTCAATAAAATTGAATTTTCTAAGAAATGTTTAGAAATAATCGAGCAATCAAAATGAAAATTGTCACAGCAATTACAGGTCTCGAAACCTATTGATAGAGGTATCAACCATCGTAATCGGACCATTTTATATTTTTGCCGCCCAAAAACTTGTGGGCTATAGCACAGTTGATTTTCAATAAAATTGAATTTTCTAAGAAATGTTTAGAAATAATCGAGCAATCAAAATGAAAATTGTCACAGCAATTACAGGTCTCGAAACCTATTGATAGAGGTATCAACCATCGTAATCGGACCATTTTATATTTTTGCCGCCCAAAAACTTGTGGGCTATAGCACAGTTGATTTTCAATAAAATTGAATTTTCTAAGAAATGTTTAGAAATAATCGAGCAATCAAAATGAAAATTGTCACAGCAATTACAGGTCTCGAAACCTATTGATAGAGGTATCAACCATCGTAATCGGACCATTTTATATTTTTGCCGCCCAAAAACTTTGGGCTATAGCACAGTTGATTTTCAATAAAATTGAATTTTCTAAGAAATGTTTAGAAATAATCGAGCAATCAAAATGAAAATTGTCACAGCAATTACAGGTCTCGAAACCTATTGATAGAGGTATCAACCATCGTAATCGGACCATTTTATATTTTTGCCGCCCAAAAACTTGTGGGCTATAGCACAGTTGATTTTCAATAAAATTGAATTTTCTAAGAAATGTTTAGAAATAATCGAGCAATCAAAATGAAAATTGTCACAGCAATTACAGGTCTCGAAACCTATTGATAGAGGTATCAACCATCGTAATCGGACCATTTTATATTTTTGCCGCCCAAAAACTTGTGGGCTATAGCACAGTTGATTTTCAATAAAATTGAATTTTCTAAGAAATGTTTAGAAATAATCGAGCAATCAAAATGAAAATTGTCACAGCAATTACAGGTCTCGAAACCTATTGATAGAGGTATCAACCATCGTAATCGGACCATTTTATATTTTTGCCGCCCAAAAACTTGTGGGCTATAGCACAGTTGATTTTCAATAAAATTGAATTTTCTAAGAAATGTTTAGAAATAATCGAGCAATCAAAATGAAAATTGTCACAGCAATTACAGGTCTCGAAACCTATTGATAGAGGTATCAACCATCGTAATCGGACCATTTAATATTTTTGCCGCCCAAAAACTTGTGGGCTATAGCACAGTTGATTTTCAATAAAATTGAATTTTCTAAGAAATGTTTAGAAATAATCGAGCAATCAAAATGAAAATTGTCACAGCAATTACAGGTCTCGAAACCTATTGATAGAGGTATCAACCATCGTAATCGGACCATTTTATATTTTTGCCGCCCAAAAACTTGTGGGCTATAGCACAGTTGATTTTCAATAAAATTGAATTTTCTAAGAAATGTTTAGAAATAATCGAGCAATCAAAATGAAAATTGTCACAGCAATTACAGGTCTCGAAACCTATTGATAGAGGTATCAACCATCGTAATCGGACCATTTTATATTTTTGCCGCCCAAAAACTTGTGGGCTATAGCACTGTTGATTTTCAATAAAATTGAATTTTCTAAGAAATGTTTAGAAATAATCGAGCAATCAAAATGAAAATTGTCACAGCAATTACAGGTCTCGAAACCTATTGATAGAGGTATCAACCATCGTAATCGGACCATTTTATATTTTTGCCGCCCAAAAACTTGTGGGCTATAGCACAGTTGATTTTCAATAAAATTGAATTTTCTAAGAAATGTTTAGAAATAATCGAGCAATCAAAATGAAAATTGTCACAGCAATTACAGGTCTCGAAACCTATTGATAGAGGTATCAACCATCGTAATCGGACCATTTAATATTTTTGCCGCCCAAAAACTTGTGGGCTATAGCACAGTTGATTTTCAATAAAATTGAATTTTCTAAGAAATGTTTAGAAATAATCGAGCAATCAAAATGAAAATTGTCACAGCAATTACAGGTCTCGAAACCTATTGATAGAGGTATCAACCATCGTAATCGGACCATTTTATATTTTTGCCGCCCAAAAACTTGTGGGCTATAGCACAGTTGATTTTCAATAAAATTGAACTTTCTAAGAAATGTTTAGAAATAATCGAGCAATCAAAATGAAAATTGTCACAGCAATTACAGGTCTCGAAACCTATTGATAGAGGTATCAAACATCGTAATCGGACCATTTTATATTTTTGCCGCCCAAAAACTTGTGGGCTATAGCACAGTTGATTTTCAATAAAATTGAATTTTCTAAGAAATGTTTAGAAATAATCGAGCAATCAAAATGAAAATTGTCACAGCAATTACAGGTCTCGAAACCTATTGATAGAGGTATCAACCATCGTAATCGGACCATTTTATATTTTTGCCGCCCAAAAACTTGTGGGCTATAGCACAGTTGATTTTCAATAAAATTGAATTTTCTAAGAAATGTTTAGAAATAATCGAGCAATCAAAATGAAAATTGTCACAGCAATTACAGGTCTCGAAACCTATTGATAGAGGTATCAACCATCGTAATCGGACCATTTTATATTTTTGCCGCCCAAAACTTGTGGGCTATAGCACAGTTGATTTTCAATAAAATTGAATTTTCTAAGAAATGTTTAGAAATAATCGAGCAATCAAAATGAAAATTGTCACAGCAATTACAGGTCTCGAAACCTATTGATAGAGGTATCAACCATCGTAATCGGACCATTTTATATTTTTGCCGCCCAAAAACTTGTGGGCTATAGCACAGTTGATTTTCAATAAAATTGAATTTTCTAAGAAATGTTTAGAAATAATCGAGCAATCAAAATGAAAATTGTCACAGCAATTACAGGTCTCGAAACCTATTGATAGAGGTATCAACCATCGTAATCGGACCATTTTATATTTTTGCCGCCCAAAAACTTGTGGGCTATAGCACAGTTGATTTTCAATAAAATTGAATTTTCTAAGAAATGTTTAGAAATAATCGAGCAATCAAAATGAAAATTGTCACAGCAATTACAGGTCTCGAAACCTATTGATAGAGGTATCAACCATCGTAATCGGACCATTTTATATTTTTGCCGCCCAAAAACTTGTGGGCTATAGCACAGTTGATTTTCAATAAAATTGAATTTTCTAAGAAATGTTTAGAAATAATCGAGCAATCAAAATGAAAATTGTCACAGCAATTACAGGTCTCGAAACCTATTGATAGAGGTATCAACCATCGTAATCGGACCATTTAATATTTTTGCCGCCCAAAAACTTGTGGGCTATAGCACAGTTGATTTTCAATAAAATTGAATTTTCTAAGAAATGTTTAGAAATAATCGAGCAATCAAAATGAAATTGTCACAGCAATTACAGGTCTCGAAACCTATTGATAGAGGTATCAACCATCGTAATCGGACCATTTTATATTTTTGCCGCCCAAAAACTTGTGGGCTATAGCACAGTTGATTTTCAATAAAATTGAATTTTCTAAGAAATGTTTAGAAATAATCGAGCAATCAAAATGAAAATTGTCACAGCAATTACAGGTCTCGAAACCTATTGATAGAGGTATCAACCATCGTAATCGGACCATTTTATATTTTTGCCGCCCAAAAACTTGTGGGCTATAGCACAGTTGATTTTCAATAAAATTGAATTTTCTAAGAAATGTTTAGAAATAATCGAGCAATCAAAATGAAAATTGTCACAGCAATTACAGGTCTCGAAACCTATTGATAGAGGTATCAACCATCGTAATCGGACCATTTTATATTTTTGCCGCCCAAAAACTTGTGGGCTATAGCACAGTTGATTTTCAATAAAATTGAATTTTCTAAGAAATGTTTAGAAATAATCGAGCAATCAAAATGAAAATTGTCACAGCAATTACAGGTCTCGAAACCTATTGATAGAGGTATCAACCATCGTAATCGGACCATTTTATATTTTTGCCGCCCAAAAACTTGTGGGCTATAGCACAGTTGATTTTCAATAAAATTGAATTTTCTAAGAAATGTTTAGAAATAATCGAGCAATCAAAATGAAAATTGTCACAGCAATTACAGGTCTCGAAACCTATTGATAGAGGTATCAACCATCGTAATCGGACCATTTTATATTTTTGCCGCCCAAAAACTTGTGGGCTATAGCACAGTTGATTTTCAATAAAATTGAATTTTCTAAGAAATGTTTAGAAATAATCGAGCAATCAAAATGAAAATTGTCACAGCAATTACAGGTCTCGAAACCTATTGATAGAGGTATCAACCATCGTAATCGGACCATTTTATATTTTTGCCGCCCAAAAACTTGTGGGCTATAGCACAGTTGATTTTCAATAAAATTGAATTTTCTAAGAAATGTTTAGAAATAATCGAGCAATCAAAATGAAAATTGTCACAGCAATTACAGGTCTCGAAACCTATTGATAGAGGTATCAACCATCGTAATCGGACCATTTTATATTTTTGCCGCCCAAAAACTTGTGGGCTATAGCACAGTTGATTTTCAATAAAATTGAATTTTCTAAGAAATGTTTAGAAATAATCGAGCAATCAAAATGAAAATTGTCACAGCAATTACAGGTCTCGAAACCTATTGATAGAGGTATCAACCATCGTAATCGGACCATTTTATATTTTTGCCGCCCAAAAACTTGTGGGCTATAGCACAGTTGATTTTCAATAAAATTGAATTTTCTAAGAAATGTTTAGAAATAATCGAGCAATCAAAATGAAAATTGTCACAGCAATTACAGGTCTCGAAACCTATTGATAGAGGTATCAACCATCGTAATCGGACCATTTTATATTTTTGCCGCCCAAAAACTTGTGGGCTATAGCACAGTTGATTTTCAATAAAATTGAATTTTCTAAGAAATGTTTAGAAATAATCGAGCAATCAAAATGAAAATTGTCACAGCAATTACAGGTCTCGAAACCTATTGATAGAGGTATCAACCATCGTAATCGGACCATTTTATATTTTTGCCGCCCAAAAACTTGTGGGCTATAGCACAGTTGATTTTCAATAAAATTGAATTTTCTAAGAAATGTTTAGAAATAATCGAGCAATCAAAATGAAAATTGTCACAGCAATTACAGGTCTCGAAACCTATTGATAGAGGTATCAACCATCGTAATCGGACCATTTTATATTTTTGCCGCCCAAAAACTTGTGGGCTATAGCACAGTTGATTTTCAATAAAATTGAATTTTCTAAGAAATGTTTAGAAATAATCGAGCAATCAAAATGAAAATTGTCACAGCAATTACAGGTCTCGAAACCTATTGATAGAGGTATCAACCATCGTAATCGGACCATTTTATATTTTTGCCGCCCAAAAACTTGTGGGCTATAGCACAGTTGATTTTCAATAAAATTGAATTTTCTAAGAAATGTTTAGAAATAATCGAGCAATCAAAATGAAAATTGTCACAGCAATTACAGGTCTCGAAACCTATTGATAGAGGTATCAACCATCGTAATCGGACCATTTTATATTTTTGCCGCCCAAAAACTTGTGGGCTATAGCACAGTTGATTTTCAATAAAATTGAATTTTCTAAGAAATGTTTAGAAATAATCGAGCAATCAAAATGAAAATTGTCACAGCAATTACAGGTCTCGAAACCTATTGATAGAGGTATCAACCATCGTAATCGGACCATTTTATATTTTTGCCGCCCAAAAACTTGTGGGCTATAGCACAGTTGATTTTCAATAAATTGAATTTTCTAAGAAATGTTTAGAAATAATCGAGCAATCAAAATGAAAATTGTCACAGCAATTACAGGTCTCGAAACCTATTGATAGAGGTATCAACCATCGTAATCGGACCATTTTATATTTTTGCCGCCCAAAAACTTGTGGGCTATAGCACAGTTGATTTTCAATAAAATTGAATTTTCTAAGAAATGTTTAGAAATAATCGAGCAATCAAAATGAAAATTGTCACAGCAATTACAGGTCTCGAAACCTATTGATAGAGGTATCAACCATCGTAATCGGACCATTTTATATTTTTGCCGCCCAAAAACTTGTGGGCTATAGCACAGTTGATTTTCAATAAAATTGAATTTTCTAAGAAATGTTTAGAAATAATCGAGCAATCAAAATGAAAATTGTCACAGCAATTACAGGTCTCGAAACCTATTGATAGAGGTATCAACCATCGTAATCGGACCATTTTATATTTTTGCCGCCCAAAAACTTGTGGGCTATAGCACAGTTGATTTTCAATAAAATTGAATTTTCTAAGAAATGTTTAGAAATAATCGAGCAATCAAAATGAAAATTGTCACAGCAATTACAGGTCTCGAAACCTATTGATAGAGGTATCAACCATCGTAATCGGACCATTTTATATTTTTGCCGCCCAAAAACTTGTGGGCTATAGCACAGTTGATTTTCAATAAAATTGAATTTTCTAAGAAATGTTTAGAAATAATCGAGCAATCAAAATGAAAATTGTCACAGCAATTACAGGTCTCGAAACCTATTGATAGAGGTATCAACCATCGTAATCGGACCATTTTATATTTTTGCCGCCCAAAAACTTGTGGGCTATAGCACAGTTGATTTTCAATAAAATTGAATTTTCTAAGAAATGTTTAGAAATAATCGAGCAATCAAAATGAAAATTGTCACAGCAATTACAGGTCTCGAAACCTATTGATAGAGGTATCAACCATCGTAATCGGACCATTTTATATTTTTGCCGCCCAAAAACTTGTGGGCTATAGCACAGTTGATTTTCAATAAAATTGAATTTTCTAAGAAATGTTTAGAAATAATCGAGCAATCAAAATGAAAATTGTCACAGCAATTACAGGTCTCGAAACCTATTGATAGAGGTCAATCAACCATCGTAATCGGACCATTTTATATTTTTGCCGCCCAAAAACTTGTGGGCTATAGCACAGTTGATTTTCAATAAAATTGAATTTTCTAAGAAATGTTTAGAAATAATCGAGCAATCAAAATGAAAATTGTCACAGCAATTACAGGTCTCGAAACCTATTGATAGAGGTATCAACCATCGTAATCGGACCATTTTATATTTTTGCCGCCCAAAAACTTGTGGGCTATAGCACAGTTGATTTTCAATAAAATTGAATTTTCTAAGAAATGTTTAGAAATAATCGAGCAATCAAAATGAAAATTGTCACAGCAATTACAGGTCTCGAAACCTATTGATAGAGGTATCAACCATCGTAATCGGACCATTTTATATTTTTGCCGCCCAAAAACTTGTGGGCTATAGCACAGTTGATTTTCAATAAAATTGAATTTTCTAAGAAATGTTTAGAAATAATCGAGCAATCAAAATGAAAATTGTCACAGCAATTACAGGTCTCGAAACCTATTGATAGAGGTATCAACCATCGTAATCGGACCATTTTATATTTTTGCCGCCCAAAAACTTGTGGGCTATAGCACAGTTGATTTTCAATAAAATTGAATTTTCTAAGAAATGTTTAGAAATAATCGAGCAATCAAAATGAAAATTGTCACAGCAATTACAGGTCTCGAAACCTATTGATAGAGGTATCAACCATCGTAATCGGACCATTTTATATTTTTGCCGCCCAAAAACTTGTGGGCTATAGCACAGTTGATTTTCAATAAAATTGAATTTTCTAAGAAATGTTTAGAAATAATCGAGCAATCAAAATGAAAATTGTCACAGCAATTACAGGTCTCGAAACCTATTGATAGAGGTATCAACCATCGTAATCGGACCATTTTATATTTTTGCCGCCCAAAAACTTGTGGGCTATAGCACAGTTGATTTTCAATAAAATTGAATTTTCTAAGAAATGTTTAGAAATAATCGAGCAATCAAAATGAAAATTGTCACAGCAATTACAGGTCTCGAAACCTATTGATAGAGGTATCAACCATCGTAATCGGACCATTTTATATTTTTGCCGCCCAAAAACTTGTGGGCTATAGCACAGTTGATTTTCAATAAAATTGAATTTTCTAAGAAATGTTTAGAAATAATCGAGCAATCAAAATGAAAATTGTCACAGCAATTACAGGTCTCGAAACCTATTGATAGAGGTATCAACCATCGTAATCGGACCATTTTATATTTTTGCCGCCCAAAAACTTGTGGGCTATAGCACAGTTGATTTTCAATAAAATTGAATTTTCTAAGAAATGTTTAGAAATAATCGAGCAATCAAAATGAAAATTGTCACAGCAATTACAGGTCTCGAAACCTATTGATAGAGGTATCAACCATCGTAATCGGACCATTTTATATTTTTGCCGCCCAAAAACTTGTGGGCTATAGCACAGTTGATTTTCAATAAAATTGAATTTTCTAAGAAATGTTTAGAAATAATCGAGCAATCAAAATGAAAATTGTCACAGCAATTACAGGTCTCGAAACCTATTGATAGAGGTATCAACCATCGTAATCGGACCATTTTATATTTTTGCCGCCCAAAAACTTGTGGGCTATAGCACAGTTGATTTTCAATAAAATTGAATTTTCTAAGAAATGTTTAGAAATAATCGAGCAATCAAAATGAAAATTGTCACAGCAATTACAGGTCTCGAAACCTATTGATAGAGGTATCAACCATCGTAATCGGACCATTTTATATTTTTGCCGCCCAAAAACTTGTGGGCTATAGCACAGTTGATTTTCAATAAAATTGAATTTTCTAAGAAATGTTTAGAAATAATCGAGCAATCAAAATGAAAATTGTCACAGCAATTACAGGTCTCGAAACCTATTGATAGAGGTATCAACCATCGTAATCGGACCATTTAATATTTTTGCCGCCCAAAAACTTGTGGGCTATAGCACAGTTGATTTTCAATAAAATTGAATTTTCTAAGAAATGTTTAGA